>JAZKJV010005373.1:0-541364 GCA_037367405.1 Ottelia alismoides
GGGCCACGTGGCCCAATCAGATTATTCAGAGAGTAATTTTGATTTTTGAAGGTTTATATGGCCGAATTTGAGAAAACTAAAACATGAAAGTTGTAGATCTTGATGAGATCTACAAGTTTCATGTTGACCAAAACTGGAGATGAGATCAAATAAAGACCCAAAATATTTTTGAGGGTATTTTTAAGTCTAAAAATACCATGAATTTTTGTGTTGTCATTTTTTGTGATTTTTAATTTATTTAAGACTCTGTTAATTATAGGACATTAACTGAGTTTTATTGATACAAAACTAAGCAAGGGGGTTAATAATGAGAAATTAAGATGATGAAATCGAGTTTCATCACCCAACCACTTTTCAAAGGTGTATGATGGGTATCATTGTTGATATGATAGGTGACTTTATAGAGGTATTTATGGATTGTTTTTTTAATTTTTGAAGACTCCTTTGAGGAAACACTCAGATTTTTGGATAGAGTCTTATAAAAATGCATTGAAGTGAACTTGATGTTATCTTGGGAAAAATCACATTTCATGGTGAAACAAGGGATTGTGTTAGGGCACATTGTATCAAAGAAAGGGATGGAAGTGAATACCTCAAAAATCTACACCATCACCCACCTGTGCCTGCCCGTTAATATAAAAGGAGTTTGGTCCTTTTTAGGTCACGCCGATTTCTACCGATGCTTCATCAAGGATTTTTCAAAACTTGCCTGATCATTCACTAAACTGCTTGAGAAGGACCAAGACTTTACATTCACTGAGGAAACATTCGAGTCCTTCACTCTTATGCGAAAAATCATCATTGAGGTACCCGCACTATAACACCTGATTGGACCCTTAAATTTGAAATCATGTATGATGCATCTGATTATGTTGTGGGGGCAGTCTTGGGACAAAGGAAGGATGGGAAGCCTTTTGCCATCCATTATGCCAACAAGACCCTTGATGATGCCTAAAGGAATTATACCGTGACTGAGAAAGATTTGTTGGTGTTGGTGTTCTCACTCGAAAAATTTCGATCTTACATCTTAGGATCACACATCATAATTTACACAGTCCACTCCGCTTTAAAGTACCTCTTTCCAAAGAAATATGCCAATCTAGACTCATTAGGTGGTATATTTGCTCCAAGAATTGGACTTGGAAATTCGAGACGAAGCCGAAGTAAAGATTGTCATTGTTGATCACCTATCAAGACTTCCTTCGTCACCTTTTCCAGTCACCAACATGGTTCCTATTTCTGATACTTTCCCAGATGAAAGTATAATGTTTGTCTCTCAACTTTCTTTGTATGCGAACATCATCAATTACCTCATAACTTCCACATTACCTGACGACCAACCGAGGCATAAGAAAGACAAAATCAGATCCCAAGCCCAATGCTATCACTGCGATGACCCTCTACTTTTCAAAGAGGATGCTAACTTGGTATGGAGATGTTGTATCCCTGAATCTGAAGTCTCTAGTGTCCTATCTCATTGCCACACCTCTGGGTGTGGAGGATATCACTTAGAAAAACATACAATTGCTAAGGTGCTACAATGTGGATTTTACTGGACGTCACTATTTAAATATGTCCATTTAAAGATGTCCATCATTCTGCTCAAGCATGCCCTGCTTGTCAAACCAATGACACAATAAGTTGTCGTAACATAATGTCCCTCCAACCAGTTCACGTAGTCAAGATTTTTGACACTTGGGGCATAGATTTCATGGGACCTTTCACCACATCACACAGCTAAAAATACATTCTTCTTATCCTTGACTACGTCTCCCGTTGGGTAGAAGCCATTCCCAATCGCGTTGCTGATAGCACCACTGTTGTCAAGTTCCTGACCAACTTTTTCTCTCGAGTTGGATTACCTAAGGTAGTCATTAGGGATGGAGGAACCCACTTTCTGAATGCATTGCTGAAAAAGCTACTTAAAAATAATGGAGTTGAACACTGTGTCCCGACCGCCTACCACCCACAAACCAATAGAATGGTCAAGCTATTAAACCATACTCCAGAAAATTATCCGATCCGATCACAAAGACTGGTCCCAACATTTACCATCTGCTCTCTAGGCCTACCATACAACCTTTCGCACACGCTTAGGAATGAGCCCATACTAGCTTATCTATGGAAAGTCATGTCATTTACCTATTGGGATCCACCATAAGTCGCTCTGAGCAATAAAGAAATGTCATTTGGATTATGATGAGGTTGGAAAAAGAAGATTACTGGATTTGGTTGAATTGGAAGAATTACGATCACAAGCCTATGATAACAACTTACTCTACAAGGAGAAAATCAAAATATGGCATAATGCCAAAATTTTTAGAAAAACTTTCCAGGAGAATCAAAAAGTGCGACTATTTGATGCAAAATTGAAATTATTTCCAGGAAAGCTGAGATAAAAATGGAAGGGATCACAAATTTTAACCCGAGTTTTTGACAATGACTCAATAGAAATATGTCTCCCAAATACTAAAGCCACTTTCAGAGTTAATGGTCAAAGATCGAAACCCGTTGTTGGACCCTATGGTCCCATGCTTGTTGTTTAAACGTATATTCTATAGGAACAATAAGCCACTGAGGCATTAAATCATGCATTCTCATGAGTCTCTTCTCACATTTTATCTTTTCTTTTTTCTCACATGTTTATTTTTACTACATTGCACTGGATAAGTATGGGGATATGCCTCTATACTTCGAAAAAAACAATAAAAACACAAAAAATACTCTTTCACGTCACTCACCCAATCTGTTGGTCCTCTTATTCACTGACTTCACCATCAGGACATGGTTTCTGATAAGCATGTGAGTGTGTCTGCATATTTTTCAAAATTCTATACCTTTCAAAATTGCACATTTATCTTGAAAATATTTTCCCAAAAAATTGCATACTCAAAATCAAATAAAAATTTGCAAAATTTCCTCGAAATATTTTTCCAAAAAATCATCATGAAATCTTTTCAAAAACCACCAAAAATATATCCTTCCTGTCCATTTTTATCATATTTTTGGGAAACTAGTTCTTCATTGTATAGATCATAGATTGAAGTTGAGTTGACCCCAACTCACTTAAATCCATCAGAATTTCACTAGGTATGAGTTCTAAGCCTTCTTCAGGTCCATATGGAATTTATTCTCTCAGTTCCGCTAACTCTACTAGTGAGTAAACTTATGTATCTAACTAGATCACCTAAGCAACTAGTAGCACTCTTAAACTCTTCATTGGATATTAAACAACTGCACATTTCACTTTGTTTGATTGAGTTTATTTTACAAGATATGGTTACAATCTAGTGAACTAAGGAGTTGTCCTCTTGATTGTGCCAATGCCTGAACCTTGTCTGTGGTTAATGAAGGAACTTGATTCAGGAGTAACATAATCTCTCTAGTCTAAGTATACCAGCAAATAAGCCAGTATCATGTCTCAGAAGACATTATTAACCTGATACTACCTTGATGCCAAATCCAAAGCAAAAATAACACAAAAAATCATAGAACAATACAAAAAAATGCAAAATACCACCAATTATGCAAAAATGTGCAAAGCAAAGCAATGAAAGAAGATTTATCAAATAACTCTACTCTACTAAAAAGCCAAGGCAATAGTCCAATGATACTACTAATATCTTAAAAAAGGACAAAGAGACCCAAGGTTATGCTCTGCAAAAGGAAAAGAATGAGAGCAACCTGAAAATACGAAAATTAAGTCCCATTCTCCATCTGAATTGCTCCCTATTTTTATTCTGGCATACTTAGGTGAAAAGATACTATGCTTGAATTCAAGTGAGGACCGAGACTATAGACATAAGCAATCATTTGGTACATTATTCGATTGTACCGTTATCTCTTCTCTCAACTCATAAAAGATACAACATCGTTAACACTATTTTAATCCACTCAAGGTCAAAGAGAATACTTATTGATTAGAATGATCTGACCTGATCGACTTTCTGAAACCATTTCAATTGTGTTGGAACTGGAATGTCGTTGAAAATAAAAAACTCGAGTCAAGTCGATAATTCAAACAAATCCTTAATCCATGAGTCGACTCTATTGAAGTTTGTGTATTTGTGTGATTTGAATATAAAAACTCAAGCCTTTGTGGGTATATCTGTTGCAAACGTTCACCCATTCATCTTGAATATGTCTCTCGTCCTTCATTATTACTTATCATATTCTTGCTCCATACTAGCAAGAATTAAGTATGGGGGTGTGATGATTACATTATATATTGATATAATATGCCCAAGTTATGTGAAAAGCAACCTTAATAATTGATATATATATATATACACGCACACACACACACACACTCTAATTTCATATAATCTACATTTTATTTATTCCATACACACAACAAAGAAAACCACCTAGAATAAACGGAGGCAGTTAATCACAACATAAATTGACATTCCATGATAATATATCTGGATAGAATGTTTCAACGGTCTTTATTTATATAAATATATTACTTATGAATTATATTGTGAGAATACATTCAATACTAAGATTGATAATTATCCATGTTCATCACCAAGACATAACTGAAAATAATTATCTTTATAACATAACAACTCATATTTATATTTATTATAGTAAGGGAGAAAATAAAACTTCATTGACTTTATATTTATAGCATAAAATTGAATCAATAGCCAACACATTGCTTTATTCATAACAGCTCTACATTTCCCTTAACATTTTATATTGTGAAGAAAAGTAAGGGATGGATTGTGAAATTTTTCCATTCCTTTTCCCATTCAATGTGGAGCCACTCAACTCTCCCTTTCCAATGCAGTAGACGATCATGCAAATCCATTCTCCATGCATGTAATTTAACTCTCTTTATTTTCTGTTCACATGTATGCCACCCAAAGCCTCTATAAAAAGAGGCTCTCGTCTTCTTCTTATGACGGGCTTCTTCTCCCTGGTTACACCGTCATCTTGATTGCACTTCCACCACCATCTCCATCTCCTCTCCTCGCTGTCAGTACTTCATCGACATCTCCTTCGCGCTTAGCTCAGCCGCTTGCACGACCACCTCCTCCTTGACGTCCGTCTCCTCCTCGATGTGGGCCTCCT
Source organism: Ottelia alismoides (assembly GCA_037367405.1). Classification (NCBI taxonomy): domain Eukaryota; kingdom Viridiplantae; phylum Streptophyta; class Magnoliopsida; order Alismatales; family Hydrocharitaceae; genus Ottelia; species Ottelia alismoides. Next base: position 5,080 of record JAZKJV010005373.1, read on the forward strand.
CGTGCACTTGCAGGAGCATGTATCCTCCTTTCCACGGACCTCCTCCTCTTGCAACCACCTCATTCTGCAGTTAGACCTTCCTACGCCCAGCTCGTGCGCCCAGCCGCACCTCCTCGACAACCTCCTCACACACTAACAACAGCACGCATCCTCCTTTGCATAGACCTCCTCCATTTGTCCAATCCCTCCCTCGCATTCGGCTAGCCCGTGTGATCAGCACCTTCCCTATGCATGCACCCGCGTGTGTGCCCCTGTGCGCGACCTCTTGTGTGTGTGGCCTCTCCAGCCCACATTTCCCTACACGTGCATGGAAGTGACATCTTATTTCTTTCATCTTTATTTGCAATTCAGCCCCTACATTCCTAATTAGTTGCAAACATGCCTCGTTTGTTTTACTTTGAATTCTAGGAAGTATTTTAACTATAGGTTGCGTTTTCCCTTTAAAGTATCTTTAGCATAATTTTCCCCTCATTACCACATATCAAGATTCGAATATAGTTTGAAAAAAGAACGAATGTCGCGAATTTGTTTGGTCCCCGTGGATTCGATCCTCTACTTACCGCTTACATTTTTTCATAATCCAATCACGCTCGTAGTTGTATTCTTTATTTGAAGTGATCGATTCGTGTGCATACACAATGATAGTGATAAAAATATCATTCTAAACCACGCAAAATCGTCGTTTCATGTATTCAGAATCATTTTTTCGTTTTATCTTTGTTTAACTTGCATTGAAAAGTTAAAAATACAAATGCATTATGTCTCATATTGTTATGCATTGCATAGTCTTATTCCTTTTGACCTATATAACATTATTAATTGTTTGACATAAATATTTATATTTAATTGATTATGTTGATAGCTTGTGTCCTAGTGTTCGACCCTGGACTTATCCAGGATAAATTCAACTAATTCCTCTTCACAGAATATATTGATTTAGTTCTGATAATTTTTTTAAAGAACCATATTAGAATGAATATGTATTAAAATAGTTATTTAGAGATTCATCACGTAGCAACTTCAAAAGTCTTCAAATCATTTGAATCGTCAAAACGGTCGCAAGACAGTGTATCTGATGATCATGATAATCTAGCTGATTGTTCATCGAACTTGGATGCAATCCACTGCCTCTAAACTATGGCTATGATACCAATTAAAGGAAGTAAATAAAATATTTATGAACTTCACATCACATGAATTTATCAAATTATTTGCATAAAGTATTGTATGCTCATCTTGTGAATAAGAAATTTCAGCACAATGATTTACACTTTTGTGAAATTATTAAATAGGGAAACTATTTTCCTAACAAGATTTCTAATATTCTAATGATGCTAAGATGAGATCAGGGTTACCTCTTGAAGCATGAGTCTCTAAAGCAAGAGACCTCCCGAATCAAGTCTAATATGCAGTGTCTCTCTCGTACATGTGGAGACGAATCACAGTGTTTCCCAAAAACTTGGACGTTGTCTTTACAAATAGGACTTCATAAAGAGAAATGTATGAGTTTTATATACTCAAGACTCTTCTCTTTCTCTAAGACACGGAATTCTTAAGGGACTACGCTCTCCAAAACTCAAGTGAATAAAAAAGAGAGTCTTACTCTCCTTTTATACACATTGTATACGCATATTCAAGAGTCATCTCTTAAAGTAGTTGTGTGCAATAATGGCCCTTGGATTGTTGTCAAGGGTTCAATACCAAGTCCTTGTTTAATAACGCAATTATCTCCCTATTTATCTCCAAATAATTTGAGTAATAAACCAAGCAATAAATCAACAAAGATTCCAATTTAAGGACTCTTTGTAGTAGCACCATGGGTCAATATACATTTCCAACAAATTCCATATATGGAATGAGATTGTTGTTAATTTATTAATTGATTAATCAATAAATAATGCAACAATATTAAGAGCCTTATTCTCAACATGACTCAATATAATGGTGCCATATGTACAACCATTGCACATGCCCCCATCTTGACTAAATGTAGTCATGGTTGTTGCTTCTTATTTATCAATTAATTATCTTGATAATCACATTAATATTATCGAACAAATTATGGAAATAATATCTATAGCTTATGAATTATATTCACAAGCACAAAATATAAATCCAATTTACATCTACGAAATTATTCTGAACCAAATTCATGCATAATTTCATGCCTTGGAAATAATACGTAAATCATAATTACATATATATTATTTACATGAATCATATTCATATAAATATTAATATTATGAATCACCATTCACATTAGTTAATGAAATATATTTTGTTTATAAAATACAAAATTACCCTTATGAAAATTGTAATAATAACAATTATTACAACATTGACAACTTTAAATATGAGTCCTAATCTAATTATGATTCATGAGATAAAAATGTAGATACTTGGATATAATGTCGAGGAGATCATACTATACATGTATAGAGACTTGAAATATGGATATCCATCCAATTTCAGGGTTTGTACCATTTTGTAGCTTGAAATTGATATACTCTTCTCACTTGAGCTCGAGTGGAGCACTTCACACTCTAAACGAGCTCAACAAAACATAAACCACTCCATGTGAGCTCGAGAAAGTATCGGTAAGCTGAACCCAGCTTCCTTGAACATTTCTAATCAAAATTCAAGCCAATTGGGGCTTAAAAGTGAGCTCAAGGAGCCTATATATTTACATTTCGATGACCATTTCTATTTCCAACATTTGGATAATGAAATTGGAATTGGAATTGGAAATTCGATTCAAATGAATTGAGATTTAATCCAATTAATTCTCAAATCATCAAGTTAAATGGAGCCACTAAAATCCATCACGTTTCATCACCACCTCGGAATGGAAGTGTCATGGTAGATGATCTAATATGATAGAGCTCGTTTAGAGGGTTATCCCGATACGAGAGTGTGTACTGCCAGGAACGTTCGTGTACTTGTTCCACCACCTTTGTAACCTGTGATTTTTGAGGTCCTTGATCTTGTGCCTGGAAGATACTCGACCAAAGAAATAGAAAAGGAAGACAATAGGAGAAATCTATACTCACCCCACAAGTGAGGTTCTCGGACGCAAATCGATGAGACAGACAAACCTGTAAGGGCGTGGTCTAAGCTCAGTACTTCAGATCCAGTCGGATGTTCCACACAAGGTAGGAACACCGTCGTCGATAGGGTTCTACTCAGTCATATACAATAGAAGTGCCAATACTTCATCATTCTGTCTGGAAGGTACATGAAAACAACGTAGGCTTTATGAACCCCAAACAATGATGTCCATTATAATTTTTTAGTTTAGGTCGAAGTTTATGAGTATTTTTCAGAACAATCTATCTCATGATTTTTTTATATTCTTCTTTGAGTCCTATGTCATACAAATTTAGGAGAGGGGTCTGAAAAACTTTGCAAGTTGACACTAAGGTGGAAATCTCACCTTAGTATCGAATGATTCATGCAAAATTAGAAGGACTTACAACACTTACCAACTCTCTCCATGCGGGATGAAAAATATAACATATAAATTTATACTACATGAGCGGTATGCAAGCAATAAAGCACCCTAGACAGTAATTGCTATTATCGAGAAGAACTAAATGCTAATTACTCAAAAATGGATCCTAGGTGCCTGATCTTGGAGACTCCTCGATGTCCGCCACAACAGGTCCTACAAACGTTGCATGGACTCTCTCACGGCTCATGGTTCTAAATTCAAGTAATTAACAATTTATTTTTGACTAGATCCAAGTGTAAGAGACTATAGGTGCATGCTTCTATTAGGGCTTTGGACCTAGATTGCTTATTCAAACAATCATAAATCTAGGGCCTCAATCACATAAAATAAAGAAAAATAAAGGTAGAAAGCTCAAAATACGTGAAACAAAATAAATAAAAGCGATAAAACACGAAAAATTGTGATGAGGCCTCCAGGGGAACAAACACCCGAGCAATGGGCCTTGTGAATTGTGGCAGTGTCCAAAATCCAAAATTATTACAAATTAATATTACAAAAATAAAATCACTCTCATCACAAAAAGAAAATAAAAAACTATGTTATTGTTTGTTCCTCTCCTTCTCTCTCTATCCTTCTCTCTCCTGTTGTCTCCTAGTTAGCTCACAAGTAGAAGGGCAAACCTTCTCACAGTTCGGGTGCATCCACTCGTAGGAAGCAATCTTCGCCATGTGGTTCCCTCTCAAGGAATAGCAACAAAGAAATATGGGTTAGAGACAGTCAAATAATTATAAAAAATAAAAAGTAGAAAATAAAAGGAAAATAATAGGCAAATATGTACAATAAAATGCTACACTCCGTTGCTTCTCGACAACGACACCATTTGATGAGGTTTAAAAGAGCTGAGCTGAGTGGTCTCAAGGTTTCATAAGGCGAACCTCCGTCGTTGTGGTGACCAACATGAAGCTCAGTGGACTAAATCAACAGTTAACCCACAATATATCAATAAATGTGTGGATCAATTTATTATTACCCTATGATGAATGTGTATAGTGGATACGCAGGTAGGGTGTCGAACGCAGGGAGACAAATCGGTGTAGAAGGAATTGTTATTTAAATAAATAATTAATAAATAGTAATATGTATTTATACAATATTCACTCAATTATTCAATGTTTTTTGTGGGTTTTAATCATATAATATTTATATTTTTAATTATGTTATATATATATATATATTAAAATTTAAATTTTCAGATTTTTATTTAATTTTTATTTAATAATATATAAATAAAAGATATATAAGAGAATATATGTATGTCTATAAGGTATATAAACAATATAAGTAATATATAGTATAATATATAATAAAAATATAAAAATTAGGAAATAACTAAAAAGAACAATCCTTTTATTTTTTAAAAGATTTCAAAGTATCTATAAGGTATTTATATTAATTTATAATAATATTAAACATATATAACTCTATATGGCTATATAAAATAATATAGGGTACTATAGATACAAATATGGCTATAAATGATCAAAAGTTACAAAATAAATTATTTTTTAAAGTTTTTTATATTTTTCTTCTATTTTTGAGATTTTTCTTCTATTTTTTCTAAATTTTAAGTATTTTTAATGTCTAAGATATAGAAAATCAGGGACTTTTTGAATAGGTCGGATTGTTTTGTGATCTAAAAAATACCAAATAGAGACAAAACTTCTCAAAAATAATCTTAAATATATAGTAATATGTATAAATAAAATATAATGTAGAAAACTTTTTTCCATATTTTTGAAAATATTTTTTGATTTTTTAGGGTTAGAAAGGGTTTTCATTTTTAGTGTCTTCTTTTGAAATTATTTATGATTTTTTGATTTATAGCTTTATTATACAATAATATATGATATATAACTTTTTAGTATTTTAATTTTTTTTCTAGCTTTTTTGTATTTTTTATGTTTGAATAAGGAATAAATAACTCCAAAATGATTTGTAATAAATGGAAAAGAGATGAAAATTCTAAAATGAAATATCCTCGTGACCTAGCACAAAATAAAGCACATTTCCCTATTTCCCCATGATTTTCCATGTATAAGAACTATTTAATCTAAAATAAAATACACAAAATTAATAAATAGAACTAGCATGTGTATTTATGTAATATATGTAAAGTTGGGGGTTACAGTGCAAAAAATCCCGATATTTTGAACTATTTATGCAATTTTAAACGCCAAAACTAAATAACAAAATTCAGAGGGGCTTATTTACAAAATACTTGGCTCGTACGAGATGCCACATGAGTAGACGTGGCAGCAGGCCTGTACGTAATATTCAACAAGACCCTGAGCCTAGTTGTAATTTGTACACAAACTTTATTACTGAAATAAATATTTACAAGACTGAAAATTAATTACAAAAAGTAGAGGGGCTACTTAGTATTTTACCCCTTTAATCTCTCGCGGTCAGAGGTTTGTGCTCTTCTACATGGCGATCTAGACAATCAACATGAATGATGGTTCGCTTTTATTTCAACGCCCTAGATTAGATAAGGGTTGAAGTTCTCATTCGATGTTTCTTGAGGGTTCATAAAGAACACCTCTAGAACAAAGCTCCTCGAGCTTTGATCTTTGATAACTCCTCCTTCTAACCTCCTCTTTCCTATCTGATCAACTCCTAAGTTTCTTGGGAGCTCCATGCATTCAGCAAGGGTCTTCTTGAAGTCCAGGGCTCTCTGGAGGAGACCTAGAGGTCGATGGACCTAGCGCTCCTGATAAAAAATGAGGATGGAGCTTCAGGTGGTCTTCACGTGTGCACACCTGCATAAAAAGGCTGAGGGGCTCGAGATGGATCTTCTCAACCCTAGAATGAAGCTGAAAGCCTGTTGGATGAACAAGTCAGGGGAGCTCCGACGAAGGCGGCGGAGGGGTCTCCGACTCCCACTGGATTCTTGCAGAATCAAGGGGGTAACATGGGGCTTCGATGGAGAAGCATGAGGCTAAGAGAATGGAGGCAGAAGTGGATCAGAACGGCATGGGATCATGACGAATTTGGTTGCCCGAGTCTAGTGCTCTTGCTATTTGATTTTTAGAATAAACTAAATATATGATTAAAAGATGAAATTAAACCTACAACTATGCTACGAGAACTAAGGGCAAGAGAATAAGACACTAACCTAGCAGCTCGACGATCTTGGAAAGCTCATAGCAGAATAGGTCACCAAAGACATCAGTCGACAGACATGGAACTGGCTCTCCTCCACCTTATCCACGTCACAAATGCCCGGAGCAAACCTTGTTGTCACCCTGATCTCAATGGTGGGATCCAATGGGAGTTACTTTGGGTTAAGAGAGATCAAAATAAAAAAAGGAAGCCAGAGGAGGGGGGTTATAGAAATGGGTTTCAGCCAAAAGGGTGAAGAGGTGGCGTGCAGGAGGAGAAGGGTTGGTGAAGATTCGAGCACGAGTGATTATGAGGGACAATAGGGCTATAATTTGGTGTTTTCTCGAGGGAAATGGGCGAGTAGAGGAGGCTAGGAAATTAGGCAAAGTTAGTGCTTCATGTGCTCTGACAAAAGAGGAGGTGTTGGGCAGGACAGTTGATCGAGGGATCAATGGTCCAAGAGTTCTGAAACTAAAAAAAAGAAAGGGGAAGTTACTTGTAAATTTGATAAAAATCAGTAAATGAATTAATGATTTTTAGTTTATAAAATAAAAAATGTTTCTAATTTTATGTAGTAGTATATATTTGTTCGAGATGATTTATCATCTGTCTATATTTACGTGTAAAGTATAATTATAAATATATGTATTTTGGTGTTTTATTTCTATTTGTAGTATACATTTTATTATTTTATCCATGTATTTTATATATTTTTTATTATTTTTATGCACATTTAGGTATTTTTATTGTATTTTTTTGAGTTTGTATTTGTACTTAATTAATTATGTATATGTACATTATAGTTATATACAAGTATATTTTACTATGCATTAAATATATTATTTATTTTAATTTTATTTTGATGGTTTTATTATAATTTAATTACGTAAATATGTTTCAAATAATATTTACAATTCTATAAAAAGAAAAGAATTCGAAAAAAATAAAAGGAATAAGTATATTGAATAAAATATATGTATATTGCAAAATATGGCCCTGGAACCTAACTTTTACATTTTTACTCCAAATTAGATGAAATCACTTCATTAATTAGCTTATAAAAAGTTATATACAATTAAAGATAATTTTGGTCTATTTTGATACAATATGGAGAAGATATTGATCTGTGAAGTTTTTATTTTGACTTTTTATTGTGAGCGTCTCGGGCACATAATGCATTATTTCCGGTAAAATCAAGTTTGTGTTTTTCTTTGTATTTTTACCCACAATATTCATGTTGAGGATTTTATTATTTGAAGTGTGAAATAGTAAAATAAAATAGGTCTCAAAAGGCTCATTATTGTTAAATCAAATTAGGGTTTTTAAATGTATTCTCTATACAATTTCTCTGCCCTATCTACTCTACTTTATTCCTTAACGATCAAGTCATCATGATGATTGTGTCTTGGGACCAAGGGTAACTCAACACCTACGGTGTCTCCTTTCTTTTATTTTTCTTCATTTATTCGTTTATTTTGAATTAAATACAATAATTATACATTATTTTATACAATATTTTGTACAATTTATGTAGTATTTATTTTGATAAATTAATGATAGATACATGTATTTTGCTAGGGATTTAAGGTCAAAATGAATGAATAAAGGTGATGAAATGGATATTCATCAAGGAGCTGAGGTAGGAGGCTACGCCATGGTGGTTGACGAAGAATTGGAATGGAAGTTCTGTCGATTGGCCCGGAATTAGGAGGAGCTGGCATGTAAAGAAGCTAAGATAAATGTGAGAAAGGTCATCAGTGAAGAAATATGTGACATGGAGGGCGAATTGTCGGAGGTTAACGATGATGTGTGATCACCTAATTTTGTTATCAGACAATAGAGATGGAGCCTGGAGGCGAGAGTCGGTGAACTGGGAGCTTCTGATGATCAGCCGCTCCAGATGAGAGCGGGCATGGGTTGAATCTGCCTGTTTGATAACTTGATCAAACGGTTGGAGTTAAAGGCAGAAGAGAATAAAGAGCCAGCCACGTGGACTGATCAAATAAAAGGAATAAATTGAAATAAAATATTAAATATGGTCAAATAAAAATTGTTCTATATAAAAGTTGTGTATTTTTTTAAGATCTACACTTTTATGTAGAATCCAACTCAAAATACATCTTACATGGTATTATTTTTGTCAGCATTTTTATTAATATAAAATTTTCATGTTAATTGTTTTGAATATTTTTGTATTTTTATTAGGAATTAATATACCATATGTTATGTACAATATTACACTAATTTTATGGAATTTTAAATATATAAGAAACCCCAAAAATTAGATAGCATTTAGATACATTAGACAATAATTTGAGACTATCTATTTACAATAATTAGCCCTAATTATCTATAAGATGTATAATATTAATTATAACTAGTTAACTATTTATTTAATGAAATATGCAAAGATAGAGTGTTAAATATGCCATATAGAATTGACGCATCTGAGATTCATCATATGCCCTCAAGCATCCAATTTTCGATCATTTGTTGCATGTCACAACAATGGACCATGCAGTTGTATCATCACCAAATCTGAGAGAGCATGTGGATTACAGTCACATGATCATCTCAGAACCAATGTGACTTGAGCTAGGTGAGGGTATATTTCTGCAACGCCCCTTTTAGAATTAGATAACTATAAACATACCCTCACCTTTATTTTTTTGAAAGCAACGCTCGTAGTTTTCTTAGTTTTACAGAAAAGTCCTTAAGAGCAGCATTTAGTTGTAATTTTAATCTAAACTGTTGTATAACCGTCTTCATGTCGTTCATTTTCTGAGCTTAATTGATTTTATTACGCTTTATTGAACGTAATATTGAATCCGAGCATATAAATTCAATATCAATTAGAGGAAACTGTGAAAAAAATGTGAATTTTGGATAGATGTATCCTAAAGCATGAGCAAACTTTTGGCATAGGTGTAACATCCCAGGCTTAGGTCTCCGGTCCGTTATCGAGGAAAATCGGCCCTGACAACTTGTTGGGTTCAAACCCAAATGGATCCGTTGTCAAGCACCCAAAATACTTAAGCCCAAGTTGTCAAGTAGTAGTCCCCATCACTTATAAACTATACCCACACTTCGTGAGTTTTAGGTATGGTACTATGTTTGGGGTTGGGGTGTTACAACCTCCCCCACTTATATTCGCAACGTCCTCTTTGCGACATGGCCCATTCACTTATTCCCAATGATAGTGGCGGTTGCACGCTTTGGGTAGCCATTTCCTCCAACCTCTTTGTAGGGGCGGCTCCACCTCTCGGGTAGCCCTTTCCACTATCAGAGAGAATTTGGCTCTGATACCATTTGTAACGTCCCAGGCTTAGGTCTCCGGTCCGTTATCGAGGAAAACTGGCCTTGACAACTTGTTGGGTTCGGACTCAAATGGACCCGTTGACAACCACCCAAAATACTTAAGCCCAAGTTGTCAAGTAGTAGTCCCCATCACTTATAAACTATACCCACACTTCGTGAGTTTTAGGTATGGTACTATGTTTGGGATTGGGGTGTTACAACAAGCCTTAATTAAATCCTTCAAAAATTGTGCTCTATAGAAATTAAATTATATATTGCTTGTGTGATTGTTCTAAGGTGTTTCATGCAATATTTCTCAAAAATAAAAAATAGATGCCCACATTATGCTCGACACTATGATTTAGTGAGGATATAAATTTCACGGTTTACTAATTTTTTAAAAAAATTTAAAAACTCAGTTTAGAGTCATGTTGCAATTTCCTTTTAAAGGATTTTTACACTTCCGTGCCTTTGAGATTCTACAATTAATGTTACATCCCTACTTTTTTTGCAATATCACTTATGCTCCTACCTTCTTGAGTGATCAATAGTTGCGCTCCTCAAGTAAATTGTCATCCATTCTTCTCTGAAATGGACGTTGTCTCCGTGGTACTAGCGTATTTGGAAACAAAAATATTGGTACAAGTCTACTTTTTGAGATCCCCGGCCCCCTTCCTCCCACCCATCCTCACAACAAGCGCCATCCCCCACACCCCTCATTCCTTAACATCTCGTGAAAAAGGCATATCGACATTGGATGTAGCGAACACGAGCAATGTGGAAGAGCAATACGTGGCATGTATGCTCCTTCTTTATGTAGGGACCCACAACTTAAAGCCTTCGTGCTAAGACCCCCCTCCCCCCCCCGGCCCCTGCATGCACACATCCATTGCTCACGCGAGGTTGGTTGTGAATGCAAGGGCGGTTTTTATAATAAATTTCTTATATATTCGAGGAAAGAAGGATCAACTAAGTGTCTTCTCTTAGGCCAAGAGCGAATCCTATGCTATGGGTTTACCCACAGCACTGCACGTTGTCCTCCTTTTTTTCGAAAATTTATGAGAATTTTTAACATTAGATTGAATTTAGACATATTGTTCTACCTAACTATTAGAATTCATCTTAATTAGATATTTTGGTTTATACTACTGGATTTGTCAAAAAAAAGTTAAAAAAGAGGGGACAAGAGGCCACACCATAGAGGATTTTCTTCCTCTTAATTTCATCTATAATTTATTAATTACCATAAGAATTTGAATCACCTATTAAATTTATTTCAACTCAAATTCAATACTTTCCATCCCTCTGGTCTACTTTTTCCAAAGTATTCTTTCGATGAGGTGATGTTTTTTATTATTGCTCCTTGTATTTATCTATTCACCCCTGTCAGGACTTAACTAGAAGAGCGGGCGTTGAAAAAGGCAGAGAGGTGAATGTAATTGCAGTTTTTTGCAAATGGGTATGTGCGTAACTATTCCCAATATTTTATACATAGATCAGATAATAATTCATTAGTTGTTTATCCTTGGAAAATTAGGGAATGATGTGGCGAGTGGCGTTAGTTTGACTATCACGAGATCATAATTGATTACAAAATACTAAGATAATAAAGGACACCAACGAACTATAACGTAGTTATCGTCTACTAGAAAAGTTAAAAAAAGAAAGCAAATAACTGAAATTTTGTTGATTCTTTTTTTTAAAGGTAAGTAAGTAAATTGATGAAAAGTATTGTCTACAGTAAAACTGAGGAAGTTATCCCCCTCACAAAAACCCAAAAGAAGGGATGGGGAGTTCTTAAGAAGATTAAACTAGACAAAAATTACAAACACCCAGGATCGTGCAATTAAAAAAACCTCAGCTACAAATGATCTTTATATGGTCCAAAATTCGCTTTGCAGATGTCCTAGCAGGCGTAATTGAGCTCTCAGTCCATAAACGGTTACGCTCCCGCCATATCCACCAAATTGAAGTCGCAAGAGCAGTCTTAAGCCTTAAGGCAAGGGTTGCGTCTTGATTATGTATCGTCCTAACCCAGTCCAAGGTCTCACAGCCAGCTCCGAATAGTTGTAGTCGCAAAGCGACAGAGACGATCACCCATATTTCCTTGGAGTAGGAACACCCCTAGAACAAATGGTCACAAGATTCGATAAGGTGGTCACACAGTAAACATTTTCCATTCACACATATTCCCTGCTTAATAAGCCTATCTCGAGTGGAAAGCCTGTTGCGTACCATCCTAAACATGCAACACTTGTGTTTGGGGACCGCCTTGGAGCCCCAAACTTCCTTCTAATAGTTAAAGCTGTGCCCTCTTGACCAGACGAGATCGAAGCATGAGCAAAAGGAGAAATTAACAGGAGAAAGGACCCATTTGTAGGGGGGCAGGGCTGCAACGGTAGGAAAAAGGGTCCATTTTGTCGTAATGATTCCGCCAAGAGCTTAAGTAGATACTTTTTTAATTAAACTGGGAAAGGATAGGACTTGCTCCGAAAACCTCAGTCAAGGAAAGGTGGGAATACCTAGACCAAAAGCCACCTACCATTGATCAACTCCTCGTTCCTTATTTTTCCTTGTATACAAAACTTGTATAAAATACTACTAGTACGATACTACGTCAAGTACTGGGGAAGGGATCTAAACCCAAACCCTCCAATCAAAAAAAGAGGGAGGGGGTCTTTGGGACAGCAACAGCAGCAGTAGCAGCGGACCACCACCACCCTCACTGCCACTGCGCCCCTGCTATCTCTGCCACGACCACTCCCTTCAGCAGAAGCTCGATATCTCCCACCACGGACATGGAGCCGCGCAGCAACCCCTAAAAAAACCAACCCGACAGGAAAAAACCGAGCCGGCTCGACCCGCAATGGGGTGCCTCCAGTCCAAGACCTCCAACGTCCAATCCCCGGACGAGCCCTCCCTCCATCCGGACGACGCCGGTCCGACCGACGCCGATCCGGAGGCGGCCGGGGAGCCCGACCCCGCGGCGGGCCACCACGTCCCGGCCTTCAAGGAGTTCGCGCTGGCGGAGCTGCGGAGGGCCACCAACGGCTTCGGTTCCGACCTCATCGTGTCCGAGAGCGGCGAGAAGGCGCCCAACGTCGTCTACCGCGGGCGCCTAGACGGTAACCGCCACATCGCGGTCAAGCGATTCTCCAAGCAGTCGTGGCCCGACGCCCACCAGTTCGTGGTTTGTGTAGAAATTTGAACTGAACTAGTGGGTTTGAATGATGGGGCGTGATGTGATTTTGTTGGGAGCAGGCGGATGCGGCGGGGGTGGGGAAGCTCAGGCACAGGAGGCTGGTCAATCTAATCGGGTGCTGCGCGGAGGGCGACGAGAGGTTGCTCGTGGCGGAGTTCATGCCCAATGATACACTCTCCAAGCATTTGTTCCACTGTATGTGTTTCTGTTTGTCTTTGTCGAGTTCTTCCCATGATGTGAATCATGTGATAATGCCCATGTGGGGATGAGTTGGCTTAGGATATGCAGCATTTATTGAGGGCGTGCCTTTGACGATTGGGATAGTGATATACTATTTTGGAGGGTGATGGATTCTTGAGGTGATTGGATTTTGTTGTTGAGAAAAAAAAATTAGGGGTTTGATCCTTTGGTTGTTGTACATCATTGGTTAGGTAATTATTTCCTGTAGTAATGGCTTAAAGTATGCATGACTAGGAATGTGCTGAATCATTTTTTGTGTGTTTTAATTTCTGAATGCATCCGCTTGAACGCAGGGGGTTTAAAGGAACCTTGCGCCGCTTTTGATGGTATCCCGTTAGCCATAGGGCCTATAATCTCCAATGTTCTTGTATGCTATGCCATTCTTCTTTCGTAAAGCACATTGCTCCATCAAGTCTAGGTACCTCTCACTGTCTTTCATTCCCCTCACCAGTTTTGTGCTGTTAGTGTGAACTTGTGTAAGTGTAGGGAACATGGGAGAACATTTATATGATGATTTCTAGGAATTTGGTACATGATATAATGATATATTAAGTAATAGATAAACGCATGCAATCCTTGTTAGAATGTGTCAATGACATTAATAAAGTCTACCTACTACCCATTATGCGTATTGTTTTCTGTGAAGTGTATTGTTTTAGCTAGAAAGATGTTCCTTTTATCTGTAATTTCCCTTGATTAGCAGAGAATCATTTTGCTCTTAAAATTACTACCACTAAAGATCAATGAAGTTTATAGAGTTTTAGATGCCCACCAAACAACTTCCAATGCATCGTTACTGATCCCTCAAGACGATGAGGACACACTTAGATTGAGAATGCTATCTACATAGGGCATCAATCTTATGAAAGCATTCAAACCTTTCTAGATAAACCTCCAATAAAATTCCATGTGGGTGATCCCTTACTCAAGTGGGAACAAACATATCTTGAAACTCAGGTAAAAGGATTCAGTGAAAGAGTACCCTTTGGAGAGGTTACTTTTTTGCAAGCCTCATTTGTAAAATGGCACAAGAAAGGTAGTGATTTTTGTCCGTACCTTCATTTTTGTAAAAAAGAGCACTCTGAATTTTTCATGCTGGTGCATGCCAACCACTTAATGACCATGTTATTGAGCTATTTTTTATTAACATAATGACACAAGACGCACACATTTTTTGAAAGAAAAATGACACATCTTTTAATGCCTGTTTTCTTCTGAAGCCATTTTTTATTAACATAATGACATATTTTAAGTACCTGCTTTTGAAGAATGTTCTGTAAAATACCTAGGTTTTGCTTTTCAATGGGATAGGGGAATTGCCGGAGATGTCACTCATAGATTAAAGCAATCAATGCAAGGTGGTTAATGTCAGATGACTGAAGTTTAAAGGAGCTTCAGGTCTTTGTGATAAGAAGAAACTTTTGAAAACTTTTTTTATGTAGTCGCACTTGGGCTACCATGCTTTATGATAGAGTGTGGGATGATTAACTATAGATTTATTTAGAGGATATCTATAGTTGAGATGATGATGTTTGGATAGATAAATGGCAACAGGGAAAAAATATCTAGCTCATAATGAGAGTATCATATATAAGGTTGACGTGGCATTGATTGAAGATAAAATGAGAGAAACTAGCTTAGAGTTGTGTGGAATCAGGAAATATGCAAAAAGAAACTTTCTAATGTTGTTTGACATCATGAGATGTTAGGTTAAGAACCTTGCAATGGTAGAGGAGACCAAATGAATGCCAGGAGATTTTTTTTTTCAAAAGAATATGATTTTTTTAATCTATGTTCACGTATATATGAAATTATGAAAATACCCCTCAATTGGAGTTGAACTCAATACCTTCCATTCCCAAGCCCAATCATGTTGAAGAGGCAAGCATGACTTTGATATATGGCATCTACCTTGTTGTAATAGGCACCATCATGGTCCTTCTCTACGATCTTCTCACATGGTGCGGTGCTATCGACATGGGAGGGAGGGGGATATGACGAGGACTTGCCTCTGAGAGGCAATCTACCTCAAATATAGACACCTAGGCCCAAGAAAAGTGCGTGTGTTGGAACTGGAGTCTAACGATGATGACAAGATTTTGATTGCTCGGATGATGCTCCTAGATTGCTGTCGTGTTTTAGGGCGCTCGTTGGACCCACCTGATGGTTTTCTGCTGGCTGATTGTTCCTTAGATGATCCAAATGTGTTTGCAATTCTGATATATTTGATAAGGGCTGATGGGTGCACATAAGATTTAGTTTGGTTGGGGAGTTCTTTTCTCTACATTCGGGGATTGAGGAGGAAGATGCTCAGGCATTCCTTGCTGGTGGCATGGTGGATTTCCTAAAGTATGTGCGATGATGCCATCCTTCTTTGTTGGTTGGAGCAGAACGACTTGGTCATCTGTTCTCCTCTTTGTTTGAGGTCTCCCACTCACATATATATGCGATATATCTTTGATATACCCATGTCATAACCTACCAATGCGATATTGATATTTCAAATTCCTCAGGTCAGATATTTCACTTGCACATGGCAAACTGAGTCAATTTTTGAACAGCCTTACCCTTGTACACCTTGATGCTGCAATGATGATCTTGCAATACATCAAATCCTTCCAATGGAAGATGCTTGTTTTTATTAAGGGAACTACCATAAATTGTAGAGATGTTTCTATGTTCCTATGTACCTTTTCGTTATTTTATTTCTTTATGTTCATTACCCATAGATCTCTCCTCTATATAAGAGAGCCTAGGGTTCCCATAATAAACTCTTTGATTTTCTCAACATGGTATTAGAGTCGCGGTCTTAGATCGAAGCTCTATACCCTAACATTAAACCCACACCTGCTGGCCGTCCTTCCCCTCTCTGCGGTTCTCGCGCTGTTGCCGCCGTTAACGGCCCTGGCCACCGCAACCGCCTTCCCGGCCGCCGTAGCTGTCTTCTTGGCCCCCAACTGCCTACTAGGCCGCCGCCTTCCTCACTGTGGTTGCCCCTGCGGCTACCTACCCGCTACGTTGCCGTCGCCGAGTAGCAAAGTCGGTGCCGTTGCGATCGACACTAGCCACTCGAGCTGCCAACACTGGTTGCCGACATCTCTTCCCTTCGTCGTCGACCCTCTTCTGTCCTCAGCTTACAGCTCTCTTTACTTGTACCGAGGCCCCTTTTGTATTGATGGATTTGAGTACTTAAGTCTACAACTGCATTCTGTTGGGAAAATAATGAGAGATGATTATTCCTTGAGCCCTAGTCTCTTTTATATAAGGAGAGACCTATGGACAAATTACATAAAGTAGATAGAGAAAAAGAAAAATAGATAAAAGATACATAAACATAGAATATATCTCTACACTCCCCCTCAGATGGATCATAGATATCAATCATGCTTAGCTTGGATGAACACTTCTGGAATGGTCCTCTGAGCAATACCTTGGTAAAAATGTCTGCCATTTGATCTCTTGAGCTAACGTGAGAAGTAGAAATGAACCATTTGTGAACCATGTCACGTATATAGTGACAATTTACTTCAATATGTTATGTTCTTTCATGAAATGCAGGATTGTTTGTTATGAACAAAGCAACCTGATTGTCACATTTCAATGACATAGGAAGGGGCACATTTATGTGTAGATATGCTAGTACAGGTCGAACCCACATTATTTCCGTACTTGCTTGTGCCATAGCTCTATATTCTGACTATGCACTAGATCTGGCAACTACAGTTTGTTTCTTACTTTTCTAAGAAACAATTGAATCTCCAACAAATATAGCAAAAACTGTTGTGGACTTTTTGTCCTTATGGCATCCTGCATAGGCTGCATCTGCACTGGCTGAAGGGGTTTGGTTGCATGTGTAGACTTATACAACCAAACCCATCAACATGGAGGAAGCCCCTTGATGAAGAGCCTCACGACGGGGAGGCCTAAGGGTTTACAAGACGGAGGCGGTTGGGCCACAGGACGGGAAGCGGTGCCGCACGACAGGGAGCAGGGTCGTACGGTTGGGCCGTAAGGCAGGACGACACAATGGAGCCGCACGACTGGGTGCGCCTTACACAGGGTCACGACGGGGTAGGCCTCACGTGGGGTCGCCTCGCACATCACGGGAACACGGCGGAGTTGCGAGGCGGCTGTTCCCTGGATGGTGGAGCCTTGGGTGGCGGCGATCCCTGGACGGCGGCGATCCGTGGGCGACAAGCATGAGTCGGCGGCGACGAGAGGCTTGAAGAGTGGCGATTAGGGTTAGAGTTTGGTATAGGAGATTCAGTCTAGGACTGCCGCTTTGATACCATGTTGGGAAAATAACGAGAGATGATTATTCCTTGAGCCCTAGGCTCTCTTATGTAGGGAGAGATCTATGGGCAAATTACATAAAGTAGACAGAGGAAAAGAAAAATAGATAAAATATACATAAACATAGAATATATCTCTACACATTTAAATACACGTATGTTTGTGTATACACTCATTCATTGGTCGACAAAACCTAGTTATCTTTATCCGGCAATATGTCAGAAAACAAAGTCGACTTACCTACCACATGCACTTTCAGAGCTCCAACGCCTATTGTCAAAATGGGCGGGACAAACTATGAGCTCTGTGCTATGTAGTTCATGAGCTTTATGAAGTCTGATGGTAAGAAACATATTCTTACCGAGGAGGGCCGATGGAGAAAACTGAGGTTAACACCTTGTGGGAGGTGGATGATGCACATGCTAAAGTTTAGCTCTCTTGTACATTAATGATAGAGATAGCCAATGATGTGTTACATCGACCCACTGCTTAGGCGACGTAGGACATCCTCGCGGTAACCTATTCTCAAGCGAGGAATGAGACCAGGATCCTCCAACTCCAGCATGATATGTTTACTATCAAGCAGAACGTACGACCTTTTCATTTGTTGTATACATCCCTGCGTGGGATGTTTGATAGCTTCATGCCTTTCATGATGACTCCGGAGCAACAGAAGACATATAGGAATGCAACCATGGTTGGTGTATTCCTAGCAGCCCTTGATCCTGAATATGATGCTGCTTGCTCCCAGATTCTAGCCGATGCTACTGTTCCTCCCATGGAGGATGCTTTCCGCTGGCTTAGCAGGATTACTGTTCAATCCACAACTACTAGCTAGTCTTCTTCGGCAATGGCAGCCTCCCGAGGTAGAGGGGGCTCTTCTTCTTTTCGTGGATGCAGACCTCATGGTAGAAGAGGTCGCATTCGTCAGCTCTGCACGCACTACCAATGCCCAAGTCATACAGAGGATACATGCTACTCCAAGCATAGTTTTTCGTCATTAACCTGCAAAATAGAGCAGGTTGAGTCTCTAGCTGCTCCCACTTTAGATCAGAGTTTTGATGACCTCGTAGCGAGATTGCGGGATATGATGCCTCCTGATTCTTCACCATCTTCACGAGGCCACTCTGATGTCGCAACCTCCGCATCTGCCGGTATTTCTGCTATGGCTATTAACTCAGGTAGTACTTATGCTTTTACATTTTGTCATGGATTTGATATTGATGAATGAATTATGAACTCTGGAGCAACGAATCATTTATGTGGGGACAAAGACCAACTTACATCATATTGTCAGGTTCCACCAGGGAGAACTGTTGTGATAGCTGATGGGACTCATTCCCCGATCACCGGACAAGGGGGAGATTAGTTTGACGCCTTCGACACGTCAACAGAATGTGTTACATGCTCCTGATTTCTCTATGAATTTTTTATCTATTAGTCAGATCACAAAGGATTTACATTGTAGAACTATCTTTGACCCATCGTCTCTTATTTTTCAGGACATTCTTACTGACAGAGTGATTGGGTGTGACCGTAAGGAGGGTGGTCTTTATCGCTTAGTCCGAACTCCTTATGCTGACGTATCCTCTCATTGAACAGGATCAGTCTTTCCCTTCACGTGACACCTACGTTTTGGTCACCTCCCTCTCCAGAAGATGTGCAATCTTTTGCTGCAGATTTCATCGGGGTCTTTCTTCCAGTGCGAGGTCTGTCAGCTGGGAGCAACAATTCCTTTTTTGAGTTATTTCATGTTGATATTTGAGGTTTGAGTCCTATTCTTGATCACCAGTGATACATGTTTTACCTTGTTGCTGTTGATGATTTTTCTCGTTTGTCATGTGTCTTTTTATTAAAGAATAAATCTGAAGTAGGAGATGTGATCAAAACTATCGATGAAGTATATACTGTTTTCTCTTCTTTTGTGAAATTTGTAAAAACTGATAATACGTTGGAATTCTGCACCCGTGCTCTACACATTTATTTTCATCCTGTGACATTATTCATCAAAGAACCTATGCTTACATTTCTCAACAGAATGATGTTGCAGAGAAAAAACATCGCCATTTACTTGATGTCACTCGGACTCTTCTCATTCAGTGTTGGACCCCACATTCGTTTTGGGGTGATGATGTTCTTACGGCATGTTATTTGGTGAATCACACGCCTTCATTTGTCTTGGAGAAGGATTTGTTCTCTCTTACTCGTCGTGTCTTTGACTCTGTTGCTTTCGTTCACCAGTTGGCTCCAGATCTTGACAAACTCTCTCCTAGGGCTATCAACTATGTGTTTGCTGGGTACTCCAGGACCCAGAAGGGATACCAATGTTATGATCCATTAAGCAGGAAATACTATATCGGTGTTGATGTCACATTTTTTGAGTCTATGATGTATTTCTCCCCTACATGTGACATGTTGGCTTCATCAGACTATGATGATGAGGTTTACATGCCACCTCCTCCTATGAGTCCGTCATCTTCTCTACCTGTGCCTGTTGTTCCACCACCACCACCACCATCTCCTCCTTCTACCCTGTCACATGTGCCCTATACTCATTGGCCTGCATCTGCTCATGGTCATCACCCATCATCCAATATGCCCCAGATTTGTTCTGATAACATGATTTTTAACGATGGGACTGGAGGTATATCTGTGCAGGAATCATTGTAGGAGACTAGTCCACAGATGGACGAGGTTCCCAATGACCTGGATATACCCATTGCAATTCGGAAGCAGAAGCGTACTTATGCTTCATGTCTTCATGCCTCCCAAGTTTCCTTTCATCGTACGGCAAGGGAGTTTTAGAGATTTGCAGTGGTTCTATCTGCCGTGGACATTTCCTGAAATTATCAGGAGGCCTTGAAGGATAGTCGCTGGTGCTTAGCTATGGAGGAAGAGACGACGTCTTTGCAATCACGTGGTACCTGGAGTTTGGTGTATGCTCCTCCTAGGACGTCTGTTGTCAGTTGCAAATGAGTGTTTACTGTTAAACATCATGCAGATGGGGGACTTGATCATTACGAGGCAAGATTGGTGGCACGGGGATTGGTCGTAGATTATATGGACACGTTCTCTCATGTTGCTCGTCACTCTACTCTACGTGTTCTTCTTTTAGCTGTAGTGGTACGTTATTGGTCTTTGTTTCAGCTAGATGTTAAAAATACTTTTTTGTATGGAGATCTACATGAGGAAGTTTACATGCAGTAGCCTCCGGGGTTTGCTGCTGATGAGGAGTGCCAACATGTTTGTAGACTTCATAAGACAATATATGGCCTTAAGCAAAGTCCAAGGGCATGGTTTTAGAAGCTCTTGGATCCGATTGAAAGGCATGGGTTCAAGAGGTCAAATGCAGACCATTAATTCTTTGTGCATAGAACACCTAGAGATACTATCGTCATCATGGTCTATGTTGATGATATACTATGAGATGGTGTGCAACTGATAAAGATGGTAAAAGAATTTCTGGATCGTCAGTTTGTTACTAAGGATCTTGGTACCCTAAGGGTGTGTTTGGTACGCGGGTTAGGGTGGGTTAAACCGGTAGAGGGTAACCTGCTTTTGTGTTTTGGTGTTTGGATAGAGGGTTAAACTGTGGGTGGGTTTGAAGTGAGTTTGTTGTGATATGATTGTATTGAAGTTTGTAAAAGTGTGTAGTTATTGTGATGTGATTGTATTGAAGTTTGGAAAAGTGAGTAGAAGTGGAGTAGTTTATAATTTTTATATGATATGATGGTATAATACATTATTTTTTTGATGGAATTGATAAAAAAGATTGATTTATTTAAAATATTTAAAAAGGTAAAAGTGGGACCCACATAGAAGAGAGATGTAATGTGTTAAGGGGGGTAAACCCCGGGTACCGAACGCGGTCTAAGATTTTTCTTAAGGTTAGAATTTGCTAGGAATGCGCAGGTTCTTGTGATGACCCAATGGAAGGATGTTATAAACATGCTTGTTGAGAAGGGCATGATTGTGTATTGACCTTCTACTACTCTTATGGATCCTAGCATGAAGTTATATGATGATGATACATATGAGGTTGACAGGAGAAGATATAGAGAGATGGTGGGAAAGCTCCTCTATATTACTATTGCGATATCTGGTATCTCTTTTGCAATGAGTCGGGTGAGTCAGTTCATGGAGCAACCCTGACCGGTACATATGGATGCTATATACATGATTTTGAGATATCTAAAATCTTCTCCAGGTGCATGATTACTATTCAGGAAAGGAACAACTCTTTCTATCTCTGCATGTGCTGATGCAGACTATGCAGGGTGTCCTAAGGACAGGAAGTCTACTTCGGGCTTTGCGGTGTTTGTTGGACCTGTTGGTAGTTCTCCCATTTCTTGAAAAATCAAGAAACAAACGGTTGTGGCTAGATCAAGTGCCGAATCTGAGTATAGGGATATGGCACAAGCAAGCACTTAAATGATGTGGGTTCAAACAGTGCTAGCATATTTGCATATAAATGTGCCTCTACCCATGCAGTTATAATGTGATAATCAGGTTGCCTTATTTCATTGCAAATAATCATGCATTCCATGAAAGAACGAAGCATATTTTGGTAGACTGCCATTATACTAGAGAAACGATTCAGAAGTGTTTGATTTCTACCTCCCACGTTAGTTCAGTAGAACAAACGGCAGACATCTTTACCAATGCATTGTTCAGAGGGCCATTTCAGAAGTGTTTTTCCAAGCTGAGCATGATTGACATCTATGCTCCATCTTGAGGGGGAGTATAGAGATATTTCTATGTTCCTATGTACCTTTTTGTTATTTTTTTCTTTATGTTCATTACCCATAGATCTCTCCTCGTGGATTTTCGAATGCACATTGTTGATGATGTCTGCTTGACAGAGATTCCACTACATGTTTTTGCTCTTGGATGGCAGTAATGGGGCTGTTTCTTGCTCGATTGCAAAAAAATTAGCATAGAGCTATGGCACATGGAACAACATAATTAGTATAGATCCCGTATGTGTCAAAAAATTTGTGGAGTACCTCCTCGACATTATGGAGCTCAGATGTGATCATCGAACGACCATGCATATCACAACAACCCCATATTTCATGAACATACTAAACATGTTGTGAGCCTCAAAAAAAAAAAACTAAACATGTTGTGGTTAATTGCCCCTATACCCGAAGTCTGATTCACAGTGGATTATTGCACACTTCTAAAGTGGTTCCTGAGGATTAGACTGCAAATGTCTTCACTAAGCAACTTTCTCGAGCTCAGTTTGAGGGATATTGCAGCAAGCTTAGCATGTTAGTCATTTATGCTCCTACTAAAGGGAGATGATAGAGTTGTTAAGATGCATGTACCCTCTCATGGGCATACACATGATTATTTTTTGTGCTTTATCCCAGCATGAGGTCAAGGATCTCCATTAATTTCATGAAACATATTTTTGTTTTGACCCTATGGCACGCCTCTAATGATTTCTTATATTAGATTTCTATTTTTATAAAATCAAATACTAAATAAGTAATGGTTCATAAGCAAACTCTTTGATTGCAAACTAAACTGGATCTTCTAACAAACTTTAGATTGTTGTTTCATTTTGTGTGAATACAGATTGTGTTCTTTTGATATTGTCATTTGTAGCTTTAGCTATTCACCCTATTTCAAATCTTTGATCTAGTAATTATATAAATGAATGATGTCATCACCTATTAGTTATTCATCTCGTTTTTATGTATTGATCATTTGGAGATGCTCTCCTGTATCTGCTGCTCTCTCCCTGTTTGTCTTGACAATTATTTAACTGAAGAAAGTCTCTGGTGACTTCTTGTCATAGACTGACTGATATCTTTTCTGCTTCTATAGGGGATAAACAACCGTTACCTTGGGTAATGCGAATAAGAGTCGCACACTACATAGCTCAGGCACTTGATCATTGTAATAGTGAAAATCGAAAAATATACCACGACTTGAATGCCTATAGGGTTCTCTTTGACGAGGTACATTTCAATCCTTTAAAAACATGTTTAATGAGATTGACATTTCCGTAGTTTGACGTTTGCAAAAAAAATGCAATGACTTTAACTGGAGCATTGAATTAGAAAACTTTCTGCAAATTTGCTAATTTCCCCCATGAATCAATGTTAATGTAAGCCTGTTTTCTGTTGAACTCATTCCAGATGGGAAATTGTTACATTCTATGTTGTCCTTCTAATTTCTTCTTCTGCTTGATTATCTAATCATTTTTTCTACTACATAATGGAAACAGGATGGCGATCCACGTTTATCAAGTTTTGGTCTCATGAAAAATAGTCGAGATGGTAAAAGCTATAGTACAAACTTGGCTTACACTCCACCAGAGTTCTTGAGAACAGGTTGGTCTGTTTTTCCCCCACTAAAGTTTCTTTCTCCGTGCACACATTTCTTGTCCACTTGATGTTATTCTTGTCCACTTTTGCCCATTTACATGAACAGATTTTGGAAGTTTCAGGCCTATTTAACATTCGTGCCCTGGCTGTTTAGAGTTAAGTCCAAATATAACCACCCAGGAAGGTTATTTTGGAGGCAATGAATTTATGTATCTGACCCTCTCAAGCATGGGAAAAAAGCATAGTTAGGATTGATTTGTGTTCAATCTGATTTTTGCATCCGATGATTAAGTTCAAATTCTTAATGCATGTCATCATCTTCTTCTCCAATTACATGCTTTGTCGGTAGGCTGTTCGTGTGGCTCCATGATGCCTAAGTAGCACATAATTTCCTTTTCCTGTCCACGAGCTTCTCGTATTGCTTATTGATTCAAAAAGCAAAAGTTGTGGCTATGGACATATTTCTTGAGAGAGTTTTCGACAATGGAGTAAGTGTTCTGGAAGAATCTTCACCAGCTTGTCGATAAGTAGTAGTCTCCATGAACAGGTAGAGATGTTTGAAATAAGTTCCACCCCTAACTTTTTCCGGATGATTCTGTATTTCTGAAGGACCCAGAGTAGAGTTGACGTGCCTTATGAACTTTAAGGAAAGAAGAAATTGAAATTGTTCATAATCCACATGAGAAGTTTTGGTTATTTTCAACTCGTCTTGTATTTTCTATCTGTTGACACACACTCACATACATACATGGATGAATTTTCCAATGAATACAGAGTTCATTAGAAAATTGATGAGCCCACAATCTCATCTATCAAATTTACATCCAACAATAGGGATTAAATCATTTCTAACAGTTTAATGTTTTTGGAATCTATTAGAATATGAAAGCGAGTATGGTGGATTGCTTATTTTTAAGTGATACTCTTTCCCTCAAAACCCCTCTCACTATTAGACGAACAACCCACAATTCCTCCCCTCAACCCATCTCTTGCAGAAACCTGTGTTCAAGGACCCCAACCCATATCTATTCCCAGCACTCTTCTCATTCTTGTTCCTCCCGACATCCGCCGCCACATCAACATGCCGCTACATCATCGTATCGTTACATGAAGCTGTCGATCACTAGCCCTAACTCCCAACCCAACGTACACTGTTGCCCAGCTACTTCTTTGCTGCCTGCGCACTGCTGCCTCGACACTCCGCAACCACCGTAACTCCCCTTCCCTGAAATTGAATACAGATGCGTGCTGCCTCTGCTTATCTTGTTCATTCATGATGTTTTTTTTTTCAGAGATAAACATAGTCAATTCATTGTCTTACATGTTCCACAAGTTGTGGAACAACAAACTCAGATTCGGCAAGAATCTCATTTTTTGGTAGCACGAAGGGGGAATTGGTCTAAAAATGGGGTAGGGGTCAAGACGCTCTCTACGGCTAAAGAATAAGCATGTTCTTGGGCCATCATAGAAACATAGATAGGGTCAACGACGGAACGAACAACGAAACTTGATGACAGCTTTTTCGTTGCGCAAAGAAAGTAGACACGTAAACACGTTTCACTTGAGGTCTCGGGCCTCGATTCATTTCTTTCAAAGACGTGCATTCAGCTAATATATTAAACAACTGTAAATAGAAGGGAAGTTTTCTTAAGTAGCATCAACCCATTTATCTTTTAGTAGTAGAAAATAGACTCTTATCAAAAAAAGGAAGAACTTGGTTAGTTCCCCACTGGTCAACTCCTTGGTACCAGCGCCAATCTGAAAATGATGCAAGCCGCCAGAAATTGGAATTATTGTATTCTTGTCTATTGTAATACAAATGTTATGGTAATCGATCTTTCGACATTTTAAATTTATCGGTGACTTTACTAACCATCTATTGGAGATGTTACTGAAGGTATAATACTCTAATGAACGAAGTATGTTTCCATGAGTAAAAAAAGTTTCGGAAATCAGATGCTGCTTGTTACGTTATTTTTTCTGGACTACAGTTTGTGTACATCAGTCTTCAAGAACATAATTTGTTATTGTCGCAACAAATCCATTCATAATTCGATTTTCGTGAAGATATTAGATACAGTAATATGCCCATCACAAATCATGTGTTGTAAAAAAATACAGCTTCATGCCCCGCCAATTTTTTACAACTTTTTGTTGTTTTGTTTACAACTCATCTTTCATTTTTTACGACTATGTTATCATTTTTTACTGCTTCTTGGTCTAGATGATGGCATAGTTGTAACAAATATAACACATATGTGTAAAAAAGATGTAAAAAGCTAACAAGGAATTGTAATGAAATTGTAAAAAAAACACAAAGATGTAAAAGTGGATGTGAAGTTGTAAAGTTTTGAATTTATAATTGTAGAAAAGGCACATGGAGTTGCAGAAAATGAATAAGAAGTTGTAAAAAATAAACACCGTAGAGATATATTTATGTTTCTGTAATATTTTCTTAGTCTACTTTATTTCTGTGTATCTTATATAATTTATCCATAAGTCTCTCCTCTATATAAGAGAGCCCTAGGGTTCATAGAATAAACGATTCTTATTCTTTTCCCAACATGGTATCAGAGCGGTGGTTCTAGGTCGGAGCTCTCGTACCCGAAAATAGGGTTGAGCATTGGGCTGGGCCGGTCCGACCCGACCCAAAACCCGACCCGTATAACCCGACCCAAACCCGAACTCGAAATTTAATGGGCGGGCCGTGGGCCCTAAAATGAGCCCATATTGATTATCGGGCCGGGTTTGGGCCTGAGAAGGCCCAAACCCGTTAGCCCGATAGCCCGACCCATTCTAAAGCAAATATATTCATATCTAATATGGTATAATTGTATCAATTATATTCATGTTCATTCCAAATACCATGTTCTAACTTTAATATCCTTATTCGAGTGTAGAATAAATGCTTAGACACATTAATAATCATATCCATTAGTGGATTGAGGATATTATTACATTAATATACAAGATTATTACATTAATATGTAAGAATGGAATCTGTATCCTCAAGTGTTACATCATGTACAACTGTAAGTAACCAATCCGTATTGGGTCATAATGCCCGCATCTATAATAGAATATGTAATGGTGAATTGAATGGTGGTTTAAGTCGCCATATTTTTACCACATTTGTATTTCCAACATACAACTAATGTTAAAATCACAAATTAGTTAGCATGCTTTATAGTTTTAAACATGCACACATGCATAAGAAACAACTACACAAATGCAAGAAGAATGGAAGACATGATATTGGTATACATAGGTGTTAAATTGGGCCGGCCCGACCCGAACCCGACCCATTTTGTTTGGGCTGGGTTTGGGCTTGAGCCTAATTTTTTAAAATAAAACGGGCCTAGGCCCGACCCATTAGCCCATATTCTAAAATGGGCTTGGGTCGGGCCAAGGTGAACCCGGCCTGAGCTCGGCCCATGCCCAACCCTACCCGAAAAACCCTAACCTCACCTGCCAGCCCTCTCTCTCAGCCGCTGCCGTCAGCTCCCTCTCTCTCGCGTGCCGCCGTTGCCGACGGCTTCCTCTCTCTCTCTCTCTCCAATGCAGCCACCGCGGGCCCCTCTCTTCCATGATGCAGTCGTCGGGGTCCCTCCCGTCGCCGTTGGTGTCCCTCTTTGTGTCTCCCACAGTCGTCCGTTGTTCGAGTGCGGTCCGTTTCATGTTAATGGGATTGGTTTCATCCTAGGTTTACATATGCAACTAAATCCCTGTATGTCTATGTAGATGTACTTTTTTTCTTCAGTCGACAAACCTAGTTTTTTCATCTAGCAGTATGTCAGAGAACAAAGTCGATATCCCCACCACAGGCGCCTTCAGAGATCCAGTGCCAATTGTCAAGATAGACTGGATGAATTACACGTTATGGGCCATGTAGTTCATGAGCCTTGTAAAGTCTATGGGTAAGAAACATATTCTTATCGAGGAAGAGTCGGCTAAGAAAACTAGGGTCAACGCCTCGTCGGAGGTAGATGATGCTTATGCACTTGTCTGGTTATTTGGTACATTGATGTCGGAGATCGCCAATGATGTATTACATCAGCTCACCGCTAAGGTGATGCGGGATATCCTCGCAGCCACCTATTATCAAGAGAGGAATGACAAAAATTCTACAGCTACAACATGCCATATTTACTGTCAAGCAGAACAGACGACCCTGTCATTCCCTATACACATCCCTACGTGGAATGTTCGAGAAACTCCATAGTTTTATGCCTCTTACAACTACTCTTGATCAATAGAAGACCTATAGGAATGCCACTATAGTTGGTGTATTCGTAGCAGCACTTGATCCAGAGTATGAGTCAACCCATTCACATATACTGGCAGATGTTACTATTCCTCCCATGGCGGAAGCTTTCCACAGACTTAGCCGAATCAATGTCTCATCACCAGCCTCTACTCAAACTTCTTCTGCGATGGCAGCCTCCTGCGGTGGGGGGAGGGGGGGGGGCTCTTCTCAATTTCGTAGCCATGGACTTCATAATAAAGGAGGTATATTCGTCAGCCCTACACTTATTGTCTTCGCCCTGTAAACACATAAGATACATGCTACTCCAAGTATGGTTTTCCTGCATAAGCTTATGTAGCAATCAGGTTGAGTCTGCTGCAACTCCTTCAGATAAGAGATTTGATGACCTAGTAGTTCGATTGAGGGACATTATACCTCCTGCTAGTACCATTGCTTCCTCGCTTGCTCCAGGAGGCCACTCAAATGTTACTGCTTCTGCTTCTGTTAGTATGTCATGTGGCATTTATGCTCTTACTACTTGTCATGTATCTGATATTACAGAATGGATTATGGACTGCAGGGCGACACATTACGTGTAGACAGAAATTAGCTTGCATCTTACGGACATGTTCCTCCAGGGAGAATTGTTGTCATAGCCGATGGAACTCATTCCCCGATCATAGGACATGGGGAGATTAGTTTGACGCCTTTATGTCTGCAGAATGTGTTGCATGCACTTGACTTTTTTATGAATTTATTATTTATAAGTTAGATTACGAAGGATTTACATTCTCGGGCTATTTTTGACCCATTATTTATTATATTTCAAGACATTCTTACAGGCAGGGTGATTGGTTGTGGCAAAACGACCTCTATCGACTGGTCCGAATTCCATATGCTGACATATCCTCTCATTCTACGAGACCAGTCTTACCTTTCCTGTGGCATCTGCGCTTTGGTCACCTTCCTCTTCAGAAGATTCATCAAGTTCTCTCTTAGATCTCACCTCGTTAATCCTTCTAATGCAAGGCACGCCAGTTGGGAAAGCACCATCGGTCTGCTATTCCTAAGTAGCTCCCTTTTTGAGTTCTTTCATGTTGACATTGGGGTCCTAGTCGTGTTCCCGATCACCAAGGACACATGTTTTACCTAGTTGTTGTTGACGAGTTTTCTCATATGTCATATGTCTTTTTATTGAAGAATAAATTTGAAGTTGAGAATGCGATTACAACTTTTATCAATGAAGTGCAGAATGTTTTTTCTTCTTCTGTCAAATTTGTGAGAACTGATAATGCATTGGAATTCTGTACTTGTGCACTCTCACAATTATTTTCATCTTGTGATATTGTTCATCAGCCATCATGTGCCTACACTTCTCAACGGAATGGTGTCACATAAAGAAAGCATCACCGTTTACTTGATATTACTCGAACTCTTCTTCTTGGAGTATTTGGTTGTGCGCCTGTTAAGTTGTAGATGGGTAAATGAATACCTCCAGGATCGATTTATCCCATTCAGAGTTTAGTCCCACATCTATCAATTTGGAGATGTGGAGACTTAGTGGGAGCTATATATAAACTCCCACACTACTGTAGTCAGATGAGAATGTTCAATGAACAAATCAGCCCGTTGAGGCGTTCTCTCATGGTTTCATCCTGCTTCTTAGGGAGTAGGGTTCCATGTAAAATCTCCGAGTTCTATGTTTATATTTCTTTACTCATGCTCTGTTTATCATTTAGCTTTCTCATTTTTTTCTAACACGATATCAAAGCGAGTTCGATTCTCGAGGATTTTTCTTGAAGATTTATTTTTGTAATTTGTTTGAGATTCAATTATATGAGATGATTATGTTTTGAGATCTGTTTATATTATTCAAGTCACAGAGATTCTAGGATATTCAGAAACGCTAATTTTTTTGAACATTCCTGAAGAAGAATTTTAGGGTTCCACAAACCCTAGATCTGGTTCCACGCTCTCCAGGCAGATCTGATCTCTAGCCTCAGAACGCGTTATTCTGCAGAGTGGGTCGATTCTCGAGCAAGTTATTATGCAGAGTTTTTTTCTTTTGATATGCGGTTCCTAGTGAACCCTAGTTTTTGAGATGGCGGCAGCGAGGCTCCAAGGGGAAGCTTCTCGATCTCTCGATCTCCCTGTGCAACCCCATCAACAATGATGTGCCCTCTGCGTAGTCGCAGGCACAACCCAGGCGGGGCTTGTCGCTAGGTGTCTTCCTCCCCCAAGTTGCAGATCAGGTCCTAGTCGTATAGACGAGTCCTCCGCCTCGTTTCCTGGAGCCCTAGGTGCAGGCAGCGCGTCTAGGTGCTTGGCGGCGCAACCCATGCGGTGGCAGCGCAACAGATGATCTCCCACATGCACTGAACCTCTCGATCCCAGGCGGCCTTAGCCGTAGAAGCCCTAGTTTTCTTCCATCTCGACAGGAGCATCCTCCCACGCACGAAGCAGCCAGCTGCGCGAACCTGCAGGTCTCCGGCCTCCTCTAGTTCCGCGCGATGCATACGCGATTCCTCGCGCCGCCTTCCTTCGACCAAACGCGACACCAGATTCGGTGCAGGTCTTCATCTCCTGCAGTTGATGGTGCGACCGGCTATCGTACCCTAGATCTTCCTGCACCAGGGCTAGCGCCTGGCGGAGTGATCCCCAGTCATCTGCGCTCTTAGCTCGCGGCCGCTCTTTCTCTTTAGACGAGCCGCAGTCGACGGGGCTTGCGAAGGCGCTGCAGCCGCGCGTTGGCGGCCCTTTGTCCTTGCGACGCTCCAACCCTTTAATGGAGGGTTTCTTGGAAGGAGGGTTCCCACGATGGGAACCCTAGTGACGCGGAAAGTGGCTACAATTGGTAAAAAGGGGTGAGGGTCATTTGCTGGTAAGGGCCCAGGGCAATGTGATATAAAAAAAGTGAATGAAGAAAAAGGAGGAGAGGGCCAATGCGAGTGTCAAAAAAGGGAAGAAGTAAAAAAGACACGTACAAGAAAAAGCCATACGCTTATTTGATTTTTTTAAAAGAAGGGAAAGCCGTATAAAAAAGGGGCAACGACTTATTCTTAATTTTTTTTGACGGCTTTTAAAAAAAATTGAAATGAAATAGCCGGGGAAAAAAGAATGATGATGAGAAAAATTCTGATTGAGAAATGTTGAAGAAAAATGTTTGGACGACTTATAAAAAATCAAGAAAAGCCGGAAAAAGTTGTAACATCTTATTCTTGTTTTCCCCATTTTCTTGTCTTCTCACAACATAGTCGATGTCATGTATCCCGACTAGTATGGGAGAAAGGGGGAGTATTATGTAGATGTACATGTCCAAGTCAGATCAAGACTTCCCAGACTCCAGATTACCGAACAAGCCGGTTTCCAGACTCTACAGTTCAGGTTATTCAAACTCGACGTCAGATTCCAAGTCTTTAGTTTCAGACACGTTGATGCGGTTTTCTCTCAGATGAGCACATGTATGCTATCTTTTGTCACGATCCCCATCATTCTTCTTTTTTTGTCGGCCAGAGTTTTTCATATAGTATCATAGGGACTCCAGAGTAGAGTACCATTCTCTGAGCCAGATGGGAGAGACCCAACTCTCCGACGAGCAGCCTCCAGGCGTAGTTTCAGACTCGATGGTTAGATTCCGAGTCCTCAGTTTGACTTACACTCCAACTCGTTTGTCCTCTTCACATGCACGCCATGAGAAGTAACGTCCTCGACAACAACCGACAGTTGTGCGCGTTGAGCTGATATTGTCTGTAGTGTCATGTATTGTGAGTTGAATTTCCTTCTGTTTGTCCAAGCTGAGCATTACATGCTCCAGCTTGAGGGGGGAGTGTTGGGGTATTTGGTTGTGCGCCTGTTAAGTTGTAGATAGGTAAATGATGCCTCTAGGATCCATTTACACCATCCAGAGTTTAGTCCCACATCTACCAGTTTGGAGATGTGAAGAATCAGTCCCTATAGTCAGATGAGAAAGTTCAATAAACAAATTAGTCCTTTGAGGCGTTCTCCCATGGTTTCATCTCGCTCCTTAGGGAGTAGGGTTCCACGTAAAATATTTGAGTTCTATATTTTTATTTCTTTACTCATGCTCTATTTATCATTTAGCTCCCGTATTTTCTATTTTCTAACAAGAGTCATGCCCCATATTCGTTATGGGTTGCCTTCGTCCATTACTTGTCTTTAGATCTTGACAAGCTTTCTTTTAGAGCTGTCAAATGTATTTTTGTTGGGTTACTCCATGATAGATGATGGATATATTTGTTATCATCCATTGGGCATAAAATATTATGTTAGCAATTGATGTCACATTTTTTGAGTCCGTGATGTATTTTTCTCCTACATGTGATAGATTGACTTCATTAGATTCAGATGATGAGGTCTACATGCCACCTCCTCATATAAGCCCATCACCACCTTGACCACCTCCTTCTCCATCTCCTACTCCACCTCCATCACCTCCTTCTATATCACCACCTCCCATAGTCTCTGTTTCACCCTTGCCACGATAATATACTCATAAGCCTGCTCCTGCTCATGGTCATCGCCCGTCATCCAATATCGCCTCTGGTTTGTTCCGACTACAATATTTCTAATGATGGGTTTGGAGATGTGTCTGAGCAGGAACCTTTACAGGAGGATGGCGTACATATTGAAGAGATTCCAATGACCTGGATGTACCTATTGCTCTTCGGAAGTGGAAGCGTACCCGTGCCTTATATCTTCTTGCTTCATAGGTTTCTTTTGATCGCTTATCGGGGGACTTCAAGAGATTTACTGTTGCTCAATCTGATGTGGAAATCCCACAGAATTACCAGGAGGCAATGCGAGACTGTCGGTGGTGTTTGGCCATGAAAGAAGAGATGACTGCACTACAGACACGTGGTACCTGGAGTTTGGTCCCCGCTCCTATTGGAAAAATAATAGATGTGTTTATTCCTAGGAACCCTAGGCTCTCTTATATAGAGGAGAGACCTATGGGTAAATTACATAAGATGGACATAAAGAAATAAAATAATCAAAAAGGTACATAGGAACATAGAAATATCTCTACACTCCCTCTCAAGATGGAGCGTAGATGTCAATCTTGCTCAGCGTGGATGAACACTTATTAAATGACCTCCTGAGTAATGCCTTAGTAAAGATATCTGCTGTTTGCTCTTATGAACTAACTTGAGTGGTAGAATTTAAACCCTTCTGAATCATATCTCTAGTTTAATAACAATCTTCCTCTTTATGTTTCACTCTCTCATGGAATGCATGGTTGTTTGCAATGAATAAGGCAGCCTGATTATCACATTGTAACTGTATGGATAAAGGAACATTTATATGCAAATATGCTGAACACTGCTCGAACCCATATCATTTCTGTACTTGCTTGCGCCATAGCCCTATACTAAGATTCGATACTTGATCTAGTCATAACTGTTTGTTTCTTGCTTTTCCAAGAAACAAGAGAACTGCCAACAAACACTGCAAAGCCCGAAGTAGACTTTTTATCTTTAGGACACCCTACGTAGTAAGCATCAACGCACACAGATATAGAGAGAGCTACTGCTTTTCTGAAAAGTAATCCCGCACCTGGAGAAGATTTTAGATATCTCAATATCATGTATATAACGTCCATATGTACTTGTCGAGTCTGCTCCATGAACTGACTCACTCGACTCGCTGCAAAAGAGATATCTTGTCTGATAATAGTAACATAAAGGAACTTTCCCACCATCTCTCTATATCTCCTCTTATCAACCTCATCTGTATCGTTATCGTATAACTTCATGCTAGGATCCGTACGAGTAATAGATGGTCGACACTCAATCATGCCCATCTCAAGATTCTCAACAAGCATGCCTGTAACATAATTTCTTTGGGTCATTGTTGGAGTATTTGGCTATGCGTCACTTGAGTTGTAGATGGGTAAATGGATCATTCCAAGATCCATTTACCTCATCCAGAGATTAGTCTCGCATCTACTGTCTGTGGGATGTGGACACTCAATGGGGGCTATATATATACCCTCACGCCCAGTGTATGTAGTGAGAAAAGCAATAGACTATCAACCCTTTGAGCCGTTCTCCTGTGTTTCATCCCGCTCCTTAGGGAATTGGGTTCCACGTAAAAATCTTGGTGTTCAAGTTTATTTTTTTCTGTTCTTCATGCTCTATTTATCGTTCCGCTTCCGCATTCCTATTTTCTAACATGGTATTAGAGCTAGGTTCGATTCTTGAGGATTTCATGATTCGTTGTTTTTTATTCGAGATTCGGTTATTGTTCATTCTCAAAGATCAATTTTTATGAGGATTTGTTCAAGTTCATGATCTTGTTCTAGGGTTTTTTCTTTGAAACCCTAATCTCATCATTGTTGATGGTTCCATGATTTCTGGAACCCTAGTTCTGATTCGCTGATCAGAGGTCCGTTCATGTTCAAGTTGCAGCCTTAGTCGTGTGCATCTCCTGTAACATAATTTCTTTGGGTCATTGTTGGAGTATTTGGCTATGCGTCACTTGAGTTGTAGATGGGTAAATGGATCATTCCAAGATCCATTTACCTCATCCAGAGATTAGTCTCGCATCTACTGTCTGTGGGATGTGGACACTCAATGGGGGCTATATATATACCCCCACGCCCAGTGTATGTAGTGAGAAAAGCAATAGACTATCAACCCTTTGAGCCGTTCTCCTGTGTTTCATCCCGCTCCTTAGGGAATTGGGTTCCACGTAAAAATCTTGGTGTTCAAGTTTATTTTTTTCTGTTCTTCATGCTCTGTTTATCGTTCCGCTTCCGCATTCCTATTTTCTAACATGGTATCAGAGCTAGGTTCGATTCTTGAGGATTTCATGATTCGTTGTTTTTTATTCGAGATTCGGTTATTGTTCATTCTCAAAGATCAATTTTTATGAGGATTTGTTCAAGTTCATGATCTTGTTCTAGGGTTTTTTCTTTGAAACCCTAATCTCATCATTGTTGATGGTTCCATGATTTCTGGAACCCTAGTTCTGATTCGCTGATCAGAGGTCCGTTCATGTTCAAGTTGCAGCCTTAGTCGTGTGCATCTCCAAGCAACATCACGGGAGAATCGATTCTTTGTTATCAAAGAAATACACGAGGTTCCTGTTCTCCCGTATCGATATCTAGATGCGACAACGACTGAGGACCTTTTCTTGTTGTGAAGGTGATGAAGTACAATGCCGATCTTCTTTACGACTTCATGTTTCGGGAGGAGCCTTTGAGCATGGAAGGCCGTATCGATATCGATATCATTTCGATATCGTATCGATACGATATATCGACGGGCCTTTGTGAAGAAAATGCCTGGAAATCGGGATATATCGCCATATCGGTGCCCATATCGGTCCCATGTCGATATCGATATATCGGCGATATATCGCTGATATATCGCGATATTTCCTTCCATGCCTTTGAGCCACACTTCATGTTCTCCAGTTTCGCAATTCAAGCGATGAAGCTTTTGGCAGGTCCAGCCAACCACCGATCCAGCCGAGCCGCTCCCGCATCTCCTAAGGCGGCTACTCCAAACAACGCTCCTCTCCTTCCCTGATCACCACCCCTCCAACTTCCAGGCGGCGACGACTACAACAGCCTCCACGAGGGAAGTTCCAAGCGGAAGCCACCAACGACAAGACCCCCTTCAACTCTTACTCCATGCGGCGTTGCAGTTCCAAGCGACGATCATACTCGACGATCCTTCAGGAGGAGGCACAAGCCTCGCACGCTCCAAGCCCTTGTATTCTCCATGCGATCGACGATATCGCTTCTTCTCGTCGGCTTCCTTGCATTGAATCCAGCTTTGCATGGTAGCTCCAGCTTCACGTGGCAATTGCGCCGCCTCACCATAAGATCCATATGTTCCAGACTATCTGGGCCATCTCCCAATCGCATCGCCTCATCGGGGTCTTCGCGAAGGAGAAGGGTTCCCCGATAGGGAACCTTAAATAAGCCTAAATTTCGATCGTGCATTATTGTTTTTTTAAATATGACTGCTATTTTAAGGGCCACATGGGCTGGTTTAAAAAAAAGGAGGGGGAAGATTTGGCCTAAATGAGCCGAGATGTAAAAAAAAGGAAAAAATGCGTGTTTTTAATTGGCGGGTACCAAAAAAGTAGAAAACCCGTACGGAAGTTTAAATAGGGGAGAGCCGTAAAAATGAATGACTTATTAAGAAAATGTGACAACTATTTTTAAAAAATAGAAATAGCCGAGAGGAATTTTTTTTTGCAAGATAAGCCAACAAAAAAAGAGTGATCAGCTTATTGGTTTATTTGTTTTCTCCCCATTTTAATTGTCTTCTCCTGACTTGGTCGATGTTTGTCATTCCGACTAATATGGGAGAAAGGGAGAAGTATATGTAGAAGTAGAGGCCAAACTGTCAGATTCTCCAGATCCAGATTCCGGGCCATTCAGATTTCAGACTCTACACTTCTTCAGACTCGACGTTTGGGTTCCAAGTCTTCAGTTTCAGACACGCACATGTATGCAGTTTCAGACATTGTTGTGACGGGCCAGAATTCTCCGTGTAGAGACTCATTTCAGTTGCAGTGACTCTGATAGGCGCAATACATAGCTCATGCTCTCTGACAAGGAGATTCAGTTGACTCACACTCCATCCCGTTCATCCTCCTCACTTGCACGGCGTGAGAAGCAACGTTCTCGACAGCAGCCGATCGTTGTGCACGTTGAGTTGATATTGTATATAGTGTCTTGTATTGTGAGTTGAGATTTCTTTCTGTTTGTCCAAGCTGAGCATTCCATGCTCTAGCTTGAGGGGGAGTGTTGGATTATTTGGTTTTGCATCACTTGAGTTTTAGATGGGTAAATGGTTCACTTTAGGATCCATTTTCCTCATTCAGAGTTTAGTCCCACATCTATCGTCTTTGGGATGTGGAGACTCAATGGGGGCTATATACCCCTACACCCATTGTATCCAGTGAGAAAAACAATAGACTATCAACCCTTTGAGGCATTCTCCCGTGGTTTCGTCCGTTCCTTAGGGAGTAGGGTTTCATGTAAAAATCTTGGTGTTGTAGTTTTTTTTCTGTTCTTCATGCTCTAATTATCATTCCGCTTCTGCATTCCTTTTTTCTAATAGTCATCACAAAACCTTACGCATTCCTTGCAAATTCCAACCCTAAGAAATACTTTAGGGTGCCCAGATCCTTAGGTGCCATTCGGATAGGGGGTAAACCCCCCTGGGTCCTACATTTTCTCTTTCTTAATATATGAAATAAATTAATTCTTTTCATCCACTCCATCGAAAAAATAACATATTATACCATCATATCATATAAAAAGTATAAACTACTCAACTTCTACTTACTTTTCCAAACTTTACGTGGAACAATACAATCGCCCTGTCCTTATGTCCAAGTATCCGCGGAGAAAGCGCATTATCCTTGAAAGAATTCATGGATAATTTTATTGTTGATATATATATATATCCGAGCATTGAGAAAAATTGATAATTTAATATAATTTAATTATCATGAATAATATGAATTTGATTCATATTATATGGAGAGTTATCTAAAATAATTAAATGTGATTTAATTATCAAAGATGAGAATAATGTGAATGCGATTCATATTATTTGGGCACATAAGAATAGAGATCCAAGATGATTAAATGTGATTTAATTACCATGGATATGAATAATGTGGATAGCATTATCCATATTAATCCTATATATTATAAATGCGATTTATAATATATATTAGAGAGAGCATATTGTAATTTATATTTGTTGATTAATTGTTGATGTGAATTGGATTCACGTTGGATAACTAATTGATAATATAATTTACATTTTATTTTGGGTTGTGAATGCGATTCACAAATTTCTAATGGCATGATTGCAATGTTGTCAAGATAATTGAGAATTATTATTGTGAGATAATGTTGGAATGAGATAATGTAATCTCATTGGAAAAAGTTTTCCATCCACCAAAGGTGGTGGATGGCCACAAAGTCCCAATTGGATTGGGTGGCCATCCCCCCTTGATTGGTAGAGTATTATCTCCTTTCAATTATCTCTAAGATGATTGACTTGATTTGTAATTAATTTATATTGATTATATAACATATATTTATTTTAATCAAATTAATTGTTGTTATGTTTTTACAATAAAATCATGGCCATTGAAAGAAACAGAAATCGATCTCATCCATTGATTTTTTGTTGTCCATGTATTGAGATACATGTATCCCAAAATACTATATAAGAAGAGGCACCCCATCCTCTTTTCATGATATAAAAAAGGGATTTTTACTGGACAGACCTTATAATCTTTGTCAATTACCTCTACGACCTTTGAAACAACCTAATTCCTTCACCGACCTCGTTAACTTGCTAACTCTTACCCTACAAACCCTATGGTTAACCCCTATCCATTTACCCGTTAAAACCAACCGGATTCCGTTATGTTCTTTCACATTATATCCATTTTATTTATCAAATTTACATTGAGTGCCACTCCCCCTTACACCTCTCCTTATCTCCCTTTCCCCACCCACCTACACCTCCCTCCAGGCCCTCGACCTTGCCGGCAACATCCTCTCCGGCCCCTCCTCTCCTCCATGCCCTCGACCTCTGCATGACAACCTCCTCTTTCTTCCTTCCCCTTTGCTCTTCTGCCCTCGTTTCAATCATCTCCACGCGATCAGGTCCTCGCAGAGGTTTGCCGACTTGTGCGGCACCACACGATGAGGGGGGAGGAGGTGAACGTGTCCGGGTGTCCCTCAAGGGGTACATCCTCAGCAGTACGCTGGAAACCCTTAGCGCGTACGTCCTCGCGGAGTGCGATGTGAATTTGGTTGCCGCCGGCGCCAAAAGGAAGGTGCCGATGACAGTGTACTTCTCGGGGCCGCGCACGGGGAATAGGAAGTTCATGGAGAGGTTGTAAGGGGAGCTCGGGGTGAAGGTGCTGCGGGTGGTGAACGTGCACGACGCGGTGCGGAAGGGCCTGGCGTGTTGATTAATGAGCACGTGCCGGCGATGCTGCAGTGGGTTACGGAGAGGGTGGTGCCGTGGTGCTACAACCATGTAGTGAAGGAGCTGGAGGTGCAACACGCTGCGACGCCATTCCTGAAGGAGATGATGGATCCGACATGCAGTACAACTTGGAGGCGCACCCTCACGCTCAACCGTCTGTAGTCGTCATCTCCACTCCAGCGGCCTCCATGCATCCATGCGTGCCATCGCTCCCCCTCCAATCGACGTTGTCTGCCTCTTCTCTCTCCTTCTCTAGCATCGCGTCTCTCACCAGCCACACCCTCTCCTCAGCCTTCGCACTCCATTACGATTGCAACCTTCCCGTCTGCAGCCCCCATCGCTTGTGTGCCTCAACCTACGTGCCCGCTTGGGGCGACGAGTCTTTTGCTCTCATCGCGCTCCACTACGGCTGCAGCCTTCCCCGTCTGCAGCCTCCGTCGCTCGTGCGCCTCAACCTGCATACCGCTTGGGTCGACGTCTTTCGCTCTCATCTACTGTCCATCGCCGCATTCACCCCCCTCCCCGCCTTCGACCTTGTCGCTAACCTCCTGATCCATTCCGTTATCAACGACCACCCCATTCCGTGCAAAGGGTGCCCGATCGCCTCGAGATCCTCGGTCTTCATCCCCAACATCCGTCCCATGTGCCTCGAGGAGGGGAAGATGATATCCACCGTAGGATTTCCATTGGTTAGATTAACTCAATACTAACCTAGGAAATTAACTCTAATAAAGTTAAAACTGACGGCAGGGTCTGTGGAGTAAGCATGGAAGGCCGTATCCCGATATATCGGCGATATATCCATATCGACATGGGACCGATATCGAAATCGATATATCGATATATCAGATTTCAGGCATTTTCTTCAGAAAGATTCCTAGATATAGCGATATATCGGCGATATATCCACGATATATCGTCGATATATCGATATCGACAAGATATCGAAACGATATCGATATCGATATGTCCTTCCATGGGAGTAAGACGGAGCAAGTTTATGGGGTCGAGTGAGAAATTAAGTTGTTTCAAAGGTCGTAGAGGTAATTAACAAAGATTATAGGGTCTGCGTGGTAAAAATCCCTATAAAAAATATGCTCTCTCCCCCTCTCTCTCTACACGTCATGTGTGTCTCTCTCTTTCTCTCTCATTGTGGCCGTCCACCATGAAGCCCTTGAGAGAGTCGCCATCGTCGCAACATCGTTGTTATGCTGTCGACTTGTTTGCTCGTAGATCTCCGTCTCCTTCGGTGCCCCTCACTCGTGAAGAAGATATCGGATATAATGTGACGAGATCAGGAGATTCGTCGCTTGGATCATCAATATGGATTGCGAGGAGAACACGTCTCATCAACGCGCTCGTAAGCATCTCTTTCGTTTGATCGGACTTGAGACATGATGTCTCTTCGTTTAGAGACTCGATCGCAACCACGCACAAGAGGTAAACCTAATACTTGTTTGTGGTTTATATGAAATGATCTGAAGGTGTTCTTGGATCATGTGGTTTCATTGTTTAAATTTTTTAAATTCCGCTGCCTCGAGCAACTAGTGCGACTAGTCGCGTCCCGATTGCATACGATGCAATTCTCATGCTTACACGATGTGCTTAAGGATCTTCCCATATCCTTCATTTTCATCTGTTGCTCGCTACTCTACTCCGAGTTCTTCTTTCAGTTGCATCGGTACATGATTGGCCTTTATTTCGTCTTGATGTTAAAAATGCATTCTTGTATGGTGATTTCCAGGATGAAATCTACACGCAGCAACCTCCGGGGTTTGCTGCTGAGGGGGAGTGTCAATAGGTTTGTAGACTTCACAAGGCAATATATGTCACGAAGAGGAGTCCGAAGGCATGGGTCTAGAAGCTCTCAATTTTCTTTGAGAAGCATGGATTCAATACAGATCATTCACTGTTTGTGCAGAGAACCCAGAGGTACAATTGTTATCATGGTCTATGTTGATTACATTCTTGTTACATGAGATGATGTGTAGGGGATCAAGAGGGCAAAGGAATTCTTGGGTCGACAGTTTGTTACCAAGGATCTTGGCACCCTACGGTATTTCTCGGGGTTAGAGTTTGCTAGGGATCATCATGGTGTTGTGATGAATCAAAGGAAGTATGTTATAAACATGCTAGTTGAGACATGCATGATTGTATGTCGACTTGCTACTACTCCTATGGATCCTAGGATGAGGCTATGCGATGATGATACATATGAGGTAGACATGAGAAGATGCGGAGAATTGGTAGGAAAGCTTCTCTATATTACTATGACTAGAACAAATATCTCCTTTGTTGTTAGTCAGGTTAGTCAGTTCATGGAGCAGTCCTGACAAGTATACATGGATGCACTATATATGATCTTGAGGTACCTAAAATCATCTCTAGGTGCAGGATTACGATTCAGGAAAGGAGCTATGCTTACTATTACATAATGTATAAATGCAGACTATGCAGGTTTTGCTGTATTTGCCGGCGGCTCTCTAGTTTCCTGGAAGAGTAAGAAGCAAACTGTGGTTGTCAGGTCAAGCGTTGAATCGTAATATAGGGCTATGACACAAGCGAGCATGGAGATGATGTGGGTTCGAGCGGTGCTAGCAGACTTATATATATATATATATAAATGTACCTCTTCCTATGTAGTTACAATGTGATAACCAACCCGCCTTATTTATTACAAAGTACAAACAATCCTCATGAGAGAACTAAACATATTGAAGTAGATTGCCACTATACACGTGACATGATCCAGAAATGCTTTATCTCTACTTCCCATGTTAGTTCAGGAGATCAAAATGTAGATATTTTCACCAAGGTCTTACTTAGAGGACCGTTTCTGAAGTGTTCATCTAAGCTGAGCATGATTGACATCTATGCTCCATCTTGAGGGGGAGTCTAGAGATATATTTATGTTTCAGTACTGTTTTCTTAGTTTACTTTATGTATGTCTATCTTATGTAATTTACCCATAGGTCTCTCCTCTATATAAGTGAGCCCTAGGGTTCATAGAATAAACGATTCTTATTCTTTACCCAACAAAGATCACAACAACAACAAAGTCTTTTCCCACAATTGAGTAGGGCCGGCTACACGGATTCTTCGCCTCCATTCGGATCTATCTTGGATCAATCCTGAGCTTGTATCCATAAAACTAAGATCCCTTCATATATTCTCTTTCCAACATTTTTTTGTGCCATCCTCACCCTCTCTTGGCCAGCTCAACATCCCAACACTCGTATCTCCTAACTGGTACATCAGATGATCTTCTTTGCAAATGACGAAACCATTTTAAGCGGCACTCTCGCATCTTATCCTTGATCGGAGCTACATCAACTTTCTTTCTGATTGCATCATTCCGAATTCGATCTTTACGTGTGTGTCCACACATCCACCTTAGCATTTTCATTTCTGCTACTCTGCACATGTCTATGGTTGATAGGCCAACATTCAGATCCATAAAGCATAACATGTCTCATGGTTGCTTTGTAAAACTTTCCTTTAATTTTTAAAGGAATTTTCTTATCACAGAGAACAACAGAGCACCTCTCTACTCTCGCCAGCTTGCATTTATTCTGTTAGTAACATCTCCATCAATTTCCCCATCATGTTGCAGAATAGATTCCAGATATTTAAAGAATCTCTCTTCTGAATGTTATCGTCACCGATCTTCACCTCGATTCCTTCACCATTGCTTCCATCAAAGGTGCACTCCATATGTTCCGTCTTAGCCCTATTTATACGAAAATCTTTAGTCTTCAACTCATGTCTCGAGGCCTCGAGCTTCTCATTTACTCCGTCTCTAGTCTCGTCAATCAACTCAATATCATTAGCAAATAACATACACCAATGTAACTCATCCTGAATGTGAATTGCCAACTCGGCCATAATAAAAGTAAAAAGAAATGAACTCAAAGCTGAACCTTGATGTAAACCAATGTTGATGTCAAAATAACAAGTTTTCCTAGAGAGGGTCCTTACACAAGATAAAGTCCTATCATACATGTCCTTTATGAGGTTAATGTATAGGACACATACATGTCTCTTCTCCAAAACTCTCTATAACATTTCTCGTGGGACAGAATCATAAGCCTTCTCCAAATCAATAAAGATCATATGGAGGCTCTTTCTTTTAGCTCTATAAATCTCCATTATTCTCCTCAGGAAATGGATGACTTCAATAGTCGAGCTACTTGGCATGAATCCGAATTGATTTTCTTTTACGTTGGAAACTTGCCTCAACCTTCTTTCGATCACACACTCCCAAATTTTCATAATGTAACTCATTAGCTTGATACCTCTGTAATTCGAACAATTTTGAATGTCTCTTTTATTCTTATAAAGAGGCACCATGATACTCCTCCAATCTTCAAATATTTTCTTGTTTTACCCAATAACATTGACTAGATTCGTAGGCCAAGTCAAACCGTGCTCACCTAAAACTCTCCATACTTCTACAAAGATGTCATCTGGTCCTACACCTTTCCCAGGTCTCATAACCTTCAAAGCCTCCTCTACTTCCTTTCTTTGTATTCGTATATAGCTTGCACGATTCAAGTAACTTTCACTACTAGCTAGATCACCCGAAGCGATCGTCTATTTCCTTCCCCAATGAAAAATTTATAGAAGTACTGCTCCTATCTAGTCTATATATCCTTTTGAGTAACAAGCACACGACCTTCCTCGTCATTTATGCATCTCACTTGAGAAAGGTCTTTGGTTTTTCCTTCTCTTGCGCTTTGACCAACCTGAATATATCCTTCTGGCCCTCCTTAGAGTTGAGATTTTTATACAAAACTTCATAAGCTTTTGACTTAGCTTTGCTTACATCCTTCTTTGCTTCCTTCTTCGCTATTTTGTAGTTTGTGACCATTTCCTATGTTCTATCCTTAGATATAGTTTTAAAGCATGCTCTTTTAATTTTTAGCTTCTCTTGCACCCCTTCACTCCACCACCGAGCCTCCTTTTGACCCGAAGCTCCTCCCTTAAACTCGCCTAGCATCTCTTTGGCTGCATTTCGGATACAAGATGCTACTGCATCCCACATCTCGTTTGCACTTCCGCTACAATCCCAAGATAAGTCTTCTAAAACCTTCTCCCTGAAGCTCAATTGCTTTAGTGGAAGATTCCGTTGCATCATGGATTTAAGAAAACATACATATTTCGTTGGAGCGTTCACTACTTGCGATGTGTTGCGTCGCCCGAATGTAATGAAAAATTGACAAGGGTCATTACATTACAACTTGGATGTAGTTCAAAATTTGCAAAGGTTCTCGCATGAGGAACACGTGCGGGTAATTAAGCTAGTTCCACAACTTCCACTGCATCACCGTCCGGTTACAGTCCAAAATTTGCTAGGGTTCTCGCATAATGGACGTATGTGAGTAAAGGTGTTAGTCCAAAAGAGATTGCAATGTAAGTTTCGGATTGGTAGTTGGAATATTGGCATCTTAAG
The DNA here is from genome assembly GCA_037367405.1 of Ottelia alismoides. Lineage (NCBI taxonomy): Eukaryota > Viridiplantae > Streptophyta > Magnoliopsida > Alismatales > Hydrocharitaceae > Ottelia > Ottelia alismoides. The sequence goes on from JAZKJV010005373.1 coordinate 49,761, forward strand.
TGGAAAATTGATGGAGATAGTGGATACGATGGAAAGAAGGAAGATTCTTATACTATGTCTTCAAGAAACTTAATGAGTTGGAGAGAAAGCAAGGGAGATCGAGAAAATTGGCTTTAAACTTTGGTATTCAGGTAAAGATAAGGGTAGAAACAGTGTTGGAGCGGTTGTTCATAAGGATTTTAAGGATTGTGTGGTTGAGGTGCAAAGATTCAGGGATTGGATTCTTTTGCTAAATTCGTGCTTAAAGAAGAAATTATGAATATCATGTCAGTTTATGCACCGCAAATTGGTTTAGATGAAAGGATTAAATAGGCTTTTTCGGAGAATCTGGATAAGATTTTACAAGAAATCCCACAAAGAGGGGTGATTTGCATAGGTGGAGATCTTAATGGACAAACTTGAAAAAATGAATAAGTTGTAAAAAATTGAAATGCAGTTGTAAAGATCGACTTTATAATTGTAATACTATTGCATGCACACATAATATTGAATATGATGTAGTAAAATCTAATAAAAGATTCATATCTAATAAGTAATTAAGTATGAAGTTATAAAATGTATATTCATGATCTTCCTAAGAAGTCATGACGGGGGTTTCCGGAGATTTGGATCTCTTGGATGCGGCGCTGTGTGACCACCGTGTCATTCTCGGTTTTGGTTAATGGAGGCTTGGAGAGGGGGTTCTTCCAGCCGAGAAGGGGGTTACGCCAGGGCTGCCCGCTGGCCCCCCTCCTCTTTGTTATTGCTGCGAATGTCCTGCCTCGTATGGTTGATCGGATTGTTGGTGCTGGAATCTCGAAGGGCTTTTCCAAGGGAAGCGTGTCTGTGCCGTTGATTCAATTTGCTGATGACACCTTATGCTTCATTGAAGGAGGTGCTGCTGAGGTTGCTGGCATGTCGATGACACTTGATCTGTTTAGCGCGGTGTCGGGGCTGCTTATTAATGGGGCCAAGTCGAAGGTTATTCCTTTTGGAATGACGATGGATTTGGCGTTTGTTTGTGCTAGGATCCTGGGGTCTTCTCCGGGCGAGTTGCCGATTGACTACCTTGGTCTCCCTTTGGTGATGGGGAGGCCTAGACTTAGGGACTGGTGTATGGTCGTTGAGAAGGTGGAGGCGTGGCTGGTGGGTTGGCGCGCGACGCTCCTTTCAAAGGGAGGGAAGCTGATCCTTATCAACTCGGTGCTTGCTGCTATCTCGGTGCACTTTTTGTCTATTCGCCGGTTGCCGGCTGGGATCCATAGGAGACTCGAATCCTGTATGAAAAGGTTTTTGTGGGGAAAGTCGGGTGCGTCGGGGAGGGGGCTTCACCTTGTGGCGTGGGATGAGGTGACTAAGGGGAAGATGGAGGGGTGTTTGGGAGTTAGGCGGTTGAAGATTATTAATGACGCCTTCTTTCTCAAGTGGGCGAGCAGAGTTTGGGGTAGGGGTGGAAATTACTTTATTGATGTTCTGCGGGAGCTCCATGGGGCGGATTGGGCTAGGGAGGAAAGGTTCGGTGTGGTGGGTGCTCGCACTCCCTTTTGGCGTGGTGTGCAGGAGGCTTTCTTGAGAAATCGTGCGAGGTTGAAACCTGTTTTGGGGAATGGCCGTGAGTTCTTATTCTGGAAGGATGACTGGATGGGGGGAGATCTTTTTTGTACTCGTTTCCCGAGGTTATTTGCGTTGGCCGAGGACAAGGATGTCTCGGTTTCTTCCTGCTGGGCGAGCGGTTGTTGGTGCCCTTGCTTTGGGGCGAATTTCTCGGATCAAAGGCTGGCTAACTTTCTTTCCCTGCTGGACGTGCTCAAGGGTGCTGATGGGCCTTGCGAGGGTAGGGATCATTGGATCTGGAGGGACGGCGGCTTCTTGACGCGCAAGGCGTATAGTGTGCTTGCTTTCGCGCCGCCTATTCGCTCTGACTCTTTGGTGAGGGACTGCTGCTTTCTCTGGAGGCTTGGTTTACCATTGCGCATTGCTATATTCTTATGGCTCGTGCGCAGGAAGAGGCTTCTGACGAGAGATCGTTGCTCCAGATTGTTGCCTTCTGTGCCGGATATCTGTGTGCTGTGTGACTCGGATGTGGAATCCCCTGAGCACGTTTTCTTCGAGTGCCTTTTGGTTCGTGGGCTGTGGGAGGATCCGATAGTGGCTTGGGTGCGAACTACTGACGTGGTGGCCTTCTGTGACTCGCTATTCATTAACAGACATTTTGATAGAAGGCGTCTTCTGACTCCGGTGGCAAGATTATGGTCGATTTGGCTTGACGGAATGAGGCCGTATTCTCGGATCAACGCTTTTACAAGGAGAACGTGCTCATTCGCGCTGCAAGGATGGTGGACGACTGGAGTGTTAGCTAGGCTTTTTTGTGTTTCCTCATTCTGGTTGGGGGCTATCTTGCCCCTTTCTAACGCCTTTGGGCGTCTTGTACATTCGACACTCTTTTTTACTTCTTTAATATATTGGGGTGAACACCACTGAGTGCTTCCCCCTTTTTTTTGGCTTAAAAAATACTTATTTTTGCAAACTTGTAAACATGGGATCAAATAAAATTACCTTTTCTGTAAAACCTCATAGTGGTCTTCATATAATAAATGACGATGAAAGATAAAGAAAGAAAAGGTTGCAATCACATGCCTATAAGTTTTCCAACGAGCCTTGTGTTCATTAAAAGACCCTCTCTCTATATTTATATATAGTGGTTACTTTATTGTAGTAGTTGCTCTATTTGGCATTTGTGCCTCATTGTAATTCCTTTTCTAATTATTTTAGTGTATGCGTATGGATGGTGTTGCACCTTCCCTTTTTCATGCTAGTTTCTCATTATTTTTGATGAAAACGGATTGGATATGGATTGATATGGCTATTTCATATCCGTATTCTCGGCATGTTATGTATTGAATACAAATATAGATATGTATTTTAATTCAATCAAAACTATAATCGCAAAAGAGCCGCAACTATAATCCTCGAGGGGCTATAAAGTCGTTGAGACAGAGATGTTGTGAACGTTGGAGGTTAAGGGAATACCATGCTTTGGGGAAGGGAAAATAAATTTAGCTCATTAGTTGTTTATTAAACACAACACATTCTATTAGTAAATAATAATATATTTTATTTAAATATTTGAATCCGAATCCAGATATTTTAGTTGTTACCATATTCATATTTGTTTGTGGATTTTTTTACAAACGATAACAATATTCAATTCATATTAGATCAATATTTAAATATGGTTGTTTGATAAATTTTAAGCATATATTGGGATTGTTGAGATATATTTATATCTTTGTACTATTTGCTTATTTTCTGTTATTCTTTCTAGTTTATATAATTTACCCATATTCTCTCCTCTATATAAGAGAGCCTAGGGTTCAAAGAATGGTATAATATTTATTCATTTTCCCAATATGGTATCGGAGCAGCGGTCCTAGGTCAAAGCTCTCGTACCCTAACCCTAATCACTCTCGTCACCCTTTTCTTCTCTCCAAGCCGTCGGTGCCATCGCTGTTTTCTCCATCTCGGCGCTGCCGCCGGCTTTCCCTCATCCGAGCCGCTGCTGCCATACCGACCTCCCGCCGCTATGCTAGACTGCAATTGCCGCCAGGCCGGACTCCCGCTGGCTCTCTCTCATCCTAGTCACCGTCGCCAGGCAGACCTCCTCTCCTTCGTGGGCTCGGCCCCAGCTGTTGTCGATCCTTGTTCTTGCCAACAGACCTTTCTACGATTTTCTTTGCTCGTATTGTGGTCTGCTCGTGTTGATGGATTTGATTGCATAAGTCTACACATGTAAACAAATTCTCATATTTTCGTATAGACAATTATCTATTGGTCTACAAAACCCTAGCTTTCTTCACCTGGTAATATGTCAAAGAGAAAGGCAGATATCCCCGCCACAATTGCTTTCAAAGGTCCAACGCCGATTGCCAAGATGGACGGGATGAACTATGAGTTCTTGGCCATGCGGTTTATGAGCTTGATGAAGTCTACTGTTAAAAACATATTCTTACCGAAGAAGAGCTGGTTGAGAAAACTGGGGTTAACACCTCGTGGGAGGCGAATGATGCATATGCTAAGGTTTGGCTTTCAAGTACATTGATGATAGAGATCGCCAATGACGTGTTACATCAGCTCATTGCCAAGGTGATGCTGGGTATCCTTGCAGCGAAGTATTCTCAGGCAAGGAATGAGACCAAGATTCTGCAACTCCAACATGATATTTTCACTATCAAGCAGAACTAACGGTCCCTTTATTCGTTGTATACATTCTTGCGTGGAATGTTTAAGAAGCTCGACAACTTTATGCCATTCACATCTACTCGTGAGCATCAGAAAACATATAAGAGTTCCACATTGTTGGTGTATTCCCAACAACCCTTGATCTTGAGTATGAGGTCGCTCGTTCCTAGATTCTGGCAGTGGCGGATGCTACTATTCCTCCTATGGAGGAAGCTTTTTGCAGGCTCAGCAAGATTATTGTCCCCTCCACTGCTACTAATCAGACTTCTTCAGCGATGACTGCCTCCAGAGGTCGAGGAGCTTCTTCCCAGTTTTGTGGCCGTGGATCTCATGGAAGAGGAGGTAGTATTCGTCAGCCTTACACTTACTGCCATCGTTCTGGACATTCGAAGGATACATGCTACTCCGTTTGAGTAGCTGAGCAGGTTGAATCCCCGGCTGCTCCCTCTTCGGATCAGAGATTTGATGAACTTGTAGCACGATTGAGGTATATTATGCCTCGTGCTAGTCCTACTACTTCATCTGTCTTGGGAAGTCACTCAGATGTGGCCGCTTCAACATCTTTTAGTACCTCAGCTAGTATTTATGCACTTACTAACTGTAGTGGATCTGATGTTATAGAATGGATTATGGACTCCAGTGCTACACATCACTTGTGTGGAGACATAGGTTAACTTACAACATACAAACAGGTTCCTCCAGTGAGGACCGTGGTCATAGAAGATGTGACTTATTCCCTGATTACATGATATGGGGAGTTTAGCTTGACACCTTCTACGCATCTACAAAATGTGTCACATGCACCTGATTTTTCTATGAATTTGTTATCTATTGGTCAGATTACAAAGGATCTACGTTGTCGAGATATTTTTGGCCCATTGTCTCTTTTATTTCTGGACATCCTTACGGGCAAGGTGATTGGTTGTGCCCACGAGCGGGGCGGTCTCTATCGCTTGATTCGAACCCCTTATGCTGGCCTTTCCTCCCATTCTGTTGGATCTATCTCACCTTTTAAATGGCACCTGCGCTTTGGTCATCTTTCACTCTAGAAAATGTGTTGTGTTTTGCCTCGGATTTCTCCTCACTCGTCTTTCCAGTGCTAGGCGTGTCAGTTGGAGAAGCATCATCGGTCTACCTTCCCTAGTCATCATAGTCGAAGCAATAGCTCCAATTTTGAGTTATTTCATATTAATATTTGGGGTCCAAGTCATGTTCCCGATCATCATGGATACATGTTTTTTATCTTGTTGTTGTGGATGATTTCACTCATCTGTCATGGGTTTTTTATATTAAAAAATAAATCTGAAGCATGAGATGTTATAAAACACTTTATCAATGACGTACATAATGTATTTTCTTCATCTGTGAAATTTGTGAGAAATGCCAATACTTTGGAATTCTGTACTCATGCTCTTTCCAATTTCTTTTTTAACTCATGGTATTATTCAACAAATTTCATGTGCTTATACTTCCCAAGAAAATGATGTTGCAGAGAGAAAACACCATCATTTGCTTGATGTTACTAGAACTCTCCTCGTTAAGAGTCATGCTCGGCATTCCTTTTGGGATGATGCTGTTCTTACGGCATGCTATCTTGTGAATCGCATGCCCTCGTCTGTCTTGGGTGAGAAAATTCATTTCTCCTTTGATTTTCCTGAGAAAGAATTGTTCTCACTTACTCGTATTTTTGGCTCGATTGCTTTTGTTCTCCAGTTGTCTCCAGGTCTTGATAAGCTCTCCGCACAGGAAGTATTATGTTAGCACTAATGGCACCTTTTTCAAGTCGGTGACTGTACTTCTCCCCTACAAGTGATCAGTTGACTTCGTCAGATTTCGATGACATCTACATGCCACGACCACCATCACCACCACCACTACCTTCACCAGCATCATCACCTTCACCTCCTCCTATACCCTCAGCTTCCATTGTCTCGGTCCCATCGTTGCCACATTACTATACACGTCGACATGCTTCTGCTCGTGGTCACCACTTATCATCTAGCATGCATCATGTATGCTCTGAATACATTGTTTTTAACAATGGATCTGATGCTTTGCCTGAGCTGTGTATCATATCCTTTTGCCTCCAAAGTCTCCTTTGATCGCTTTACTGGAAAATTCAAGAAAATTGCAGTTGCATTGTCGTCTGGAACTTTCACGGAGTTACCAGGAAGCTTTGAAGGATAGTCGGTGGTGCCTAGCTATGTAATAGGAGATGGTTGCCCTACAATCACGTGGTACCTGGAGCTTGGTTTCTGCACCTACTGGAGCATCTGTTGTCAGTTGCAAGTGTGTGTTTACTGTTATACACCATGTAGATAGGAGTCTAAACAGGTATAAAGCTAGACTTGTTGCTCGTGGCTTTACTCAGACATATGTAGTGGATTATCTAGATATATTCTCGCCGGTTGCTCGTTATTCCACTCTAAGAATTCTTCTTTCTTTTGCTGTGGTACATGATTGGCCTCTCTTCGAGCTTGATGTTAAGAATGCATTTCTTTATGGAGATTTGCAAGAAGAGGTCTACATACAACAATCTCTCGGGTTTGCTGCTGAGGGGGAGTATCTGCATGTTTTCAGACTTCATAAGGCTAACGGAGTCCAACGACATGGTTTCAGAAGCTCTTGGATTTAATTGAGAAGAAGGGATTTCAATGGTTAAGTGCGGATCCACTATTTGTACAGAGAACTCCCAAGTCAAATGCAGATCATACGGTGGCTATTATGGTATATGTTTACGACATACTAATTACATGTGATGATGTGCAAGAAATAAAAAGAGCAAAAGAATTTTTGAGTCAACAATTTGTTACCAAGGATCTTGGCACCCTACGATATTTTTTAGGATTAGAATTTACCAGAACCAACAGGATCTTCTGATAACCCAAGGGAAGTTTGTGACATTTATGCTAGTTGAGACGAGAATAATTGGAAGTCGACCTGTTACCATAGGACATATTGCGATATATCTGCGATATATTGCCGATATATAGATATCGAGAGGTCGAATGTATCGATATCAAGTTGCATATCCTTTTACATGGATATCAATGATATATGATCGATAGATCGATGGTATATCACCATATCGTCCCATGTCGGCCAAAATTGATTAGATCTACTACAAAATTCCCGGATATCGATCGATATTGCTGAAATTTCGTCGATATCTATATATCGATGAATAATACCCTTGTAAGCTTGATTTCACTACTTATTTTGCTACCCTTGTAAGCGAAACCCCCGTCTGGTAGAGTATGGTGTGACAGGGAGGTGCATACAATGGTTCTTCAACTTGAAGGTTTCCAATCGATTTTAATTCATCTCTTTCCTTTTGAAGATATTATTGTGAATTATGTCTATTTAAAAAATTCTATTATGCTCTTTATTTGTTTGGTTTCCAAAAAATAGCTCAAACATTTTTTTTATGCATAATATGTGATGCAACATAAGTCTTGGATGAACTCCATTTCCAATATCTATAAGTCAACAACCAACATTAACAATGACATGCTCGATATAATAGATATGTGCAATATAAAGGTCATAGATGATCAATATGTGTGATATGAGTGTATATTTTTAAGTTATTTAGTGTTATAAGAACTTGGATGAACTACATTTCCACTATCCATAAGTTAGCAATCAACAGTAACTACGATATGTGCGATATGACCGATATATGCGATACAAGGGACGTAAATGATCAATATGTGTGATCTAAGAGTATATTTGTAAATGATTTAGTGTTCTAAGAACTTGGACGAACTCCATTTCCAATATCTATAGGTCAACAATTAACAGTACTAGCGATATGTTCGATATGATCGGTATGTGCGATATAAGGATCATAGATGAACTATATATGTTATCTACGTGTATATTTATAAGTTATTTCATGTTATAAATTTTGAATGAAATCCATTTCTAATATCTATAAGTCATGAATCAACTTTAACATCGATATGTTCAAAATGACCGGTATGTGCGATATATGGGGTATAAATGGACCGATATGTGTGGTATACATGCGTATTTATAGGTTATTTGTTGTTTTAATATATTGGATGATCTTAATTTTTGGAAAAAATGGTAAAAAGATGCCATATTTGAGTAATTTCTGACATTTCCACCGATATCGTCGATATATTCCGATATATCCTTTTCCGGAAGGATCGATACAATATCGATATCAATATGGCCTTGTATGCCTACTACTCCTCCTATGGACCCCAATATGAGGTTATATGATGATGATACATAGGAGATTGACTGGAGAAGGTTCACAGAATTAATGGGAACGCTTCTTTATCTACTATAACCAGGCCGGATATCTCATTTGCAGTTAGCCGGATGAGTCAATTCATGGAGCAACCCTAACAGGTACACATGGATGCTGTATATATGATATTGTGGTATCTCAAATCTTCTTTAGGTATAGGATTATTATTCAGAAAAGAGGCAACACTTACTATTTCTGCATGCGCTGATGCAGACTACGCAGGATGTCTAAAGGACAGAAAGTCCCCTTCGAGCTTTGCGATTTTTGTTGGTAGCTCTCTTGTCTCTTGGAAGAGTAAGAAGCAAACTGTGGTCGCCAGGTCTTGTGTTGAGTCTGAATATAGGGTTATGGCACAAGCTAATACAGAAATGATGTCGTCTTGAGCAGTACTAGCAGATTTACTTATAGATGTACCTTTTCCTATGCAACTATGTGATAACCATGCATTACTATTCATTGCAAACAATCATGCTTTTCATGGGAGAACTAAGCACATTGAAGTGAACTGCCATTATACAAGGGACATGATTCAGAAAGGTTTTATCTCTACTTCTCATGTCAGCTCTGGAGACCAAACATAAGATATCTTCACCAAGGCTTTGCTCAGAGGACCTTTCCAGAAATGTTCATCCAAGCTGAGCATGATTGACATCTATGCTCCATCTTGAGGGGGAGTGTAGAGATGTATTTATGTGTTTGTACTGTTTGCTTATTTTTTAGTTATTCTTTCTAGCTTATGTAATTTACCCATGTCTTTCCTCTGTATAAGAGAGCCTAGGTTTCAAGGAATAGTATAACACATATTCTTTTTCCCAACAGGGATATATTCATATCTTTTTTATCCCTACTCATTCTACATATCATATATATTCATATTTGTTTCATTCCTACTTGTTCTATATAAGAGATTCTATGTTCCTCTAATTAATACAAGAATATCTTCACTTTCCACATGCAATCATAGCGACAATCCTAGACCGACGTTCTATACATGCTTGCCCTAACTCCTAACCCACCCATCTACATTCCTCCATGGCATAGAAAATCGATGGTGGCACTGACATTCCATCAACACCACATGCCAACAACAACCATCGGTTGCATTAACTAGTGGTGACAGCAATGACACTGGCGACAACCAACAACTGCCATAGCTACATTGGGTGGTACTGCAAAACCCGAAGCCACTTCGATGATTCGGTCAACGCTTGACTAATCGATCGGACGTAGAAAATGTCACTCTTCACCTTCACGGAAGCATTCTGCCCATCCAAGTTCATTAAAAATGTTGGATTTCTACATATCCGATGAGCAATGATCATATTTTACTTTTGTTGCACCTTTTTAGATCGTTCCGTAAGGCACTTGAATGTACACTTGGTTCGATAGCATTATGTAAGGCTACGTCTACCATCACGAACTCTCTTAATGCTTGAGCAGACTCATTATCTATTTCTATCTTATCGCCTTTATTGATCGCAACGGTCACGATTCTAGGCGAGAAAGAGCCTCTTGTTTTTACCATCTCTATTGCGGTACAAGGGACATTTATCAAACCCAAAGTGGGCATATAGACATGTCCTCTGGTATCGTGCTTTTTAGGTTTTCGTGGATGGTCAAAAGGAATCTATGTTCTCATAGAAGAACCACTCAAGGAAGTCGACAACAATTATAAGTCATGGTCACAAGACTACTTGTATGGTAACAGAAGACAATTTAGGAGATTGTAAGCCCTTCCCTGGCATATTTGTTGTGCTTATTGATGGTAGTCATTACTCGATCATTGAACATGAGAGGTTCATTTGTCTCAGACTATGTTGGTGCAAAAAGTTTTGCTTGTTCTTAACTTTGTTCTCAATATGTTATCTATTAGTGAAATTACCAAGGATCTTAACTATCGTGCCATTTTTTATCCTTTATAGGATATACAAGCATGCATGGTGATTCGATATGGCTGTGAGCAGACATGTCTATATAGTATAGTGCAATGCCATTTTGTTGACAGTTCATTTACTTCTTCAAGGGCTTCCTCTTCTGTTTTTCTTTGAAACTTTCAATTTAGGCATCTACATTTTAGAAACTCCACAAAGTTCTTCTATAGTTGTCTCTATAGCGTACATTCTAATGTGAGACTACGTGCTTTGGGAAAACGTTATCGTGCTATTTTTTTTTGACGCTCAAAAGAGGGGGAAGCACTCAGCGGTGTTCGCCCCAATTTATTAAAAGTAAAGAAGGGAGTACTTACAAGATGTATGAAGAAAAGAGACAACGAGTGGTAATAGGTATCCAAAAAAGAGATACCCCCCAAACACCCGATTCAACGCTACTCAGAAGACCAATCTTGACAAAAGCGAGACGCCGAGATACAAATGTTTTCCTTGTAGAACCGCTGCCGAGCAAAAAGTGCTTCGTTTCTTCCCAACCAAATGCTCCAAAGACGCGCAATCGGGATCAACAGGTCCGCCCTTGAACGATTCCTGGCGTTTATCAAACTGTCGCATAAAGCATCAAAACTGGAGATATTCAGCCACCCCATATCTTCCCAGATGGCACGAACATGGTCATAATGGAAGAAGAGGTGCCCGCTGGATTCCACCTCCAAACCGCAGAGCCCGCACAATTGCGAGACATTAGGAAACATCATAGCACAACGGTCGCGAGTAAGCAGCCGACCACGCCTAAGAAGCCAAAGAAAAATGCCAACCCGTTCCGGCAACTTGAGACTCCAAATGAACTTGCAATGATTCAGCAGGGACGCCTCGACCCCCACGGCGCTGGGAAGAAGAGCAAAGTATGCCTTCCGCGAAGAGAAAGAATCCTCCATCCAGGCGAAATGATCCTGCCCCCAGTGGGCATGGGGGCATCAGAAAGGAAAGTCATCAAGGACGTGAAATCGAGTAGACGCTGATCCAAAAAATTAGCAATGAAAAGAGGGCACCAACAACCATCGGCCCAACAAGAGGCCACGGTGACGAATTTGTCGGCCACCAGCGCAAATAGGCGAGGAAACAAATATTGCAAAGCTCCTCTCCCGGACCAATCATCGGTCCAAAAGCGGAAAGAACGCCCATCACCCAGAATAGGTTTGAATAAAGATCTGTTGCGAACAAAAGCGGACAAAACACCGCGCTAAAAAGGGGAAATGTGTCCCTCGGGACGCCCCCGCGAGGTGGATATTAAATCAAACCCCGCCGCCTCCCTAAGGCACCTCAGCATGAAGTTATCTTCCCTGCCCCACACCTTCGCCGCCCACTTGAGAAGCATAGCCTCGTGCACCACCTCCAGCCGCCTCACTCCCAAGCCCCCATCGCGCTTCGGCCGCGAGACAACCTCCCAGCCGACCAAATGGACCCCCCTTCTCCCATCGCCCTTCTTACCCCAAAGAAAACCCCGCATACATTTTTCCAAGCGCTCCCGAACCCCCTTCGGCATGCCACGCACGGACAGGAAATAAATTGGTATAGAGGAGAGCACCGATTTAAGAAGAACCAACCGACCCCCTTGGAGAGAAGCGCCGCGCGCCATCCAGCCAGACGAGCCTCCATCTTCTCCACCACCTTCCGGCAATCACGCAGCCGAGCACGACCAACCGAGAGAGGCAAACCAAGATACTCCAGGGGGAGGCCGCTCGGGGAAGAGCCCAAAACACGAGCACAATCCACAGCCTCCACTTGCGGCATAGCAAACGGAACGACTTTTGATTTGGCTCCATTGATGTTGAGTCCCGACATCTCACAGAAAAGTTGGAGCGTAGTGGCCATACCCAAGGCATTAGCCCGTCTGCCCTCGATAAAACATAATGTGTCGTCAGCGAACTGTAAAATAGGCACATGATACGCACCCAAAGAACAACCGCGGGTAAAACCGGCCGCGACAACCCCATCAATCATCCGCGGTAAGACATCCACGGCCAAAACAAAAAGGAGGGGAGCAAGGGGGCACCCTTGGCGAACCCCCCTGCGAGGCTGGAACATCCCTCCAGCCGGCCGCCCATTTAGAGAAACGGAGAAAGAGACGGTGGTCACACACCGCCGAACCCAAGAGATCCAAAGTGGGGGAAATCCCCACCGCTTTAATACCGACCATAAGAAGCGCCAATCCAGAGAATCATATGCCTTTGCAAAGTCAATTTTCCACAGCAACCCCTTCGTCGCATTACGGTGCCAAACATCGACGATCTCGGAGGCGACCGCATAGCATTCAGAGATTTGCCTCCCTTGAACGAAGGCAGCTTGAGAAGGCGAGATGAGTGAGTCGAGGAGTGGCGCAAGCCTGCGAGCGAGAGCCTTAGCAATGATTAAGTAGATGCCACTAGAAATAGAAATAGGCCGGAAATCCTCAATACGGTTGGCCGAAGGGGTCTTGGGGATAAGAACAATATTAGCCCTGTTAATTTTGTTGAAGCCCCTATTCCCTTCACAAAATTCGAGGGCAACGTCCAAGACGTCATTAGCAAGCACGTCCCAAAAATCCCGATAGAAAGCTATAGGGAATCCATCAGGCCCAGGGGCAGCATCGACATTGAGGTCCCATGCCGCATCTTTGAGCTCCTCCAGCGATAAAGGCCGAGAAATCGTCGCCGCATCCGAAGGCGCAAGGACGGAGGCCCCACGGCCCGTCCACCGCCACGACCGATTAAGTTGACGATCAAAGAAGTTCTTGAAGTAAGCTCCCAAGGCCACGCCTAACTCCTGCTTCCCCTTAATTAGAGAATCATCGACCAAGAGGGAAGAGACAATATTCGCACGTTTTCGAGCACTGGCGACCCGATGGAAGAAGGCGGTGTTTGCATCCTCATGTTTGATCCATCGCAAGCGCGATCGCTGACGCCACTCAATAGACCTCTTCCTGTCCTCCAACGAGACCACCTGCAACGCCGAAGCGCGAGTGGCCAATTCCGCGAGCGATAACTCCCGCTCGCTCTCTGTACGATCCATGCGAAGAATGATGGCATCAGCCTCGTTACGGGCTAATAAGCGAGCCTGACGAGTATTAATTTTAAAAGACGCCAGAAGACGGCGAAGGGATGAAAGTTTTTGATCGAACCGATGAGCAGCACTGCCGGCAAATATAGATTGAGACCAATGGTTTCGTACAATGTCCTTGAAGTTTGGTTCCAGCAACCAACTCCGTTCATAGCGGAAGTGGCCACGAGGGCGAAAGGATTCACCAGAATCCCAGAGAATGGGGCTATGATCAGAGAAAGAACGCGGCCGAGAGCAAACCGAGCATAGAGGAAAGAGCTCCATCATCCTGCCGTTAGCAAAAAAACCTGTCGAGCCGAGACCGAGATGAGTTATTCCTCCAAGTGTAGATAATATCGTTTGCCACCAGCTCCTCGAGAGCCAACTCCTGAATGAGCTCCAAAAATTCGCGAGATCCCGGATCGAGACCTCCACGGCCACGAGGACGGTCATGTGAATGCAAAGTAACATTGAAATCGCCACCGACAATCCAAGGAGTATCCCCAAAAGCCACCGCATCGGAGCGCAGATCCTCCCATAGTTCGCGTCGAGCGATATGGCATAAAGGCACGTAAACGCAAGTAAAAGCCAGAGAAGCATTAGAATCCGACCTCACGAGAACGATAGAAATAGAATGTCTCCCAACACGAATAGAAGAAAATGAGAATCTCGACGACCGCCAAGCCAAAATAATACCGCCCGAAGCGCTGAGCGCGTCCAAAGAACGAAAGTCATACAAGCCCCCAGCCCCAAAGGACTTCCAAACAGTTGCATCCACCCCCGATAGTTTCGTTTCTTGAAGGAGGGCGATGTCACATTCCCAATCCACCAATCGAGAGCCCAAAGCACGCCGACGATCAGGGTCACCAAGCCCACGAACATTCCAGGATAGCAATTTCATTAAACACCAAGACAGGTCCCAAAAGCGCGAACAAAAATCAGGCCAACTCCACATTTAATCACGAGAATCGCGTCTCCCAATTTGGGGAAGTCCTGCTGCCTCCGCCACCGCCTCGCGCAGAAGCTGGCTGGAAGAGATAGATGATACCCCGAGGGAAAGGGGTCGACGACGAGAGTAGATATTTCCAAACCTGTACGGGGAGTCAATCACAGCATTCCAAGCATTCCAAGCCATACCAGCGGGAGTTGAAAAAGCGATCATATCGCCTGAAGAAGAATCCATAGAACCGCCACCTGTAGGAGTAACCGGAGTAGAGTAAGAGCCCTGTACGTCGAGGGGAAGAATCATACCAGCAGCCTCCGGCGGAGAGTGGGACATAGAGGTGCTCTCAGAGGTGACCGAGCCAGCCGACAGCAAGAGAGGCGGAGAGATAGAATCTTCGAGATGAAGCACCGCGGACAAGGGCACCGAGGAAATGGGTTGCGGGCACTGGTAATCGGAGGTCCATATAACGGACCCGGATAGAGAAACCGTGTCGGGCCCCGCCCGCACCAGAGCCCAACCGTCATGATGATCATAGCCAGACGAAGGAAGTGGAAGCGCCCCGACCCGAGGAGTCCACGTGGACTTGGTTGGCCGACAAAATGGAAGAAGCAGAAGAAATCGAATCGTCCTCGAGAAGATCCCAAGTCACGTGACGACGAGCGCCCCGACCCGCACGCGCGCCCCGAGGAGTTCCAGGCGACGTCCCCGAACAGGCGCCATGCAGATGCGCTGCATCGGAAAAATCCCTGCAAATGGACACGTGGCTCGGAGAAGGCGAACCGTCAAGGCCCGCGCCGGAAAAGGAACCGCTACCATGAAGGGTCGGCGAGGGCGGACGATGGGGCGACGCCGGGAAGGAGAATTCGAGCTTGAAAGTCCAACGCCCCAGACAGAGCTTCTCGAACAGAACCTTGCCAGCCAGAGAGCTGCTTAACGTCGATGAACATTCAACAAGTAAATGCGTACACATCCAATCAGAGCCCGGAGCAAGACCGTCGTCGAGAATAGCCAACACCTGACCCCAGCCGCCAATAACTTTGGAAAGGCAATGCACCGTGCGCGATAGGAATGGAACTCCTCGAACTTCGACCACGCAAACTTCGGACCCGATGGCCGCCCCATCCGCAACACGCAGACGACGCCACTTCACGAGCGAATCATCGGCCCGGCGAAGAAGGTTCTCCCGTTGCTCCGGGGATAACCCTCTAACACAGCATCGATAATCGTCTAGAAAGAAGAAATCCCCGTAAAAGTCATCCCCCAAGATTTTTAAAATACCTGTGCGAATCTCCTCTCGACCCACTCCAGGTCGCTGCAGAACACCAACAACCGCCAAGCTCTTCGAACGAATGTCCTGCTGGTCTACCCGAAAAGCAGCAACCTGCGGGCTATCTTCAACCTTGAACCTCGCATCCGCCGGCATCTGCAGAGAGCATCCACCCGCCTGGCCAACCTCTGGACCACTCCTGGCATGCAAGTGATCCTCGACCACCAGTCCGTCGCCGCGATGATGCACCCCCGCCTTCGGGAGAACCCCCGACCCACCACCCATGACAGAGGAACGTTGGGGTGGGTGGGGAGCGCACCCCCCGACCGGCCCTCGGGAGGAGGAACCGCCACCGCCATCGCGCACCACTTGAGCAAACGAACGAGAATCCATGATGGCAGGCGAACCACGAACGCGATGACGCGCTACTACGTGCCCAGGAGCCTTCTTGAAACCTTCACCATCGCAAGAAACCCTGCATGAAATCATGCGATGACCAACCATGCCGCAGATAAAGCAGCGAGGAGGAGCTCGACACGCAGAGTCGATATGACCTCGCTCATGACAGCGAAAGCATCGCTTTCCTGCCTTTGCACGCGTGACCAGCACCCATGCGCCACCCTCTCCTTCTTGAGCTTCACTAACTGCGTCTTCCCCGAGAGTGTGACCGAGAGTATCGCCACGAGTGTCCCTTTGTACGTCACCTTGGACACCTTGACGGAGTTGAATCTCTTGAGCCTTCGGACGCCACGAGCGCTGCTCCCTCCTCATCTTCATCCAAAGGGATTTTCTTATTTTCTATTGTGGATGCAGGCACTATGACCCATTACAGATTGGTTCTCGTGCTATTTTTCCAGGCAAGTTAATCTAGTTAGAATGGTTCTCGTATTGTTTAGCTATATATTAATGTTTGGGGGCTTTATTATGTTCTTGATCTTTAGGGATACATCTATTATATTGTGGTTATGGATGACCATAGTCATGTTTGGATTTTCCTTTTGAAAAAATGAAGCTAGTGATATTATTAAAATTTTCTTTACAGAAATTAATGCACAATTTGATGCTCACATAAAAAATGTGATGTCCGATAATGCGCTTGATATCTATAGTATTTCTTTGTCAAAATTTTCTAGTACAACCATGTTCATCATAATTCGTGTCACCTCTTATTAAGACATTGCTAAAAGAAAACATTATCATATTCTTGATATCGGCTCTTACTTATTTGGTTAGATTGTCATATTCATACTCTACTTAGATTGTTTCAGAGTCTACAATTCTAGATGCATATATGTGCATTCATTGTTTTCGAGGTCCTCCCATACTTGATCTGGTCTGCTCAGGGTTTTCATGTGGGCCATAGGGACTCCAAAATAGAGATCTCATTCTTTGAGCCATTGTGGGTTTACGATTTTCATGTGAATATACTCCAAAGTAGAGATCCCATTCTTTGAGCCAATATGGGAGAAACCCAGTTCTTTGACGAGGAGACTTTCATAATTATATTCTCCAACGATCATGGATTTCGACGAGGACATTTCCACGGAATTTTCAGTTTGGTCCTTTCGAGAGATGGAGCAGTTGCGGATCAGAATTCTCCAGGTGGAGACTCATTCAAGTTTCAGTGACTCTGACATACGTAGTATAGAGTACATGTTCTTCGATGAGGATACCTTGTTCAGTTCACACTCCAACCCTTCAGTTCCTCTTCACTTGCACGACATGTGAAGAAATATCCTCAGTAGGCAATCAGTAGATTATGCATTGAGTTGATATTGTCCGTAGTGTCTTGTAATGTGGGAGAGTGATTTCTTTTTATTTGTCCAAGCTGATCATTGCATGCTCCAGTTTGAGGGGGAGTATTAGAGTATGCCCCATATATAGAGATGCGTAATTGGATCATGGCCTCAAATTTCAGCGAAATTCAGTCGAATTTCTGCCGAATATCGATATCCAGTCGAAATCGAAATTCGACCGATATGACCGAAATATGGGGGTCATAGTACAAAAAATGACCGAAATGACAGAAATTTGGTTGAAATTCTGTTTTGGTCGATAACGAAATGGTAACCGAAACCAACATTTAGGGCCTTGAATTGGATCTTTCTAGGGTCCAAATATCACATCCACATGTTTAGTCCCATCTCTACTATTGTGGCACTCCAGACTGTTTGTGGGGTTATTTAAGAAGCTTCACATCGATTGTATCGGTTGAGACAGTAATAAAGAATACCTGACCCTTGAGATGCCTTCTCCTGTGGTTTCATCCCGCTCCTCACAGAGTAGGGTTCCACGTTAAATCACATTCATCATTCCATTGTTCTATATTTTTTTTTATCTCTGATACGTTTTCCACATTATCGTACATAGTTGTTTCCTACAAGTATGGGAGAAAAGGAGAGTGTTGAGCAGTGGTTTCAAGATCCTACCATCGTTTGAGGTACTCTAAGTTGGAGTGACCCAATGTTTCAGAGTTCTTCTGGTGGGGAACTCATTGTTTTGTTCCATTGTCCATTGAACACGATCTCCATTGTGTATGGAATCTATGGATATTCCCACGTTATGTAACTGTGAACTCCAATGTGTCTGGATATTCCCACAACATGTTCTATTGACCGTGAACTCTAGTGTGCATGGATATTCCCGTGGCATGTTCCATTGAATGTGAACTTCAGTGCGTATAGATATTCCTACAGCAAGTTCCATTGATTGTGAACTCCACTACGCATAGATATTCCCATGCCATTTTTTATTCGATCCTTTAGAGAGATGGAGTAGTCTTCAGTGAAGGAAACACGTTGCAGGCCAGAGTTCTCCCAGTTGGAGACTTATTTTAGTATGAGCCAGCTCACACTCCAACCTTCGATTCCTCCTCAACATCATGACATGAGAAGCAATGTCCACGACAACAATTGACAGTGTGCGTTGAGCTGATATTTTATGTAATGTCATGTATTCAGTGTGTGAGTGATTTTATTCTTTCTATTTCTCCAAGCTGAGCATTGCATACTCCATCTCGAGGGGGAGTGTTGAAGGATGTTTTTGAAGGCACATGTTTAGTCCCACATTGTTTAATGGTGGGAGTTTGGTGTCTTGGTGGGGCTATATATCCCACACGCATTGTAACATTTGAGAAAATAAATAGAATATCAGCTTGTTGAGGCGGTTCTACCATGATTTCATCTTGCTTCTTAAGGAGTAGGGTTCCCCGTAAAATCGACATCTTCTTTATATTTTTGTTTTTGCTTTGATTCGCTTCCGCATTTCATATTTCTACATAAACAATAAGGATGGCACCATCCTTGAAGTTGGGGTTCTCTCTAATGTTGCACATGGATCAAATAAGATTGGATTTTAGCTTAGTCCATGTCCAATCTAATCTTAATGGATTTTAGCTTCTTCTGACCCAATCGAATCCGTAAGATATCTAAATCCAATCCAATCCACTAGATTTTAGATTGAATTCGATTGGATCTGATTTTTAATACTAACGTATGTCACTTCATAGTCTACGTTCAAGTTTAAATCTTACGAGACCTCGACATTTGAATCATGGTTTTAAAATCGATAATATACAAATATTCGTAAGGAAAAGAATGCTTACTTTTGGAGAAAAAAGAATGTATAGTCGCAATGGATTTAGTATGACCAATGATTTATAATTAAATAATTTACATGTAATCCGTAGAACTATAGAAGTATCACATTAACTTTGAATAATATATATACTATAAACAATCAATGAAATTTAATGGTATACAAACAAGCTCCATATTTTTTCTTAGGCATTGTCCAAAATAGAAACCATAAGATAAACCTATTCTATAACAAACTTACTCTACTTAATATAGAAATCAATTGAATTACATATTATTACATTAATTTGTTATATTTATATGAACCTACATTATAAACATGAATCCATAAGCAATAACCATTATTTAACAAAACACATAACATCAACATCCTATTTCTTGGCATATAAATGGTTAATAAACATTGATTATCATCAACACAATTTTTTACCCAAACTTGATGTGACACTCGAAGCGAGAAAAAATGTGTGTTCTTAGAGTAGTTGAGGTCATGTTGAATGGAGGGTGGTGTTGTGTGATGGGGATGGGGGGGGGGTTGTGCGGGAGGGGGTGAGCACCCCATTGGCACATGGAGGAGGGAGGGGGCGCCATGTTGGGAGAGGGAGGGAGCCATGCATATGGAGGATGGAAGCGATGTAACATGTTACACGATAGGAAGGGAGGTGGCGTGTTGCACATGGGGTGGCAGGTGGTATCGCATGTCACAGGGTGGGGTTGGGGTTGGGGGGGGGAGCTCCCCACGCATGGAAGGCCATATCGATTTCGATATTGTTTCGATATCGTGTCGATTCGATATTTCGGCAATATATCACCGAAATATCACCCATGTCGACGCTCTTTTGTGCAGGAAATGCCTGAAAAGGAGCAAATATCGCCATATCGGTATCCATATCGGTCTCGTATCGATATCGATATATCGGTGATATATCGCTGATATATTGTCGTTACGGTCTTCCATGGCCCCACGTGTGGGGGAAGGAGGCGACGTCTAGCATGGGGGAGGGAGATGGCATCACATGTCGCACTCGGGAGGAGTGCGGCATCGAGCATGGGGGAGGGAGGGCTGCACAGTTGCATGCATGAGGAGGGGGGGGGAGACCGGTGTCTCCTGTGGGGTGGTTCTGGTGTTTGGGAAAGAATATGATTTTAGGTTTTTATTGGGTTAGTGCCTTGCTGGCAGTGGAAATTGGAGATACAAGTTGGGTTTGGGGATTTAGAAAGAAAAGAGGGGGTGGTTGGGAATTTAGAAAAAAAGAGGAATAAAAACTAAAACCGAACAACTGCTATATATTCATTGTTATTTGTATATAAAGAAAATACAATGGAAGCAAATAAGTATATATTATCATCAGTGGATCGGATTTAGATAATGATCCGGAATGGATTCTGAAAATTTCAGTCCGATCCAGTCCAGTTGATTGATAAAATCAAACCAAATTACGGATTTTATCCTATCAATGTGCACCCTAGTTCTCCCATAACAATTGATTTACATGCTAGTACTAAGAGTAATTTGGCACACGGGATTTTTTTGAAGATATGTATCCCAATACATATTTGAATGGAGGCAAAAAAATCCATGTAACCAGCCCTACTTAAAGTGGGAAAAGACTTTGTTGTTGTATATGTATCCCAATACATGTCTATCACGGGTTTGCCCTTGGGGTTGCTCATCCCCCATACTTTATCTTTGTTATATTGCAGCCTTAACCAAACACGACTTTTATTTTCTTATTTTATAAAGAAATTAGAATAGCAGTAGTGAAAAGGTTGGCCATCTACAATTGCGTTAAGGATTTGCAATTATACTAGATAGGGTCATGAGGTATGGTGATGGTTTTTATCCCTCTGATGTTATTTTATAGTAGAGGATTCTTTGCACTGATCCGATTGTGAATTCTTAGAGCAACTGAGTCCAAGGTTTTCTTTAACCTCAATCCTTGAACTCTTTTACCTATACAACTATTTTGCACATGGTTGTCCCAAATAAATGTCATATTTTTAGATTATTTTGGTCATGCACTATATTGTTCCACATATTTAATCATATTATTCTCGAGATTTGTGTGTGATCGTATCTTATGTTTATCCCAATTTATCTTCTTTGAGTGCCTTGATTTTATGATTATTATACCTTCTTATGTCTTTCATTAGATATGCCTGAGGTGATTTTCTTAACTTGCGCAGGAAGAGTCATTCCGGAGAGTGTTATCTACAGTTATGGGACTGTACTGTTGGATCTCTTGAGTGGGAAACATATACCTCCCAGTCATGTATGTGAAAATTTTAGAATGTACCACTGTTCTTGTTTTACTCTTTTATATGTTTCAGGTTGTTGCATATGCTTAATATAGATTCATCTCTTGAATCCGTAATTTTTTAATTGTATAAGTTTTGGACTATGTAAACTTTTAGACCCTGTTTGGTTGCTGGGCTGGGTTGGGGTACACCTGTGTACCCCTCCTTCCAACCCTCTCAATCTTCCTCACAGTTTACTATTCACAGGGGTACAATTTACTATTCACACGGGTACCCCAACCCAACCCAGTCCAACCCAGCAACCAAACATGCCCTAGCATATTATTCGTAATCGTAACTTTTGTATATGAATGGCCACAAAAATGTGTTCCATCTATCAATCAGATATTTTGCATCATTCAACAGGATCCCTCTATTCCATTGAATGGTACCACAGTTTTGATGCATTCCGTACAACATTCTCACTGTGAACTAAATATCCACATGCCACTTCTTTGCTTCAGAGCAGCAAATGGCAATCGTTGTTTATATCATCTTCTAAAAGAAGCATTGTGATACCACCATATACAAGCATGGCTTGTTTGCATCAACTCTTGAAAAAAGTAAGGTAAGTTATGAAGGATTGATTCTATATTCTAGAGAATTTATCTTATTAAGCCATCGAAGAGTAAGGTAAGTAAGCCTATGTATTCACGTATTGGTGCTTCCACCATCGTCCTCCCTCATCATGTTGTCGCTGTTTTCTCGAGTTGCAACCAAGATATGCCAATTTTCATTGTTATACCCTTTCTACAACATCAATATGTTAAGAGTATGCTTCATCATAGATGGGTAGTTAGATCACTCTAGGATCCATTTACCACATCCACATGTTTAGTCACACATCTACTGTGAGTGGGACTCAATCTTACTAGCGGGGCCATCTAAAGAGCCCAACATCACCTGTAACAGTAGAGAAAAAGCATATACAAAATACCATGCTCTTGAGAGGCTTTCTCCCGTTGTTTCATCCCACTGCTCACGGAGTATGGTTCCACGTTAAATCCCAATGTTATTACACAGTTATATAATCCTTCATCTCCGATATGCTTTTGCATTATTGTTTCCTACATGGTATCAGAGCGGGTTTGATTCTGGAGGATTTATTTTTAGTTCGTGATTTGTTTGAGATTCAAGAATCGTTTAAGGTTTTCTCAAACCCTACTATTTGATTATCAGAGTAGGTTCGATTCTTGGTCATTCTTGAAGATCAGTTATTGAAGATTATCTTTTCATGTTCAAATTTTGGGTATTTAGAGTTTTTCTTGAGAAAGTTCAAGTTCTGAAAATTGGGTGCCAATTTCTGGATTATGTTCTTAATGATGGTTTCGATTATGATTCATTCAAGTTTCATTCAAGTTTGAGTTCTAAAGTTTCTTCATGAAACCCAAATTCAACGAGGTGAAACAATGCCAACATCCAGACCTCCAGATTCTCAAATCATGCCTTGTTCCTGGAATCCTAAATCCGCAAATCAACATCCATGCATTCGGTCCTTTCGTGTATCTACTTCAGACGCAGCCATACCTGTTGCTGTCCCCATGGGTTCCCAACAAGGGAAACCTTATTTCACAAAAGAAGAGTATGGGGCCCGACAATTTTCTTCGCGCATCGTGTACCATCTCCAGGCAGAGCGGCCCTCCCACAAGGGCACCGAGAAGAAGAGGCCGATGGCACACCACAAGAAACCCCACATCGATGCGTCTCACATGAAAAGAAGAAGAACAAGAAGCTATGGTCTTTCCTGTACGAAGAGTCTTTAGACATTCCCACCACATCATACATGTGCCTATGGTACTGCCAGCTCTTGCAAACACATTCGCAACCAACTCAGGAGGTCATCTCTTGGTTAGATGTGGTTGCTCGCGCTATTGGTGGTATTGGCTCAGAAGCTTGCGCTGCTGTGAAAGCGGTTGATTGAGTTTAAGAGAGGCAACCATGAGCAAAGGCAACTTGTGAGGACGACAGCGCAGGAGGTCATCTCTTGCTTAGATGCGGAGAAGGACTTGCGGGAGCTGTTACTGCATGAGGTTGAGGAGATGTGCTGCTTCGAACCATGTGCGGCTGGCGGATAGTAAAAAGGAGGTCGAGTGGAGACAGATATCAAGGTAGAATTGGCTGAGGGAGGGAAATAATAATAGGTGGTTCTTCCACTTCGTGGCCAATGGCAGAAGGCGACTGAACTTCACAAGGAGTATTGAGGCAGGAGTGCAAGAGATGAGCGACATAGAGATAGGGAGGCGACTAAGGGCACACTTCGTCGTTTTCTCTAGAAGAGCGAGAGGGACAGGCTGGGGGTGCGCGGGCGGGGTGTTGGGTGTATCTCCCTCCTTGTGGCTGAGGCTTTGGTGGTGCCAATCTCGGAGGAGGAGGCCCGAGGGGCTCTGTGGAAATTGAACGCGGATGGGGCCCCGGGGCCCGACGATTTCTCAGTATGCTTCTTCTGGGAGTGTGTCAAACTTGAAGTGTTGGTGGTGCTGCGGGAGTTCGAGGGGGGAAACTGAGGCTTTGAGCGCTTGAACAAATCTCTACTTTTCTTAGTTGCCCAAGCAAGAGGGGGGCACACGCGTGGAGGATTTTAGGCCTATCGCATTGTCCAATGCCATCTATCTGATTGTTGCCAAGGTTCTGGCGAACCGTTTGCGATGTGTCTTGAGAGAATCATCTCACCAAAGCAGACTGTCTTTGTCCCGGTTTTGCAAATGGCAGACTCTTGGGTGCTGGCGTCGGAGCTGGTGCTGGATTAGGGAGAAGCAAAATGGGGTCTTTGGGAAGGTAGATTTCTCGAAGGCGTAGGACTGCATTGATTGGCGCTTCCTGTGGCATTCGTTACAAAAGAGTGGGTTCCCAGATAAGTGGATTAGTTGGGTGAAGAAATGCATCACTACGACATCTAATTCGGTGTTGGTGAATGGAAGACCGGAGGGGGGTTCTTCCAGCCACAGTAGGGGGTACGGATGGGGTGCCCTGTGGCACGTCTCCTCTTTGTTATGGCGGATGCACTGGCGGTGATGATGAGACTGGCATCTGTGAATGGGTACATGAGGGACGACATATCAATCCCCATTCTGCAGTACACTAACGCCACGGTCTTATTCATTGATGGAGACTCAGAGCACATAAGGATGCCTCTTGCATTATGGATATCTTTGGGGAGATCTCTGGCCTGAAGTTGAACAGAGACAAGTCCAAGGTCTTCACATTTGGGGTGACGCAAGAGGAGACTCACGAGCTTTGTTGTGTTTTGTACTGTTCGGAGGGGTCACTTCCGACTACATATTTGGGGCTCCCTTTGGTTGCGGGACAACTACGGATGGCGGATTGGAGGGTGGTAATTGACTGGCTGGAGAGTAAGTTGGCGGGTTGGAAGAACATAATGCTCTTAAAAGGGGGAAAGCTGGTCCTCCTCAAGCATGCCTTGTTCGCAATCCCGATCTTTTTCTTCTCAACGAGGCTAATGCTTGTGGGGTTGCGGAAGATGTTGGAGGGGTTGATGAATCGCTTTTTTGGTCTGACGGGCGATAGGACGGAGGGGGAGTGTACCTTGTGGACTGGGACACGGTCACGAGCGACAGGAGGGAGTGCACCTGGGGTCCGAAATTCAGAGCTAATGAATAAGGTTATGTTAATGAATAAGGCTATGGTGGTGAAGTGGGACCTAAGGTTATGGGGGGAAGTCTGATGACTTGATTTGCACAGTGATGAGGATCATTTATGGGGTCGGATATTCGTGGAGCGTTGTGGCATGCTGAATGCCGTCGTCGCTTTGGAGGGGGTTGGTGAGTATCTCTCAAGAGCTGGGTGGGATGGTAAGATCGGTACTGGGGGATGGACGCGACTTTAATTTTTGGTTGGATGATTGGCCGGGGATGGGTTCGCTTAATGCGAATTACCCACAACTTTTCGCAATTGTAGGGGACATGGGGGGCCAAGGTGGGTGAGGTTTGGGCGGAGGGCTCTTGGTGCCCATCTTTCACTTCGGTGTTGTCAGACCAGAAATGCGATGAGGTCGTAGCAATCCTGAGGGATCTGGTAGATACTATTGGCTCCAGTGAGGGCAGGGAGCACTTCGTGTCGAAGAAGGGGAGGTTCTCAGTAAAGAAGGCATAAAGAGAGTTCAACGGGCAACGTGTGGCTTTGTGGGAGGAGAATATTTAGGACTACAGAATTATTTGGGGTAGCAGAGTTCCTATGCGGATTAAGGTCTTTTTGTGGTTGGCGAGACACGGGCGACTGCTCTCCAATGTGCACATGACGGAACTCCCGGGCACTGGGGATTTCATGTACGACAGATGCGGTATTGAGCAGGAGGACTACGAGCCTATCTTTTTTGGGTGTGGGACATCAACCATTGTGTTGGAGCGGACGACGGTGCCCTGGTTGCACCTGGAGGATATCGCAACATACTGGAGCTCGATTAGGTTGACTTGTGGCAGTTCTCAGGAGGACACGACTGGTCCTGTTGCCATTCTCTGGGCCACTTGGTGTGCTAGCAATGAGAAAATCATTAAAGGGCATCCTTTCATTTGTGACAGGGTGTTGGGTCACTGCATGGCTTTACTAGCTTTATGGAGTAGAGTGTAGTTTCGTTGTTTGGTGTTGCACGGGTGTGTAATCTTGTAATCACGTACTAATGGAATAAAATTGCGGTGAGTTCCATTTTTGGGCCTATGCCTTCTTTTTCTTCAAAAAAACTAACTCTCGACAACGCCAACGTATCTCCAAGAGCCCCATCGTGGCCTCATGGTACTCACCGCCTCCTACTATCATCTGCAGGCACTGGCAGAGACTCCTTCCTCTTCTCCTTTGCTCGATGGAGCATTCGTTGAGGTGGCGCTAAGGGTGTCTTTATTGTAGGAGATGGGTTCCCCATTGGGAACCCTAAGTAGCAGCCATGGAAGGAAATATCACGATATATAGATGATATATCGTCGATATATCGATATCGAGACGAGAACGATATGGGTACCGATATGGCAAAATATCATCCTTTTCAGGCATTTCCTTCACAAAAATGCGTCGATATGGGCATATTTCGACGATATATCGTTGAATTATTGTCGAAATATCGTATTGATACGATGTCGAAACCATATCGAAATCGATATGTCCTTCCATGGCAACAACAACCCACATGAAGGGTCGATAGTCCCTCATTTAAATAAAAAATTAGGGCCCCTAGTTTTCTTCTACAGTCCAAAAATGGAATGCTGCTATTTGGGTCCAAGTTGGGGTCGAAGGGATTTCAAAAAAAGGCGGGGAGCTTTTCTTGGGCCCTATTTGGACCGTGAGTTTTTTGAAAAAAAGGTAAAGAAGCCCAATTCGAAACAAGGGGGTTTAGAAGTATTGGGCCTACTTTAACAATAGTGGTTTAACAAAGGTATCGTATAAAAAACTGTACAACAAAAAAAGAAGAAAAGTCGAAACAACTATGTGGTTGAGAAGTATTGGGCCCAATTGGGCCGTTGTATTTTCCTTATCTTCATGTCTTCTCCCAACCTGATCGTCATCATCTATTCCGACTGATATGAGAGAAAGTGGGAGTGTTGTGTAGAGGTTTACATGACAGATTCACACTCTCCAATGTTGATTCAGACGTTCAGATTTCAGACTCTACCACTTTGATGCGCACATGTATGCGAGAGGTCTCCATCTTGATTTGGACTCATGCATGGTTCGAAAAAACACGTCTCGAGGCACACGAGGCATATGCCTTGAGTCATGGTGGTCTGGAAATGCCCCACAATGACCACCTCAGGTGGTCTCTGAGAGATGACCGCCTTAAGCGGTCGAGGTGGAGGCGAGGCAATCCTCGAGATATTTTTTGCTGTCAAATTTTTTTTATATAAAACATTTGTCCAATTGGCAATATTAGATGTTTATAAAGGTCTAGTTGTTTAGGATATAATTATTCAAGATGAATGTTTAAATTTGATTTCTTTGTTCATATTTACCATTAAACATGTTCAATTATGTCAAAAAACTCTCCAATCATACCTTTAAACAGACGAATCCGCAAATATAATTGAAAGCATTACTCGTAGACTTATTTTTAAGGAGTGGTCACATATTGAGCTATGTGTATACTGAAAAGGATAAATAAGATAGAATTCAAGGGGAGTTCATGTACTACTCCCATACAATTGGATGGAAATTTAGTAAAAAGGCATATACAATTGTATATATTTTCTTTCGGTATTCCTATCTTTATAATTTCATTATATATTATAATGATATATATCATATGTTAGTCATAATATATATAATCTCGTTAGTATATATTTTATTGTACTTTTTATAGGTATTTATCCATTTAAACTAAGGCTTACGCCTCGACCGCATCGAGGCTATGCCTCACCTTGATTCCAGGGAACTACGTCATTCCGTTTTTAATTTTTTCAAATCTTGAGCTCAGGGTTTTCATGGGATTCATAGGTACACCAGAGTAGAGATCACATTCTCTGAACTAGTGTGGACCCATGATTTTCTTTTGGATTCATAGGGACTCCAGAGTAGAGATCACATTCTCTGAGCTAGTATGGAGAGACCCAATTCTCCGACAAGGAGACTCTTCTGACTCCATGCTCTAGTGTCCGTGGACTCCGATAAGGATGTTTCCATGGCTTTCTCCAGTTTGGCCCTTCAGAGAGATAAAGACCAGAGTTCTTCAGGTGGAGACTCATTTCAGTTTCAACTGCACAATATGGAGAACACGTTCTCCGACGAGGAAACTTATTCCAGTTTCAGTGACTTACAAATCCAGTACATAGCACACGTTCTCCGATGATGAGACTTAGTTCAATTCATACTCCAGCCTTCAGTTCCTCCTCACCATCACAATATGAGAAGCAACATTCTTAGCAGGCAACTAGTAGAGTATGCATTGAGTTGTTATTGTCAGTAGTATCTTTTTTGAGGGAAAATGAGTTCATATAAAAAACGGAGACCCACGAGCTCTCTTATATAAGAAAAAAGCCTTGGGTTAATTACACACGAGATACATGAAGAAAATGTAAAATATAAAAGCACATGGAAAGATAACTATCTCAACACTCCCCCTCAAGCTGGAGCATATATGTCTATCAGGCTCAGCTTGGAACAACACCTCTCAAAGGGACCTTTAGCGAGTGCTTTGGTGAAGATGTCGGTCGTCTGATCTCCAGTTGATGCATGAGAGGTGGATATGAGACCTTTCTGAATCATATCTCTAGTGTAATGACAATCCACCTCTATATGCTTCGTCCGTTCATGAAAAGTAGGATTATTAGCAATAAATAGAGCTGCTTTATTATCACATACAAGTTGTATAGGTAGAGGAACCTCAATAATAAGATCAGTCAACACTGATCTAATCCACATCATTTCAGCACTTCCCCGGGCCCATCGTCCTATATTCAGACTCTGTACTTGATTTAGCCACCACTGTTTGCTTCTTGCTTCTCCATGAAACAAGTGAGCTGCCGATGAAAATAGCAAATCCAGAAGTGGACTTTCTGTCTCTTGGACACCCTGCGTAATCCACATCTGCGCATGCTGTCACCTCAAGGGATTTACCCCTACTGAATATAAGACCCGAACCGGGAGAATTCTTCAAGTATCTCAGGATCATATGAACGGCATCCATGTGGACCTTCTTGGGCTGCTCCATGAACTGACTAACTTTGCTAACTGCAAATGCAATATCTGGCCTAGTGATAGTGGTGTATAAGAGCTTCCCAACAAGCTCTCTATATCTTCTTCTGTCAACCTCCTCAGTGACCTCGTCATATAATCTCATACTTGCATCCATAGGAGTATTAGCAGGTTTGCATCCCGTCATACCTGTCTCAGAAAGAAGATCCATAACAAACTTCCTCTGAGTCATTACAAGACCACACTTGTTCTTGGCGAACTCTCGAGGAAGTAACGAAGATTGCCAATGTCCTTAGTTACAAACTGTTGGGCTAGGAATTCCTTGGCAGTATGAATGCCCTGTTCATCATCTCCTGTAATGATAATATCATCCACATAGACAAAAATAGCCACTGTACCTCTTGGTGTTCTCTTGACAAATAGAGAATGATCCGCAGTAGACCGTACAAACCCTTGTTGCTCTATCAATTCCGATAGCTTTTGGTACCAAGCTCTCGGACTCTGCTTCAAGCCATAAATCGCCATATGGAGTCTGCACACCTTCTGTGACCCCCCCTCAGTAGCAAACCCTGGTGGATGTTGCATATACACTTCCTCCTGTAGATCGCCATATAGAAATGCATTCTTCACATCAAGTTGGTGAAGAGGCCAGTCCTTGGACACAACAATCGATAGAAGAATGCGGAGTGTCAAGTGTCTTTCTACTGGAGGGAAGGTGTCTTGATAGTCCACCCCATAGGTTTGGGTAAACCCCCGGCCCACAAGTCTTGCTTTATAGCAGTCCACACTATCGTCTGCCCGTTGCTTCACTGTAAATATCCATTTGCAACTCGCAACAGATGCACTAGGCGGAGCAGTAACAATGCTCCAGGTACCATACGACCGTAGAGCTTCCATCTCTTCCTCCATTGCAAGTTGCCACTTGCTGTCCTGAAGTACCTCCTGATATGTACGTGGGATAGTAATAGCCCCCACTTCAAACTTCCTGTAGTCCTCAGAAAGATGATCCAAGGAGACATGCGCAACAAGAGGATACGTAGCACATTGGCGCTGAGGTTTCCTTAGGGCAATAGGTATCTCCAGATCATCTGCTTCTCTGTTCTCTGGAATCAATTCTTCCTGTGTGTCATTCAAAGCTTCAGTGCCATAAGTAGAAATAGTATTTTCATGACATACCTGTGGCGTGATGGATGATGTGGATGGCTCATGAGCAGAGGTGCGAGTAGAAGACCTGCGAGTATATACATGCGGCAAAAACATGGACTTGTTTGCAGGTGGAGGAGGTGGTGGCAGTGGTGGTGATGGAGACGGTAGTGGAGGTAATGGAGGCCGAGGAGTATACGACGGAGTAGATGGAGGAGGAGGAACCACAACATCCTCTCTAGCATTAGTATCAGACAACCTGTCACCTATAAGAGAAAAATACATAATGGACTCAAAAAATGCGATGTCAGCACTCACATAGTATTTTCTCCCAACAGGATCAAAACAACGATACCCTTTTTGGGTACGGGAATAATTAACAAAGACACATTTGGCAGCTCTAGGTGAGAGCTTGTCACGACCAGGAGTGAAATTGTGGACAAAGGCCACCGATCCAAAGACTCTGGGAGTGAGAGAATAATTCCTTCTCAGGAAATGCAATCAAGATTGAGATTTTCTCTCCAAAAACAGTGGATGGCATGCGGTTCACTAAGTAGCATGCAACAAGGCCCTAAATGTCAGTTTTGATTACCATTTCGGTATCGACCAAATAGAATTTCAATGGAATTTCGGTGGAATTTCGACTGGAATTTCGATCATTTCGGTCATTTTTTGTATTCGATCATTTCGGATGACTTTCGATTTGGACTGGATATCGATATTCGACAGAAATTCGACCGAATTTCATTGAAATTTGAGGCCATGGCATGCAATTAGACGCATCCCCCAGAAAGAGTGAGATGCACGACTTTGAATCAACAAAGTTCTCGTGACATCCAGAAGGTGATGATGTTTACGTTCTGCCGCACCATTTTGCTGGGATATATAATTGCAAGAAGTCTGATGAATTATACCATGAGAAATGAGAAATTTTGCTAAATGTAAAGTGGAAAATTCCAAGGCATTATCAGTTCGAATGTATTTGACATTAGCAGAGAAGATATTGTGGATTTCAATAAGAAAGTTTTAATGATAGAACCAGCTTCAGACTTATGTTTTAACAAGAATATCCAACAAAGTCTAGAGTAATCATCGACAATGACCATATAAAAACGATGTCCCTGATGATCAGGAACACGACTTGGACCCCAAATGTCAAAATAAAACAACTCGAAAGACCGACTACTATGACGACTTGAACGACTCGGAAACGAGGAGCGATGACGTTTCCCAAGTTGACAGGCTTCACAATCCAAGGCAGTGGGAGTAGATATCTGCAGGAGCACATGAATCATCTTTTGAAGAGACAGGTGGCCAAAACGAAGATGCCACAAGAAAGGAGAAATAGATCCAGAAGGAATCGAGGCTACTCCAGCATATGATGAAATGGCAAGCTTATACGATCCTCTCTGCTCATGGCCATGACCAATCACCCTGCCAGTTAGTATGCCCTGAAATACAAGAGAAGAGGGATCAAAGATGTCACGACAATGTAAATCTTTTGTAATTTGGCAAATAGACAAAAGATTTATCTGGAAATCAGGAGCACATAGAACATTCTGTAGATGCATAGAAGGAGCTAACACAATCTCCCTCTGACCAACAATGGGTAGCCGAACTCCATTGGCAATGACTACAGATCGTCCAGGAGGGAGAGATCTGTAAGAGGTAAAGTACGTTCGATCTCCACACATATGATGAGACGCTCCAGAATCCGTAATCAAGGTTGTAGAAAGCGGTATTCAGTACTCTGTCGGCAGGGTCACTGACTAAGGATTAATCGGTAGTCGGACGACTAATCAGATTTAGTTGGCCATTAGTCGGTTTTGAATTTTGTAATTATTTTAAATATATAAATCAATTTTTATGCATATATTCTTATATATTTACATTGATTTGTACATTTTCTATACTATCATAATGAAATAAAAGAAGTAATTGTCTTTAAATATAACATTAAGCATATTAAAATTAGTTTGCATTTAAAAAAATGAAAGACTAAAAAATTAAAAAATCTCTATGTAAAAGTCGGCCTTATAGTCGGCTCGATTAGTCGGGTTGACCGACTAATGGCCGACTAGGCCTAGTCGAGTCGGCTACCCCACCTACTCGACTAGTGGGGCCGACTAATCGGCCTAGTCGGCCGACTTTTACAACAGTGTCCATAATCCAATCTGTCGCATCAGAACTGCTACAACTGGTAAATGCATAGGAGATACCTGTAGAACTAGATGATGCTCTGACACCAGCTGCTGCATCAGAGAGACCTGCAGTCGGAGCCGTTGGTGTGGTCATCATCTCTCGAAGTCTCGAGACAAAATCCTCAAAGCGTCCATCGGTAGTAGGAATAGGAGAAGAATCAGTTTGCTCAGCAACACGTGCAGACGTTGGATAGCCATGCTTTTGAAAACATGTATCTTCCGAATGACCAGGACGATGGCAATAGGAACAAGGACCACGCTGACGTCCTCCACCTCGACCACGTGGTCCACAACCATGAAGATGGGAGCAACCGCCTCGTCCACGAGAAGCTGCCAAGACTGAAGGAGTCGTCTGCGACGTAGTGGTAGGCGTGGTAGTAATCCTGCTCAATCGTTTGTAGACCTCCTCCATTGGTGGTATCGTCTCACCCGTCAGGAGTTGAGTATGTGCTGCATTGTACTCGGAGTCAAGAGACGATAGAAAAACTCCAGTCACAGTAGCATTCCGATACTGTTGTTGCTGCTCAATGCTGGTGGTAATGGGCATGAAGCTGTGTAGTCGCTCAAACATGCCACGTAGTCGTAAGAAGTGTGTGTAGAGTGGTCGACCATTCTGTTTGATCGAAAAAATGTCAAATTATAGTTGATGGATCTTGCTCTTATTCTTTGCCTGCCCATAGGTGTCTGTTAATATATCCCACATAGCCTTGGCCGTAGGCTGATTGACAATATCGTTGGCAATCTCCGTGGTAAGTATCCCAGAGAGCCAGATGCGAGCATATGCATCGTCTTTCTTCCACGATGCATTCATCCCAGTCTTGTCCGTTGGTTCTGCATCCGTCAAAATGTGCTCCTTATCATGACATTGCATAAGAGTAAGAAACTGCATAGACCATAACTCGTAGTTGGTCCCATCCATCTTTACTATTGGAGCAGGGCTCTTGAATGCCCCTGAGGAAGAAAATACGTCACTCTTGACGTCGAACATGATATCAATGATTAGAACCACAGATATGATGAGTAGAGAGGTTATATGATGTCTACACAAACATAAGGAGGAATGGTTGTATTTGTAGACTCATACAACCATCCTCATAGCCTTGTTGTGAAGCTTAGAGCCTTAGAACGTGATTTTGATGAAGAAAATCATGTTTTGAGACTCAAATCAGACTCGTATTACACAACCCAGCCGCACGAAGCACAAAAAAATTTGAGGCTGGGTGCGTCGACTCGCACCGGCGGCAGAAATGAATCCACGACCGCACAAGCGTTGTAAGGCAGCACGGGACGAGAGGCCTAGTTGCCCTTGGGTGCTCGCAGGAATGGTCTGGAGGCCTAGGATGCGACGACGCTAGGCCTGGGAGGCGGTGGCGCGACAAGAGGCTGAAGTCACGTAAGGCGCGTGAGCCTTCGAGGGGGTCGGCGGTGAGGGCTGGAGGTGCGAGAGGCCTTGCAGGGGCCGACGATGAGGGGTTGGAGGCGTAGGAGGCCTTGAGGGGGCCCGGGGGAGAGGGGGGGCGTGGAGGTGTAGGGTTAGAGTGGGATACGGGAACCCCGGTCTAGGACTGTTGCTCCGATACCATGTTGAGGGAAAATAAGTTCATATCATAAACGAAGACCCATGGGCTCTCTTATATAGGAGAAAATCCCTGGGTTAATTGCACACGAGATACATGAAGAAAATGTAAAATATAAAAGCACAGGGAAATACAACTTTCTAAACAGTTTTGTATTTTGTGAATGAGCGATTTCTTTCTATTTGTCCAAGCTGAGGTTTGCATGCTGTAGCTTCAGGGGGAGTGTTAGAATATATATCATCATAGATAGGTAATTGGACCCCTCCAGGGTACAATTATCACATCCATAGGTTTAGTCCCATGTTTACTGTGAGTGGATCTCAATCTTACTGGTGGAGCTATATAAAGAACCCCATACCACCTTTAATGGTTGAAAGAAAGCAATACATAATACCCGACTCTTGAGAAACCACCGATGGTTTCATCCCACTCTTCACGGAAGAGATTTCCACGTTAAATCCGAGAGTTATTCTAACTGTTCAGTTCTGTATTCATTATATTTGATATCTTCCGCATTATCGTTTTCTACTCAATCCATGCATTAAAATTCCTATATCCGTGAAGTGGCACTCTCATACTGATGCAAATGGAGATTTACGACGGATAAAAATAAAATATTTTTGATGGTGGAATTTCGGTGGAGAAGATATTGGGGGGATTGAGAAGAGAAAGAGCGCCGGTTGCGCGAGATTCGAGGAAGAAGAAGCGCGTAGATAGCGTGGGGAAGGAGAGAGACAAGAGAGATAAATCTCAATTTTCTATATAATCTGGCCTGTCTAAAACAATAGCCTCTCATCCCTTTATATAGGAGGGATGAGATTACAAAAATAGAAATTCCAATTCAAATTCAAACTACTTATCCTAATTTGACTCTAACCAACTAACTAATTGATTTGAAATAAATTCAAATCTTTAATTGACTTTGACTAACTAAATTGAGATAGCATGTGATCTCTTTATTTAAATTAAAAATGCGAAGATTTAATAAAATGAGACTCTAATTATTGGACAAAATTAAATAAATGAAGCCCTATATTTCCGATTCACGCTGTATCAGTTCTCCTCCGCTTGAAATATTCGTCTCCCGACGA
Source organism: Ottelia alismoides (assembly GCA_037367405.1). Taxonomy (NCBI): domain Eukaryota; kingdom Viridiplantae; phylum Streptophyta; class Magnoliopsida; order Alismatales; family Hydrocharitaceae; genus Ottelia; species Ottelia alismoides. The sequence continues at coordinate 84,976 of JAZKJV010005373.1, forward strand.
ATTGTTGGATCTGCAGGCTTGTAGGTTGATAAATTTAACTCATCGTTCTCTATCATCCCCTGGAAGAACTGGTGTGGAGCAAACGACGGAATCCAGACACGCGTGGGGCGATGGTTGGAATCGTTGACTTCGTGACGGAAGAGCATGTGTGGCGCAAATGCCGGTGCCCACACAGATTTTGTCCTGTCAATGTAGTGCTTGAAAATTTGGTGGGCCATCTTCATTTCGTGCTTCATTTCGTTTGGAGACTTCATAGCAAAGCAATAGCACAAGTAGAGTAGAGGAGGAGATGTGGTCAATGAATTAAGCCATGGGACCTTTAAATAGGTGAAACCCATGATCCTAATCCTAATTGGATAAGGAGGCCACCGACATTTCTTTCTTTCAGCCCTTCTTTTTAAATATTCCTGCTCCAGGGGGGTGGAATGCAATTTTCGTACCCCTTCAATCATATTATCTCGTCTTAAAGGCCCACTATCTTTACCCTTTATGCACAAGGTTTTAAAATTAGGTACGCTTTTGCAATTTTTTGATATTGCTCCCAAATCCCTAATTCCACAGGATAGGCACCTGAGGAAGGGGCCAAAAGTCCGAAGCATGTATTCTTCCTCTCCTCGATATGGGCGACGCCAAACCCTAGGGTCTCGATGGCTTCTGCGACTTAAGCGTTGGCGGCGGCATCGGTTAGGACCGGTGATGGCATGGGTCGAGAGGGACCGCAGTGGCGGGAAAGGGTACTCGGCAGTGCGGGAAGTGCGGCGGCGGGGTTTCGAAGAGGAGACGACGAAGATGCGGAGCCAGGAGGGGTTGATAGCGGTAGAGACACCCGGGCTGCTGGGGTTACGGGGACAGCGAGGGGTGGTGGCGGCGGCGGTATGTGGTCGTGGAGGGGTTTGGGGCCATCATTGGATGGCTAGAAAAGGAGGCCTGGTTGTGCGAGAGGCTGAGCAAGGTGGGGAGGTCGGGGTACGCGACAGAGGGGCTGGGGACCATCCTGGGAGCGCGGGAGCAACTGGAAGGGGAGCTGGGTTTGGGGGGGTGGGCCGATGGGGGTGCAAGGGTTGGGTTTGCGGCAGGTGGGGTTTCTGGGGTTGCGGGAGGGGCTGTTGGGATTGCCGGAGGAGGTGCGGGGTTTGCGGCAGGTGGGGGCGGCGGGGAATGAACCGCATGGGGTACGGGGGTGGTGGAGGGGTCCAACGAGGGGGTCGTGAGTGGGTCGTAGGGCGATTTCAGAGGGGTTTTCAATTCTGAAATCACCTGGACAGCAAGCAGATTGTCGTCTTTTCCTTCTGGAATGACCTGGACAGCGAGCAAGTCGATAGTTTTTCCTCCTGAAATGGGCTGGTCAGCGAGCATATTGTTGAGGACGGCGCTGTTTTCCTGGCTCTCTTCATTAGGAACCTGGATGGAAGTTTCACCGGCCCTTTTGACTGTGATTTCTTCTAGTTGTCGCGTCAATGACTCGATATTCTGTGACGCCAAAGCTTGCATATCGGCACAAACTTGGAGCATATTCGATAGTGCTTGTCTAACCTCAGCACGCCATGCACGGTCGTTGGAGCGAGATCCGTTGGACTTTCCGTGCGAACGTCTGGACGGATCGCCAGATCGTGAGGACGATCTGTAGGCCATGCTCTGATACCAATTGATGCAAATGGAGATTTGCGACGGATAAAAATAAAATATTTTTGATGGTGGAATTTCGGTGGAGAAGAAATTGGGGGGATTGAGAAGAGAAAGCACACCGGTTGCGCGAGATTCGAGGAAGAAGAAGCGCGTAGATCGTGTGGGGAAGGAGAGAGACAGGAGAGAGATGACACTCATATTTCTATATAATCTGATCTGTCTAAAACAATAGCCTCTCATCCCTTTATATAGGAGGGGATGAGATTACAAAAATAGAAATTCCAATTCAAATTCAAACTACTTATCCTAATTTGACTCTAACCAACTAACTAATTGACTTGAAATAAATTCAAATCTTTAGTTGACTCTGACTAACTAAATTGAGATCGCATGTGATCTCTTTATTTAAATTAAAAATGCGAAGACTCAATAAAATGAGACTCTAATTATCGGACAAAATTAAATAAATGAAACGCAATATTTCCGATTCACGCTGCATCACATACTCACAACATTGCTTCGTATTGTGCATTGCTCCTTGAGGCATCGACCACATTCTCTAGCATGCGAAAATTTATGTACCCATTTGTCACATGTTTCTCTGCTTCTATATTCTGCCCTAATTTTTGATCCGTGTCAAGTGGACTTCTGTGTGTCTACTTTATTGGCCTTCTGTCCTTTCATCCGATTCGGAACATTCCTCTAAATTACATTTTCTCGTTCATGCATTGATTTTTATGCACGTAGGTAGGGGAGTTGAGTATGTTCCTGATTATTTGGTGTCTAGATTATTCATCTTAAGTGATGTAACACATTAAGATAGTTGGATGAATTGATCTTGTGCAAGATAATAAAAAATGTGTTTAGTCTGACATCACCAATCTGGAAAGATTCAATGAGGTTGTCTGGTGGATTCTTTTCGAGTAGCCAATTTCTCAAAATCTTGATCACCAATTTGAGAAGTTGTCAAGGTGAAACTTATGCATGTATGGCAATGTAGCAATTTAGTTAGAAAAATGGAATATATTGATATTCCTATCTAAATATCAAACATGCTAGTAGCCTTACCTCTTGTTATTGGAAGCTTGTTACCTCTAGTTCGCATCATGTCTGATAAAATACACAGTATGCTTTTGTCTTCACTGTGGAATGGAGTCTTATCTTCTGTCCATATTCTATCTTCTTTTTCAGTGTACCCTTACATTGTATCGTGTATGATCTCTCCTCTTGGAATGAAATTGCTTACGAGAGCTTGACAAATCAGACACACTGGAAACAGATCACGTAGAAGTACAGAGAGCTGCATGAATGGATAACAATCCCGTGTCTTTATGTATTCCGTTTGTATTTTTTTTAAATTTTGTACATATTAGCATGATAATTACATGATATGATTGGGTCTCTCAATTTCTTTTTGGAAAAAATCAGCCAATGCAATCACTAGTGGATGGGGTTGCCGGTTTTTAATACAATCCAAGGTGCTATCTAAGTTTCATTCTTACATCAAGCCCAAGTAGTGCTATCTAGATTGCATTCTTAAATTAATTACAAGCCGAGCTATTTTGATTTTTTTTCTTTGCTACTTTCTTGAGGTTTATATAATTGATGATGACTTTGCAGGCCTTAGATTTGATAAGAGGGAAAAATATATCTATGTTGACGGATTCATCTTTGGAAGGTCAATATACTACTGAAGATGCCGTCAAGTTGGTCGAGCTTGCATCAAAATGTTTAGAATTTGAGCCTAGAGATAGGCCAAATTCTAAATTTCTACTAAATGCTGTTGCACCTCTCCAAAAAGAGATGGAGGTAGACTTTAGTGTTTTTTTAAACATGATAATGACTGCATAAGACACCCATGCTGATGTTAACTATGCTAGCTCTTTTTCGCTAACACATTCTGCCTGCGTTGTTTTCATTATGCTTCCACAGATTGCTTCACATGTTCTGATGGGCCTTCAAAAGACAACTGTTGTTCTGCCAACTATGCTGTCTCCTCTTGGAAAAGCATGTGCTAGAATGGATCTGACATCTGTACATGATATATTATTAAAGACCGGTTATAAGGACGAGGAGGGTGCAGAAAATGAGGTAGTAATCTGGACAGCCTTCTTTATAACCTGCTATGCTCGAATCCTGTTTCCATTGCATAATCATTTTGGGAGCAGGGTTCATTTGTAAGTTCCAGATCCGGGCATGCTTACTATTGAATATTTTTGATTGTTTGTTAAAAAACTTCTAATTGATTTCAAGAGTTCATGAGTTTCAATTTTGATTAGAAACTTGTTCCCTCCTGGTTTTGGCTATGATGGCTCCTAGAGTTGTGGTCATAGTAATATTTTTTCGACAACAGTAAATACATTTATTTAGTAACTAGAGATTTCCAATGTTCACTCTCAAAGTTTAAGGTATGAACTTTTAATATCTACTTGGAGCAAACTGCATCACTGAAGTTGTTTAGGACTTGTTGTTCTAAGATTAATTTCTTTCTTTTACTGCGAAGCTTTCGTTCCAAGAATGGACCCAGCAAGTGCAGGAGATGCTAAATACCAAAAAATTTGGTGATATTGCTTTTAGAGACAAGGATTTTAAGAGTGCAATTGATTATTATTCAAAGGTATGCAGTTTGCTTAGCAAATCACTGTGCATTTCTTTCATAGAAAGATTATTGCTTCGATTTTCGTTTTGTGCTTGTCATCCCTGGATTGTCTCAATGAAGTTTACTCATCATAATATGTATAATTTTCAAGCTTCTCTTTTCGCATCATGAATTCAAAATGTTCTTTCCATTGTGCTGTTTTGGGATACCTTAAACACTTAATTTGGAGCATATGCTTGAGAAGGGATAAGAACGTCATAAGTGAATTTAATCTAGAGAACGTTGGACAAGATGTAATTATTATGAAGGCGAACATAAAGCGGATTTGGGCTTGGCCTTCTCATCAGTCCTCTAATGTAAAAGCCCTTAGGTCCTTGAAGATTTATTTGCAGTTATGCTATCCCACAATATACGAATTTAATGGGTTGATATTGCATAGATTCCCAAAAGGGACCTACTCTTGGAAATTTTCATTTAATTGTCGACTAAATCTTTCAAGATTTTTCCTTCCTTTTAACAATGCAATCAACATGCACCCCACTTTATTGAGCTCTCCCTGTTGGTTAGAAGTAGGTTGAGGTCATGAATGATTTCGGTAGATGGCAAAGTATTTTTCATTTTTAGAGATGCTGTTGATTGCCATGATTTTTTTATGATTAGCTGTTCTATGTGGCGAATACACTCTCGGTTTGTGACTAAATTTTGTGATTTTAAAGTATCGAACGACCTTCGATCGACGAACGGTCCATTCCGTTGATGTTATTTCGTCGAATCGGATTTTTGGGTGGTCTCAGTTTGTTTTGCAGTTTTGAATTTGTGTCGCAGCTTTTCCGATAACGCGCTTTATGATGCAATCAATTTTTGATCGATTGATCCCAAACGACTTTTGATTTACAATCTGTTGATTGGTTTAGATCATTTAATATTGATCAATAATTTTATCGGATCAAAAGGATCCTAATCGGGCCGGGTTTGAATTATTCGGATCCAGATGTTACAAATATAAAAAAGTTAAAGGGAGTCTCGTCCTCGAGACTCGAGTCAAGGTCACTTCGTGTCTTGTTTGGATTTCATTTAGCCATAAAAAACGCAAAGGGTTTTGAACCCATAAAAACCTCAAAGGAAAAACAAGCCATATTCTTTCAGCATGTACATAATTAAATAAGCTTGTTTTGATGATTACCTAAACAGAGTTGCGGTCATTGTACTTGCATGTCAGCTTCAGTCTCCCATGTTGCCTCTTCGATACCATGTCTGTGCCATAACACCTTGACCAAAGAAATCTTTGCTGCGAAACTTCTTCACATCACTGTCAAGGATCTGCACTGGCCTCTCCTCATGTCAATTCTAGCTCCACTCAAGGTTCTCGTTGCTGTTGACATGTCGAGGGTCATGCACATACTTCCTCAGGTTGGAGATGTGAAAGACATCGTGAATGACTGAAAGGTGCGGAGGAAGGGCTACTCGGTAGGCTACCTTCCCCAAATGAGATAGAATCTCAAACGGTCCAACATATCGCGGTGCCAGCTTGCCACAGACATCGAATTTTTGTATTCCCTTCATGGGAGATACTCAGAGGAATACCCAATCTCCTACCTGTATTTATAGGAATTTCATTAATATGAGAGATTATGTTGAATATGGATAAGTCATATTGAAATAGATTAAGAGAGATGATCGGATTACCTGGAATTCCAAATCTCTTCTCCTACGGTCTGCATAGCTCTTCTAGTGACTATGTGCCGTCAGAAGCTTCTGTCTCACGAGATCAACAACCCTCGCATTCTCCTCTATGAGATCTACGGAGTAAAGAGCATCATCACCTACCTCACGCCAACTGAGAGGTGGGAGGCATCTCCACCCGTATAGGAATTCCAATGGTGCCATGCCGATACTGGAATGATAGTAGTTGTTATACGTGAATTCTACTAATGGCAGATGGTCCTTCCATGACCCTTTCCATTCCAGGGTATATGCATGTAGCAAATCCTCAAGTGTCTGAATGGTGCATTCGCTCTATCCATTGGTCTGCAGATGATATGCGAAACTCATCTTCAGTTCTGTCTGTAGTGCTGACATGAACCAATGCCAGGAGTGAGATGTAAACCTCGAGTCTCTGTCATACACCACCTCACGTGGTATACCGCGAAGCATGATAACGTTATGCACATATAGCTTGACCAATCTGGATGGAGTGTAGGTTATGCTGACATGTATGAAATGGGTTGACTTGGTCAACTTGTCAACAACCCAAATAGCATCATGGCCACATGGTGTCCTTGGCAGTCTTGTGACGAAATCCATAGAGATACTCTTCCATTTCCACTTGGGTATGGGGAGATTGCAATAACCCTAGTGGTCTCCAGTGCTCAGCCTTGACCATCTGACAGGTCATGCATCTGTTATCATGATGTGCTTCATCGTGCTTTATCCCATCCTATCAGAAATGTCGGTGCAGATCACGATACATCTTCGTGCTGCCAGGATGAATAGATAATCGTGACTGGTTGCCTCACCAAGAATGTCTTTGCATAACTGCTCATCGTTGGGCACAACTATCTGGCCAGCTTTACACAAAATAGACCCTGTCACAATGAAATCATCAATCTTGTGTGTGACAGCACACATGTATCTGTCTCGAATCCAAGGATTTGTCCTCTATCCTTCTATTATGCGATACCAAAGACTGCTGAATAGTGGAGGCACGACATTCGATATTGATGTACTCTTCTGAGGAAGATAGTCAATCAAAACTGCGAGCATATCTCACATGTATAACCAGTCTGTCATACCTTCAGCGTGAGCTCTCCTGCTAAGTGCATTAGCCAGCACGTTTCTCTTACCAGGATGGTAAGAGATCATGCAATCGTAATCCTTCAGTTGCTCAAGCCACCTGCAATGTCTCATGTTCAACTCCTTCTGATAAAAAATATACTTCAGGCTCTTGTAACAATAACAAACAACAACAAAGCCTTTTCCCACAATTAAGTAGGGTCGGCTACATGGATTCTTCACCTCCATTCAGATCTATCTTGGGTCAATCTCGGGCTCATATCCATAAAACTAAGATCCCTTCGTATAGTTTCTTTCCAACACTTCTTGAGCCATCCTCGCCCTCTCTTGGCCGGCTCAACATCCCAACACTCGCATCTCCTAACTGGTACATCAGATGATCTTCTTTGCAAATGACGAAACCATCTTAAGCGGTTTTCTCGCATCTTATCCTTGATCGGAGCTACATCAACTTTCTTTCTGATTGCATCATTCCGATTCCGATCTTTACGTGTGTGTCCACACATCCATCTTAACATTTTCATTTCTACTACAATCTTTCTCTGCACATGTCTATGGTTCACAGGCCAACATTTAGATCCATAGAGCATAGCAGGTGTCACAGCTGCTTTGTAAAACTTTCCTTTAATTTTTAAAAGAATTTTCTTATCACATAGAATAATAGAGGCTCCTCTCCACTTTAGCTACCCTGCATTTATTTTATTAGTAACATCTCCATCAATTTCCCCATCATTTTGCAAAATACATCCCAGATATCTAAAAGAATTTCTCTTCCCAATGTTATCATCACCAATCTTCACTTCGATTCCTTCACTATTGCTTCCGTCAAAGTAGCACTCCATATATTCTGTCTTAGCCCTACTTATACGAAATCCTTTACTCTCCAACTCATGTCTCCAAAACTCAAGCTTCTCATTTATTCCATCTCTAGTCTCGTCAATCAACACAATATCATCAGAAAATAACATACACCAAGTTAACTCATCTTGAATGTGACTTGTCAACTCGTCCATAATCAAAGTAAAAAGAAATGGACTCAAAGCTGAACCTTGATGTATATAATGTTGATGTCAAAATAGCCAGTCTTGCCAGGTGGGATCCTTACACAAGATAAGGCCTATCATACATGTCCTTTATGAGGTTAATGTATAGGACAGGTACTTGTCTCTTCTCCAAAACTCTCCACTATATCTCTCGTGGGATAGAATCATAAGCCTTCTCCAAATCAATGAAGATCATATGGGGGTTCTTCCTTTTAGCTCTATGAATCTCCATTTTTCTCCTCAACAAATGGATGGTTTCAATAGTTGAGCGATCTTGCATGAATCCGAATTGGTTTTCTTTTACGTTAGAAACTTGCCTCAACCTTCTTTCGATCACACGTTCCCAAATTTTCATAGTGTGACTCATCAGCTTGATACCTCTGTAATTAGAACAATTTTGAATGTCTCCTTTATTCTTATAAAGAGGCACCACGATACTCCTCCAATCTTCAGGCATTTTCTTGCTTCGCCAAATAATATTGAATAAATTCATAAGCCAGGTCAAATCGCGCTCGCCTAAACTCTCCATACTTCTACAGGGATGTCATCGGGTTCTACACCTTTCCCAGGTCTCAAAACTTTCAAAGCCTCCTCTACTTCCTTTTTTTGAATCTGTCTATAACTTGCACGATTCAAGTAACTTTCACTACTAGCCAGATCACCCAAAGTGATCTCTCTATTTCCTTCCCCAATGAAAATTTTACGGAAGTACTGCTCCCATCTAGTCTCTGTATCCTTATGAGTAACAAGCACATGACCTTCCTCGTCCTTAATGCATCTCACTTGAGGAAGGTCTTTGATCTTTCTTTCTCTTGCTTTGGCCAACCTGAATATATCCTTCTGACCCTCCATAGAGCCGAGATTTTTATAGAAAACTTCATAAGCTTTTGACTTAGCTTCGGTTACAACCTTTTTTGCTTCCTTCTTCGCTATTTTGTAGTTTGTGATTGTTTCCTCTGTTTTATCCTTAGATATAGCATTAAAGCATGCTCTTTTAATTTTTAGCCTCTCTTGCACCCCTTCACTCCACCACCAAGCCTCCTTTTGACCTGGAGCTCCTCCCTTTGACTCGCCTAACATCTCTTTGGCTACCATTCGGATACAAGATGCCACTGCCTCCCACATCTCCTTTGCACTTCCGCTACAATCCCAAGATAAGTCTTCTAAAGCCTTCTCCCTGAAGCTCGATTGCTTCAGTGGAAGATTCCACCATCTAGTTCTAGTGATCTTGGGACCCTCCTTTTCTTTACCAACCCTTTTATTTGTAAATCCAAGACTAACAAACGATGTTGAGTTGTCGAACTCTCTCCTGGGATTACTTTGCAGTTTTTACAACATAACCGATCTCTTCTCCTCAACGCAAAGTAATCTATCTGTGTTCTAGTTGGACCACTCTTATAAGTAATTAAATGCTCCTCCCTCCTCCCTCTTCTTGAAGAGAGTGTTTGCTATGAAAAGATCATATGCTATTACAAAATCCAGTATGACTTCCCTCTTCATTTCTATCCCCAAAACCATGTCCTCCATGAACACTAGCATACCCTGAAACATCTTTTCCCACTTGTCCATTAAGATCTCCTCCTATACAAATCATCTCTTTTTGTGGGATTCCTTGTAAAATCTTATTTAGATCCTCCCAAAAAGCTTGTTTAGTCCTTTCATTTAAACCAATTTTTGGTGCATAAACTGATATTATATTCAGAATTTCTTCTTCAAGCACAAATTTTAGCAAAATAATCCGATCCCCGAATCCTTGCACCTCAATCACACAATCCTTCAAATCCTTATGAACAACCACTCTAACGCCGTTTCTACCCTTATCTTTACCTGAATACCAAAGTTTAAAGCATGTCTTTTCGATCTCCCTCGCTTTCTCTCCACCCCATTTAGTATCTTGAAGAAATAGTATATTAATCTTCCTTCTTTCCATCGCATCTACTATCTCCATCAATTTTCTAGTTAAAGTGCCAATATTCCAACTACCAATTCGCAACTTCCGTTGCAATCTTTTTTGGACTAACTTCTTTACTCGCATGTGTCCATTATGCGAGAACCGTTGTAAATTTTGGACGCATCCGGGCGATGGTGCAGCGAAACTAGCTTAATTACCCGCATGCGTTCCTCGTGCGAGAACCCTTGCAAATTTTGAACTACATCCAGTCTGCGATTAACGACCCTTGCCAATTTTTCATTACATTCGGGCGATGCAACGCGTCGCAAGTAGGGAACGCCCCAATGAAATCTGTATGTTTGCTTAAATCCATGTTGAAAAGATCCGACTGTCATGAGACAACTTTCTAATAGGTTGTCTCGGGCGGTTTTACGCTGGCTATCGACTACCTAACACAACCCTCCTCATTTACCCGGGCTTGGGACCAGCCATGGCTGAGTTAAACTTCTGGCTCTTGTGATCTGTGAAAATCATGAAATTCACCTCATAAAGATAGTGGCGCCATATCTTCAAGGCGAAGACAGCTACCGCCAACTCTAAATCATGGGTGGGGTAATTCCTCTTATGCGGCCTCAACTAATGTGATGCTAAGCAATCGTGTGACCTCGCTGCATCAGAACCGCTCTTAAACCTTCTCCTGAAGCATCTGTATAAACTGCATAATCTGAGTGTCTGACGGAAGTGTATGATAAGCGCAGTAGTCGATCTTTCCTTCAATGCCCTGAATGCCTGCTCGCTTGAATCATGTAAGATAAAAGGAACTCCCTTCTGTGTCAACCACGTCAGAGGAAGAACAACTTGTAAAAATCCGCTGACAAAGCGTCTGTAATAGTCTGCTAGTCCAAGGAAGCTCCGAATCTGAGTAAATATCTTGGGATGCTCCCAAGACATGACTGCCTCAATCTTTACAAGATCAAGTATGATACCTGCTTCAGAAATGACATGCTCAAGAAATGAGACCTGGGATAACCAGAACTTGCACTTGCTCAGCCGGCATTAGGGGTGCTAATCGAATCGAATACATTTGAATCCACCTAGATTCAGATTCAATTCATTATAAAATTTTCGAACCGAATTCGAATCGAATATTAAACGAATTTCTATTCTAAATTCAAATTCAATTCGTTTGGAGTTTCGAATATTCCAATTCAATTCATTTTATATCAAATTAGAATTTTATTTAATAATGTAACTAATAATAAAAAATTATATTAATAATATTCTAAGTTTAAAGGAATTGAATAGACTTTATGATACTAATTTGTGAAAAAATAATTAAGATAAGTAAAAAACTTTTAACATAAATGGTAATTTCAATAGATAATATAAATTGCATTAAAGTACCTAACTTTTGTCGTTTGTGTATGTCTCTTGCAATCCTCATTTGCTTTTTTTGTACCTATGGTGAATTGAGTATATAAAGAAAAAATAATTATTGACATCTTGATAAATCATTGATCTTTTCTTTTTGTATCTACGATAGAAATTCAATCAATGCATCTCCACCTTTTAACAAACACTCCACCAACTTTCTCATTCTTTTTGGTAAATTATTCACAAACAATTGATCTTTTCTTTCTATCAATCTTGTTAATTATTTTAGGAATCGATTTTTCTATTTCTTCATCCTTTTCTTCCTCTTTTTCATTAATATCATCACCATGCTCAGTGACCTTCTCATGGACAATATCTTGAGAAGATGGTATGTTTGAATTAGACTTCTAATAATAAAATAAAAATACATACTCAACTATATTTTAAATTCCATACCAAAATAGAAATACAAAATATAGATTAATAGATATACATGTCCAAAACAATAACCAGAAGATTGTATTCCACGTTTCTCTGAAGAATCTTCCATATATTGCCTCCCATTGTAACCTATCTCCGTGATAACCAAGAAAAAAGAATCACTAAATTCCGTCAGAATCATAAAAGGTCGACATGAACTGACATATGGAGCTGAATCACGCATCCGAGGTTTATAAAAATCGGCAGGCCTGATTAAGAACTCAGTTGATATGGCTCTGATATTCAATTTTCTATTATGTAATATTTTTCTACATCAATCATGAACAGTTCATACTGACCTCATTTCAATGCACTCTTGTGTGGGCATAGTTGGGATATTTCCTTCTTGATAACCTAGTCTCCTTGTAATCTTAACGAGAAATGGAATTTAGCTGCAGCTATGATCTTTTGCGCATTTAGTCATTTAGGCAAAGCTTGAAATCCGTGAAATCTGTTCATACCTTAATTGTCTCTAAGTTATTATTTGTATTCAAATGCTTGGTTGTCCTTATCATTAGATCTGGATATTATGATGGATGTGAGGATTAAGAGTTTGATCAATTAAAATATTATTAGAAATTTGAAATCTATGACATTGGGGATGGTTTTTAAAATTTAGTAGGCATTTGTTTGCAGATGATGTATTTTAGAATAACATAAATTATTCGGATAGAACCTAAATATTACGTTTTTAGGGTAAAGGGAGGTGTTTGGAAATACTAGTAGCTGCGAGGGTGATGGAGAGATGATGACAATGTTGGTGAGTCTAGAACTGATGTCGTTGTCGACGATGGGAAGAGTGGGAGCTGGTGGTGAGGTTGGCGACTGGAAGGGTGGTGTTGTCAGCGGTGGGAGAGAGCATGAACGAGAGACTAGAGCCGACGATATTGGAGAGAGCGAGAAAAAGCAGGAGGCCGGAGCCGATGACGTTGGAGAGAGCGAGCAGTAGCGGGAGGCTGGAGCTAGCAATGTTGGATAGAGCAAGCAGGAGCGGGAGGTTGGAGCTGGCGGCATTGGAGAGCATAAGCAAATGTTAGGGTTTTTTTTCTCATGAATGACAAGGGGAGAGAGAGAATTTGGGGGAGTAAAGAGGGGTATGGTGTATGTAATAGGCATCCCAAAATTGGGATGTTTATAATAAGATGATGAAAATTTTTATTTGTTATATTTAGTTGTGTATCATTTGTTGGGATTTTACAAAATATATATTACATTTATTTACATATATATGCTTCATACCATATTATATATGTGTGTACCGAATCGAATCGAGTTATTATCGAACGGATCCAAGTGAATTCGAATTCGATTCGTTTGGGAATCGAATCCACAAGTTAAATTCAAATTCAGTTCATTTGATTTCGAATCGATTTTTTTTCGAATTTTTATCGAACGAATCCTAGTCGAATTTGAATGATTCAATTCAATTAGCAGTCGTAGCGGGCATACAACTTGTGTTCTCGCAATGTGTCCAGGACGATCTTCAGATCATTCGTATGATCTCATTCATTTCGAGAATAGATCAACACATCATCAATGAATATCGCCACAAATTTGTCCAAGTATGGACAAAAGATCCTGTTCATCATGTCTATGAATGCTGCAGAGGCATTGGCGAACTTCAAATGGCATCACCACAAACTCATAGTGTTCATATCGCGTCCTGAAAGCTATCTTCAGAATACCCGACTCTTGAATCCTCAGCTGATGGTAGCGAGATCGAAGGTCGATCTTCGAGAACATCGAAGATCCCTGTAGCTGATCGAACAAATCATTGATGTGTATTTAAGGATAACGGTTCTTCACCATCCTCTTGTTCAATTGTCGGTAGTCAATGCATAATCTCATCGATCCATCCTTCTTCCTGACAAAAAGAACTGGAGCACCACAAGGTGAAGTGCTCGACCTCATGAAACCTAAGTCTAGTAACTCCTGCAACTGCACATTCGCTCTCTCAACTCAGCTGGTGCCATGCGATATGGAGCCATCGAAATTGGCTGTGTATAAGGTAATAATGTGATCTAGAACTTAATCTCTCTCTCAGGAGTTAACCCTCGTAATTCATCAGGAAATACATCTGTATAGTCTAATACTACTCTGATGTCTTGTGTCATCGGCTCATGATCGAAAGTCTCTCGAGCAAATGCTAAATGTGAATCATATCCCTGATCAACTACTCTCTGAGCTCTCAACACTGAGATGTACTCCATTTTGGAGTCATGTAATGTTCCCTCAAAAATGAACTCAGGCAAGTCTGGAATCTTGAAGAGAATTGTCTTCCTAAAACAATCAACAAGAGCATGATGAGCTGATAACCAACCCATGCCCAAAATCAAGTCAAACTCATCGAATTGAAGTAGCAGACAGTCTGTGATCATCTCGTGACTGTCATTCAGCATTGGTAAGTCTCTGACTATTACTGAAATGATGAACAACTGGCTACCTGACCCATGGATGTGGTAAGGAGGATATAGAGCTTCTGCTACTCTACTTAATGAAGCTAGTAGCCTCGAAGCAATGTAGGAATGCATAGCTCTAGAATCAAACAAAACATGGAAAGGTCGACTCAAGACTGAGACCATACCTTTCATCACAGTAGCCACTGATCGTGCTTGCTCCTCGGTCGCTGTATGTAACTGTCCCTGTCTTGCTAGTGCAATACTCGAACCTGCTACGCTCTGTGTCTGTCTCGATGGCCTTCTAAAGTTGGAGTTCTCACCACAGAAACTCCCAGTACTCTGAGCATGCGAATGTGAAGGTTGTGGTCGTAATCGAGGCTCACTAGAAGCTTGTGGGCATTGAGATTAGTAATGTCCCCACTGGTTGCACAAGAAACATCGACCTGGCTGGCTTGGCGTAGTAGCTGTGTCTGTACTCTGAGTCGGTCCTGATGGGGGTTTGTCCACTCTCTGTGACCCAGATGGTTGTGCTGAACTGGTGCTACGTCTGACAAGTGCTCCTCTTAAAGTGGTCGCTTGAGATGAGCGAGCATCACCTGAAAATGCTAAACCCGAAGGACGAAACCTCCTGGTTGTCCTTTGTTGTTGAAATTATCGTCGAATCGGTCCGAATGATCTCTATGGCATAGGTGCGCTCCAGACGAACTCCCGAAACGTCTCTCTCGGATGTCTTCAAACTTCTCCGCTGCATTAGTAGCCTCGGAGATGGAAGCGATATGTAGTCTAGCTAGTTTCTCCTGTACCTTTTCCTGCATCCCTCTGATAAACTTCTCCAGATTCTCATATGGAAATGCAGCGACTGATGGTGTGTGTCGCAACAACTCGGTGCAGCGAAGAAAGTACTCTATCGATGTAATCCGCCCCTGTCTGAGCTCTGCAAATAGTCGGTGCTGGGACTCCTTCCACTTCCTAAAAAGAAGTGGCATCTGAAACTCGTCTCGAAATCGTCCCATGTAGGTTCATGTCCTAACTCAGAAACTATCGCCTCCCACCATCTCTCGACAAATGCTGTCAATGAATATTACATAAAAGATAACCATGAGTCTCGTGGTGCACGAACCATCTAAAGTACCTTCATCACCTTCTTCAACCACTGCTCAGCCTCATCTGACAGCCCGGTGCCCTCAAACATAGGCACAATAGTTCGCTGATAGGAAGTGAAAACTGACTGATGCATGTGTACGTCGGGGTGCTTTGGTGAAATCTCATCGACAAGAGGTACATCGTCCTCCTCCATGTCATAATCTCTATCCTCGGCTCCATTTGCGGGCATCTCCTCATGTAAGTCATCAAATTGAAGCTGCTGAATCTCTACAAATTGTGGTTGCTGATGTTGGATTCCATCTTGAGATGGATGGTAGGTGGAATCAGAGAGCTCCTCGAACCTCATCTCTGTCAGTCAGTCTATCGGCAATCTCTGTATGTCGGGCTAATATTTGGTCCTGCTCAGTGTTGTAAAAGTCACCCGACTGGCCCGACTGGTTGGTCCGACTAGCCTAGTAAGTGGGGTAGTCGACCGAGTACTGACTGATTCCGACTAGGTACACTAATCGACCAATTTTTGGCTTGAAGATATCATATTTTTTATTGTTTTGCTTTTTTATAACCAAACTTATTATAATATGCTTAATGTTTTATGTAAATTCAATTACTTATTTTATTTTATTATGGTAGTATAAAAATGTACAAAATCTATGTAAATATATGTATAAAAATGAGTTATATATTTAAAATAATCATAAAATTCAAAGCCGATTAAAGTCCGACTAAATCCGATTAGTCACCCGATTGTCGATTAATCCTTAGACAGTGACCCAGCCGATCGAGTATCGACTACCGACTTTTGCAACCTTGGTCCTGCTGACCTCTCATAGCAGTCCGCTGCTGTTGGAGGTCGGTGAGTGCAGTCATGACGCGCTTCAATCGATCAGCCATCTTCTGGTCAGCTCTGTACATCATGGTTCTGCATGAGAACTAATAATATTAACCATAATGAAAAGCCTATATCAATCAATAAAAAATAATTATATTTATTATGCATTCCGTTTCTTGATGAAATTAGTCAAATAAAAGATGCTTGATATTTCAATCAGAATATTTCTTTAACTTCATCGTGGAAAATCAGAACTTGATCAGATTTATTTCACAGTCCCGGACTATGCACGACAAAACCTCCTATTAGAAAATCTCGAAGAATGACTCTCGATATATGGATGAAAGTTCCCCTTATGCGCTACTTTAGATATACATAATTATAATTTTCTTGAAGATAAAGGTAACAATATTTTTCTGAAGAAAGACAATTTTCTTAAGATGACTCAATAAAATGATATTATACATCACAACTACAATGTACAACTACAATGATGAAGATGACTCAATAAAATGACTGTGAAATATCCCGCATGGAAGATGACTCATAAAATGATATTATACATCACAACTACAATGTACAACCCACTCAATGTATCCCATTCCTATACACATTAACTTCTCTGTCTCCCTCTCAAAGCCACTAATCTTGTATAACCCACTCAAACCTCTATGTCAATCACTATCACACATTCAACACCAATAAACTTGCTCTAGCTCTTCTCACTTGCTTGCCTTGTTTGCTTCATGTGCATCCTATGCAATGGATTTAATGGCACTGAATTTTCTTGAAGGATATGAAAATCCCTAGAAAGTTGGAGTTTAATCTACCCACGAGAATTATACAGAGTTAGATTTGATCTTCCTTCGAAAAATCAAGAGGAACGGAGTTCCGCCTGCTCAAATAATGAACAACATCGTGGAAAACATAAACCAAGCCTATTTGAATAGGGCTAGGGGCTTATATGAGCAACGTGACAACTCAAGATCTCAGATCACTTCTTGATCAATACTACTATTAGCAAAATACAATTTGGGGTTTTTCTGAGGTCCGTTAATGTCATGTAGATAATAGTAATAAAACTTCAAACTTGCACCGTTGCGTGGACCAGAGGTCCAGAGGGCTGCACCCAATTGGACCAAATTTTCTAAAAGAACAAGAGCAACCATTCGCTGCTAAAGATACAAGTATATGCCCTCAATCAAACAAATATAACAAACCAACATTCTTTGTTTTGGTCAAGAATTGAAACATTTCATTAACTCAATGGATAGTTAGGAAGCGTCAATTACATGCACAGCGACAAAGAGAAGGCTTAGGATTGTACCTTTGATCTCTAGAATGGAGATCTAATTTGCATGCATTGATAGGGAAAAGGAGGACTGCATCAGAGTTGAAATGGAGCTCCAACAGGAGGTCTTCTAGTTGTTAGGAAGTTGGTAGCAGCTATGGCTGCAATTGGACAACAGTTGGGGCTCCAGGGGGAGAAGGAGCTGAAGCTCCTTGGAAATGGCAGCAGCAACTGGAGGAGTCTGCAACAGGGGATGCTTTGGCTTGTTGGAGAGGAGAAGCTGTTGCTCAAATCAGTACTCCAGCAGTGATTTCAGCAGGGGGAACTCCAGTAGCATGTTCAATTTTCTCCCTTAGCTATGGAAGGAATAAGAGAGGACTTGGGGCTCTTCTCTAGTTGGAGGAAGATAGAAAGAAAGAAGAGAATGGGGAAATGGTTGATATAAATAAAGGGGGTTGGATTGCCAAATGGAACAAGGGATGAAACCAAGTGGGCTACGATTGTTTGTTGGAATTTTTTATTTTTTACCACTAACCTTCTCTTCTTTGAGATATCAAAGTTGTTGGAAGAAATGAGCGACTTGTTATTCAAGGGAACCCTAGCCCTTCTCATATAGAGAGAGGCCTCATGGGTAAATTACATAGTAGTCCAGAGAACAATAAGAAATTATGAAAAGGTACATAAAACATACTAATAATACTCTCTACACCCCCCTCAAGGTGGAGCATAGATGTCGATCATGCTCAGCTTGGAAGAACATTTCTGGAAGGGTCCTCTGAGCAACGGCTTGGTGAGTATGTCAGCAGTCTGATCCCCTGATCTCACATGAGATGTAGATATCAAGCCTCTCTGAATCAAGTCTCTAGTGTAGTGGAAGTCAACTTCTATATGCTTTGTTCTCTCATGGAATGCTGGATTGTTAGCAATAAACAATGCTGCCTGATTGTCACTGAAGCTGCATAGGTAAGGGTACGACTACATGTAGATCCTCTAGTACATATCGGACCCACATCATCTCCGTGCTTGCTTGCGCCATGGCCCTGTATTCGGATTCTGCACTGGACCTTGCCACAACGGTTTACTTCTCGCTTTTCCAAGAGACCAAAGAGCTCCCAACAAAAACGACATATCCTGAGGTTGACTTTCTATCCTTAGGGCATCCTGCATAATCGGCATCTGCACATGCTGAAATAGATAGATCTGTGCCCTTTTGGAATAGCAACCCTGAACCTGGAGAGGACTTTAGATACCTCAGTATCATGTATATGGCATCCATATGAACTTGTCTTGGTCAAGGTTGCAGAAGTCGGTAGTCGGTACTCGGTCGGTTGGGTCACTGACTAAGGATTAATCGGCAGTCGGGCGACTAATCGGATTTAGTCGGACTTTAATCGACTTTGAATTTTATAATTATTTTAAATATATAACTCATTTTTATACATATATTTACATAGATTTTGTACATTTATATACTACCATAATAAAATAAAAGAAAATATTGAATTTAAATAAAACATTAGGCATATTATACTAAGTTTGCTTATAAAAAATAAAACATTAAAAAAATACGGTATCTCTGAGCGAAAATTGTTCGATTAGTGTACCTAGTCGGAATTAGTCGGTACTCGGTCGGCCACCCCACTGACTAGACTAGTCGGACCTACTAATCGTGCCAGTCGGGCGACTTTTACAACACTGGTCTTGGTTGCTCCATAAATTGACTCACCCGGCTTACTACAAAGGCAATATCAGGTCGAGTTATGGTAATATAAAGGAGCTTACCCACCATTTCTCTATATCTCCTCTTGTCTACTTCAACAGTGTCATCATCATATAGCTTCATGCTTGGATCCATGTGAATACTCCAAGGTTCAGAAAGTCGGTATGCGGTATTCGTTCCGTTAGGCGGTCTCAAGCGAGTAAGCGGATATGCGGAAGTATATGCGGAAATATATGCGGATTATGCGGTTTGTATTTTTTTAATTAAAAATATTAAAGAAATATATTTAATTGTGATGTCAGAGGTAAAAAAACTGCATGTTTACTTTAAATTCCTATGAAAAAACTGTTAGACAGATAGTTGCAAACAATTATAGAAGCCAATAAGAATATAACATATCGTGAACTAAACTACTGAACTATATAATGAACTGAAATTTAGTGATATGAACTGTATATTTCCATATAAATTTAGTGAATGGAACTATATAGTGAAGTTGAACTGAGATGAACTATAACATATAGTGAATTGCAATTGTTAAACAAAACAAAATGCACAGTAACAAATAGTGAACTCACTGAACAGAAATTTCATAACTTAACTACTATAGTGAATCAACCAATAACAAATCTAAGCATCTACTTTCCAGCAATAGTAATAACATAAAGGTTGTGTCAAATTGTCAATATACCCAAAAATTAGAACATTATGGAGTCAAAGTTCACAAAAATACTGAAAGAGCATGACGAGTGATCAAAAACTTCTTAGGGTTGATAAAATAAGAGTTGCAAATCTGTAACTTGAGGCAAGAATTTCGAAATGAAGTAGGATAAGCTCACAATATGATAAGAAGTTTCTTCGAAGGGCGAGGAAGCGAAGGCGGAGCCATGCAGTGGGGAAGAAGCTTCGCTAAGGAGGAGGCACTGCAAGGAGGCGCTGCAAGGAGGTTTGTCGAGGCGCGGAAGGTGCTGGAGGCAAAAGGCGGAGGTCATGGCATCGTTGCGAGGGCCGTCAGGTTGTGCGGTGGAGGAAAACTAGGGCAGAGGGTTTGGGAAATGAGGTTTTGGGATTTTGTCGAGGGGGCGAAGGGGCCAAGGGAGCAGAAGGTGTTCTTTTTATTTTCTATTTCGGATCCTAAAACGGATCCCGTAAGTGAGGGCCTGTGGACCGCATATTTGACCGAATAAACGGCCGCATATGCGGTTTATGCGGCCCGCATATGCATTTGGACTGCATATGGGCGCATATTGGAAATGCGGTTCGGTTAGCCTACTGCATACGCATATGCGGCCGCATGGACCGCATTTCTGAACATTGGAATACTCGATGGTTTGCATTCAGCCATGCCTGTTTCAATTAAGAAATCTGTAATGTACTTCCTTTGGGTCTTCACTAGACCCTGCGCATTCCTGGCAAATTCCAACCCCCGAAAGTATCTTAGGGTTCCAAGATCCTTCGTGACGAACTGATGGCCTAGGAATGCTTTTGTCCTCTCTATTCCCTGAACATCATCTCCTGTAACAAGAATATCATCAACATAGACCATGATGACAACCATACCCGTAGAAGACTTCTGAATAAACAATGAGTGGTCTGCATTCGATCTCTTAAACCCCCGTCGTTCAATCAGATGAGAAAGTTTCTAAAACCACGCCCTTTGGCTCTGTTTAAGGCCATAAATTGCCTTGTGAAGTCTACATACCATATGCTTCTCCCCCTCAGCAGTAAACCCTAGTGGCTGCTGCATGTAGACTTCCTCCTGCAGATCGCCATACAAGAATGCATTCTTGACATTAAGCTGGGATATAGTCCAATCACATACCACTGCAACTGAAAGGAGTATCCGAAGGGTAGAATGATGAGCCACCGGAGAAAATGTATCCATATAATCCACACCATAGGTTTGTGTGAAACCTCGAGCCACCAACCGAGCCTTGTATCGATCTAGACTGCCATCTGCATGGTATTTAACTGTGAATACCCATTTACAGCTAACGATAGATGCATCAAGAGAAGGAGTAACCAAGCTCTATGTGCCACGAGACTGTGATGCCCGCATCTCTTCTTCCATAGCCATTCGCCCGACATTAATCTGCATAGCGTCCTGATAGGTCCATGGTATCTCTACGGACGACAAAGCTATAGCAAATCTCTGAACACACGTCCTCTTTTGCTTCCGGATAGCGATAGGAATATCCAGGTCATCGTCCAGTGTACTGGATGGTGTAGTCTCCTCCTGCAATGAAGAATCCTGCACATGTACCATATCTGACCTGTCAGTAGTAATGTCATCAGAACATACCTGAGGCGTGATGGATGTTGGACGTATAGCCTGAGCAGGACCTGACCGACGCGTATAAAATTTTGGTAAAGGTGGAATAGGAGGTTGTGGAGGTGGTGGTGGCTGAGGTGATGGTGGTGAAGTGGGCGTAGTAACTGGTGCAGGAGTAGACTCAGGTGAACCCCACCTAGGAGGTGGAGGGACATAGACATCATCATTGGTAGTGGATGGTACCAGCCTATCACCTGCAGGAGAGAAGTACATAACAGACTCGTAGAACATGACGTCAGCACTGACAAAGTATTTCTTGTTTATGGGGTCATAACAACGATAGCTCCATGGCCACAAATTTCAGCGAATTTCGATCGAATTTCTGTCGAATATCGATATCCAGTCGAAATCAAAATTCGACTGAAATGACCGAAATATGGGGGTCCTAGTGCAAAAAATGACCGAAATTCCGGTCGAAATTCCACCGAAATTCTGTTTTGGTCGATATTGAAATGGTAATCGAAATCGACATTTAAGGCCTTGGATAGCCCTTCTGAGTCCGACAATAACCGACAAAGACACACTTGACCGCTCTAGGAGAGAGTTTGTCAAGTCCTGGAGTGAGAAGATGAACAAATGCAACAGTACCGAATACACGAGGAGTAAGTGAGAATAATTCCTTATCAGAAAAAAGGATAGACAGGAATTTTCTCACCTAGGACAGATGACGGCATACGATTGACCAGGTAACAAGCTGTAAGAATAATATCCCCCTAGAAAGAGATAGGAGCACAACTCTGAATAAGAAGGGTTCGAGTAATGTCAAGAAGGTGACGATGCTTTCTTTCTGCCACTCCATTCTGCTGAGATGTGTAGGCACAAGTAGTTTGGTGAATAATGCCCTTTGACGAGAGAAATTGAGAGAGAGATCGTGTGCAGAATTCAAGAGCATTATCTGTACGAACATATTTGACAGTAGAGGAAAAACATTCTGCACTTCATTAACCAAATTTTTAATCACATCTCCTGCTTCAGATTTATTCTTTAAAAGAAAGACCCAAGATACACGAGAGAAATCATCCACGACAACTAGATAAAACCTGTGTCCCTGATGATCGAGAACACGACTAGGACCCCAAATATCAATATGAAACAACTCGAACGAGGAGCAACTGCTCCGAATCTGACGACCAGGGAAGCTGGACCTATGATGCTTTCCCAACTGACATGCTTCACAACGAAAGGAAGATCTGGGAGAGATCTGAGGCAGAAGGTGTCGCATTTTCTGGAGCGGGAGATGACCAAAGCGAAGATGCCAGATGTACGGAGATACTGGTCCGGCGGAATAAGAAGAGGCGGCAGCATAAGAATTCCGGACCAGCCGATACAGACCATTCTGCTCAGAGCCACAACCAATCACCCTGCCCGTTAGTATATCCTGAAAAATAAGAGAAGAGGGGTCAAATATGACACGACAGTGCAAATCCTTTGTAATCTGACTAATAGACAACAGATTCATGGAGAACTCGGGAGCATGCATAACATTTTGTAGATGCATGGAAGAAGATAGAACGACCTCCCCCTGTCCAATAAGGGGGGAATGGGTACCATCTGCGATCTGTACAGAACGGCCATGGGGAATGTCCGTGTAGGACTCAAGTCTCTCTCGATCTCGGCAGATGTGATGTGTGGCACTAGAATCTATAATCCAATCAGATATATCATGACATGACGTAAATGCAGTAGCACTACCTGAGGTACTAGCGATAGCAGAGGAACTGACAGAGGCAGAGGCAGCAACATCAGAAGGTCCATCAGAAGAATCTGCAGAGGATGGTGGCATAATATCACGTAGACGTGCCACAAGCTCCTCAAAACGGTTGTCTGCATTGGATGCTGACTGGGGCAGAACATGCTCAGTTA
Organism: Ottelia alismoides; assembly: GCA_037367405.1. NCBI lineage: Eukaryota > Viridiplantae > Streptophyta > Magnoliopsida > Alismatales > Hydrocharitaceae > Ottelia > Ottelia alismoides. The sequence goes on from JAZKJV010005373.1 coordinate 108,320, forward strand.
CACGCGCCGATGCTGGGAACCCATGCTTAGAGTAGCATGTATCCTCCGAGTAGCCTGTGCGGTGACAGTACGAACAAGGGTGACGAAAACGACCACCCCTACCACCTCCACGTCCACGTCCACGATCAGAAGACTGACCACCTCTCCCACACGATACTGACATCGTCGATGGGAGTGGAGTAGATGAGCTGGAAGACACTGATATGCGGCTGAGCCTCCGGTAAACATCCTCCATTGGAGGAATAACTGCATCGGCCAAAATATGAGAGCGGGCAACCTCGTACTCAGGGTCTAAGGCTGCAAGTAGAACGCCCACCATGGTGGCATTCCGAAACGTCTTCTGCTGCTCAGGGGTTGCTGTAAGTGGAATGGTATTGTATAGCTTCTCAAACATCCCTCTTAGGGACGTGTACAAGGAGTGAAGTTGTTTGTCGTTCTGCTTCATCGTGAATATATCATGCTGAAGCTGTAACATCTTGGTCTCATTCTACACTTGTGAATACGTTGCAGCTAGAATACATTGCTTTAGCAATGGGCTGATGGATGACATCATTGGCAATCTCCATCGACAGTGTGTCTGACAGCCAAACCTTGGCATACGAATCATCAGCCTCCCACGAGGTATATATCCCTGTCTTCTCTGCGGGCTCATCCTCGGTAAGAATGTGCTTCTTACCATTCGACTTCATGAGACTCATGAACTGCATCTCCCAGAGCTCATAGTTTGACCCGTCTATTTTGACTATTGGCGCGGGACCTTTAAACGCGCCTATGGAGGGCATATCAACCTTGGATTCTGACATATCGCCGCTTGAGAAGAACTATGGTTGGTAGACAAAATGGCAGATGTCTACACAAACTGCATAGGATTCGAGTGCGTATGTAGATGTTACGCACTCAAATCCATAGATCCGGAGAAAGAGTCCTAGGCGTGGACGGCTAGGGCACGGTCTGGAGGTGAGGGCGGCGGCCCCCTACAGGCTGGGAGGCCCCCCCTACGGGCTGGCAGCGGCAACTGAGGTGCCGTTAGGGCTGGGGGCCAGTGGCTGGGGCCGCTAGGGCTGGGGAGCGGCGAGAGGGGCTGTGGGCGGCGGGGAGGCTCCCGAGGAGAGAGACCCGAGAGGAGAGGGTCGAGAGGAGAGGGCTGCGGGTAGAGGTGGGGGGGTGGCGGCGGTAGAGAGCCCTAGGGTTGAGGCTCTGATAACATGTTGGAAGAAATGAGCGACTTGTTATTCAAGGGAACCCTAGCCTCTCTTATATAGAGAGAGGCCTCATGGGTAAATTACATAGTAGTCCAGAGAACAATAAGAAATTATGAAAAGGTACATAAAATATAATAATAGTACTCTACAAAAGTTGGCTGTATTTGCGCCTCAAGTCTCGCATTTCAATGTACAATGACCCATTTCGATCATCTTTGAATGATGATCAAAATAAGTTTAATATTCATATACTTTGGATCGAGTACGAGTTCCCGAAATTCTCGGAATACAGTCTCGGTTTGTGACTAAGCTTTGTGATTTTAAAATATCAAACGACCTCTGATCGACGAACGATCGATTCCTTTGATCTTATTTCGTCAAATCGGATTTTTAGGTAGTCTCGTTTGTTTTGCGATTTTCGAATTTATGTCGCGACTTTTTCGATGGCACGCTTTACGATGCAATCTATTTTTGATTGATTGATCCCAAACGACTTTTTATTTACAATATATTAATTGATTATTTTATTGAATCAAATAGACCCTAATCGGATCAAGTTCGAATTATTCGGATCTGCATGTTACAACATGGGTTTAATTGGTTAAATGCTCATCATTCTCTTTTCGTAGAAAGAACCTCCAGAGGTATGAATGCTATTATGGTGTATGTTGATGATATACTTATTACAGGAGATGACATACAGGGAATAAAGAGGACAAAAGAATTTCTAGGTCGTGAAGTTGTTACCAAGGATTTTGGAACTCTTAGATACTTTCTGGGATTGGAGTCATGGCCTCAAATTTCAGCGAAATTCAGTCGAATTTCTGTCGAATATCGATATCCAGTCAAAATCGAAACTCGACGAAATGACCGAAGTTCCGGTCGAAATTCCACCGAAATTCCACCGAAATTCCGTTTTGGTCGATACTGAAATGGTGACCGAAACTGACATTTAGGGCATTGACTGGAGTTTGCCAGAAATCAACAAGTGCTTGTGATGACTCAGAGGTAATATGTCACTGATTTGCTAAGTGATACGGGTATACTTGGATGTCGACCTTCTACTACACCCATGGATCCAAGCACGAAGTTGTATGATGACGATACTGATGAGGTTGACAGGAGAAGATATAAGAAACTGGTGGGAAAGCTTCTTTATTGTGAGATGAAAATAGGCTAATGTGTTTATTCCATAGAACCCTAGGCTCTCTTATATAGAGTAGGCCCGTGGGTAAATTACATAGGAGGTTAACATAAAAAGGAAAAATATAATAATCAATACATCAACTTCATAATATTCTCTACACTCCCCCTCAAGATGGAGCATAGATGTCAATCATGCTCAGCTTGGAAGAGCATCTCTGGAATGGTCGTTTGAGTAATGGCTTGGTGAAGACATCCGTTGTCTGATCCTCTGAACTCACATGTGATGTAGAAATCAGACCCTTCTGGATCACATCTCTGATGTAGTGGCAATCTACCTCAATATGTTTTGTTCTTTCATGGAATGCTGGATTATTTGCAATGAATAAAGCAGCTTGATTATCGCACTGTAGTAGCATGGGTAAAGACACATCTATGTGCAAGTCTACCAGTACAACTCGAACCCACATCATCTCTGTGCTTGCTTGTGCCATGGCCCTGTATTCAGATTCAACACTAGATCTAATGACAACAGTTTGCTTCTTACTTTTCCAACAAACGAGGGAGCTACCCACAAAAACTGCAAAGCCTGAAGTAGACTTGCGATCCTTAGGACACCCTGCATAATCTGCATCTGCACATGCCAAAATAGATAGATCCGTGTCCTTTCTAAATAGTAATCCTGAGCCTGGAGAAGACTTTAGATACCTTAGTATCACATATATGGCATCCATATGTATCTGTCTTGGCTGTTCCATGAATTGGCTCACTCGACTCACTGCAAAGGCAATATCAGGTCGAGTTATAGTAATGTAAAGCCCCATTTCTCTATATCTTCTCTTGTCGACCTCTTCAGTATCGTTGTCATATAGCTTCATGCTTGGATCCATAGGAGTGCTCGAAGGCCTACATCCATCCATGCCTGTTTCAACCAGCAAGTCTGTAATATATTTCCTTTGGGTTATTACAAGACCCTGTGTATTCCTTGCAAACTCCAGCCCTAGAAAATATCTCAGGGTATCAAGGTCCTTTATGACAAATTAACTGCCCAAAAATGATTTTGCCATCTCTATTCCCTGAGCATCATCTCCTGTGACAAGGATATCATCAACATATACCATGATTACAACAATACCTCTAGAAGTTCTCTGAATGAACAACGAGTGATCCGCATTCGACCTTTTGAACCCCTGTCGTTCAATAAGATGGGAAAGCTTCTGGAACCACGCCCTTGGGCTCTGCTTAAGGCCATATATCGCCTTGTGAAGTCGACACACCATATGATTCTCCCCCTCAGCAGCGAAACCCGGTAGCTGCTGCATGTAGACTTCTTCCTGCAGATCACCGTACAAGAAAGCATTCTTGACATCAAGCTGAGATATCGACCAATCACGTACCACAACAACAGATAGAAGAATGCGAAGAGTAGAGTGACGAGCCACTGGAGAGAACGTATCTATATAGTCCACACCATATGTCTGAGTAAATCCTCTTGCTACCAGTCTCGCCTTGTACCTGTCAAGCCTCCCATCTGCATGTTACTTTAATGTGAACACCCATTTGCAGCTCACAATAGAGGCGCCTGAAGGAGCGGGAACCAGGCTCCAAGTACCCCGTGATCGTAAAGCAACCATTTCTTCTTCCGTAGCCAAAAACCAACAATCAATTTGAAATGCATCCTGATAAGTTCGTGGAATGTCCACAGAAGCCAAAGCCACAACAAATCTCTGGGAAGTCCCCTGTGAGACGATGAAAGGAGACCTGTGAAGTCAGGGGATATGACGCGCAAGACCGTTTCTGCTTCCGAATGGCAATAGGTACATCAAGAGTATCATCCACTGTGCTCGACGGTGCACATGCCTGCTTCAAAGAAGAATCCTGCAAAGGCACACTATTCGATCCATCTCTAGTAGGAACATCTGAACATACTGAGGCGTGATGGATGATTGACGGGCGTCTTGAGCAGGACCAGACCGACGTGTGTAAAATTTGGGAAATGGTACGATAGGTGGTTGTGGTAGAGGTGGTGGTGGTAACGGTGATGGCGAAGTTGTGGATGTGACCGCTGGTACATGGATGGACAGAGGAGGACTCACAATAGGAGGAAGAGGAACATAGACCGCATCATCGGATGTGGAGGGCGTCAAGCTGTCTCCTGCAAGAGAAAAGTACATCACAGACTCAAAAAATGTAACATCAGCACTGACGAAATACTTCCTGTTTAAAGGATCATAACAACGATAACCCTTCTGAGTGCGGGAGTAACCTACAAAGACACACTTGACAGCTTTGGGTGAGAGATTGTTAAGTCCACGAGCCAGATGATGAACAAAAACAACAACTCCAAAAACGCGAGGAGTGAGAGAGAATAATTCCTTCTCAGGGAAAATAATGGAGAGAGAAATTTTCTCACCAAGGACCGATGATGGCATATGATTAACAAGGTAACATGTCGTAAGTACAGCATCCCTCCAGAAAGGATAGATGCACAACTCTGTATGAGCAAGGTACGAGTGATATCAAGTAAATGACGATGTTTTCGTTCTGCCACTCCATTCTGTTGAGATGTATAAGCGCAGGTGGTTTGATGAATGATACTTTTAGACGAGAAAAAATGAGAGAGCGAGCAAGTGCAAAACTCCAAGGCATTATCCGTACTCACATATTTGACATTGGAAGAAAAGACATTTTGTATCTCAATTATAAGATTGCGAATAACATCCCCTGCTTCAGATTTATTTTTCAATAAAAAGATCCAAGACACACGAGAAAAATCATCGACCACTACAAGATAGAACCTGTGTCCCTGATGATCGGGAACACAACTCGGACCCTAAATATCAATATGAAGTAATTCAAACGGGGAGCTACTGCTCCGACACTGACGATGAGGAAAGCTAGCTCTGTGATGCTTTCCTAACTGACAAGCTTCACAATGAAACGACGAACTGGGAGGGATCTGAGGCAAGAGATGGCGCATCTTCTGTAGCGGGAGGTGACCAAAACGCAGATGCCGGATATAGGGAGAACCAGATCCGGATGAGTAAGAAGAGATACCAGCATATGAATTCCGGACCAGACGATAGAGACCATCCTGCTCAGAACCACAACCAATCACCCTGCCCGTTAGTATGTCCTGAAAAATAAGAGATGGGTCAAATATAGCGCGACAATGCAAATCCTTCGTAATTTGACTAATAGACAACAAATTCATGTAGAACTCAGGAGCATATAAAACATTCTGCAAATGCATGGATGGTGACATGGTAATCTCTCCCTGTCCAACGATGGAAGAACGAGTTCCATTAGCAATAATCACCGATTTCCCAGGTGGAATAGTCCTGTGTGACTCAAGTCTATCTCTGTCGCGACAGAGATGATGTGTTGCGCCGGAGTCCATAATCCAATCGGAATATTATGATAAGATGCAAAGGCAGAAGCGCTACCTGAAGTACTAGCAGAGGTAGAAGAACTGTCCATTGCTGAAGCGGCAATGTCTGAACCACCGCCCTGAGAATCTGCAGATGTGTGAGGCATAATATCGTGCAAACGCGCCACAAGCTCCTCAAACCTGTGATTTGGAGTAGAAGCCAATGGAGAGCTAACATGATCAGCTACCCGCGCCGAAGCAGGAAACCCATGCCTAGAATATCATGTCCCCTCATATTGCCGTGTTCGATGGCAGAACAAACACGACTGGCGAAAATGACCTCCCCGACCACGAGGTCCATGGCCACGGAATGAAGACTGACCACCTCTCCCTCGGGATGTAACCATCGCCGAAGGAGGTGGAGTAGAAGAATTGGAGGAGACAGAGATGCGACTCAGCCTTCTGTAGACATCCTCCATAGGAGGAATAGTAGCATTGGTAGGTATATGTGATCTTGCCGCTTCGTATTCAGGGTCAAGTGCGCAAGTAGTACTCCGACCATGGTTGCATTTTGGAAAGTCTTCTGCTGCTCGGGAGTCGCCGTGAGCGGAAAAGTGCTTAAAGTTTCTCGAACATCCCCCTCAGAGACGTATACAATGAATGTAGGGGCCGACCATTCTGCTTCATCGTGAATATATCATGTTGTAGCTGTAACATCTTCGTCTCATTGGCAATCTACGAGTAGGTGGCAGCAAGTATGTCCCACATCGCCTTAGCGGTGGGCTGATGGAGAACATCATTGGCAATCTCCATAGACAACGTGCCAGACAACCAGACCTTGGCATAAGAGTCATCAACCTCCCACGAGGCATAGTTCCCAGTCTTCTCCACCGGTTCGTCTCTTGTAAGAATGTGCTTCTTACCCCTGGACTTCATGAGGCTCATAAACTGCATCGTCCAGAGCTCATAGTTTGTCCCATTCATTTTGACAATTGGCGCGTGAACTTTGAAAGTGTCGACATAGGGCTTATCAACCTTGTTATCAGACATGGTGGCGGAGATAAAGAACTAGGATACGTAGACCAACAAATGATTGTCTACATCAACTGAGTTGGATTTGAGTGCACATGTAGACCCTATACACTCAAATCCATCGACAAGGATGCGGACGAGAGAAGGGTTGCGCGGTGGGCGGTGGCGTCGCTGGGTGGCGGCGGGAGGTGGCCGCGCTGGTTGCGTTGCGGGAGGGCCAGTGAGGGCTGGTGGGGCGCTGGAGGGCTGAAGGGGTGGCACTGGGGGCTGGGAGGGGCGGCGTTGGGGGCTGGGAGTGGCGGAGAGGGGAGGGGGGCGCCAGCGGTAGGGGTTTAGGATTAGGGTTTTGTCATGGTTCTGATACCGTGTGAGATGAAAATAGGCTAATGTGTTTATTCCATAGAACCCTAGGCTCTCTTATATAGAGTAGGCCGTGGGTAAATTATATAGGAGGTTAACATAAAAAGAAAAAATATAATAATCAATACATCAACTCCATAATATTCTCTACATTTATGTTACCATTACCAGACCACGATATTTCATTTGCTGTCAGTCGGGTGAGCCAGTTCATGGAACAACCTCGCCAGGTACATATGGATGCTATACTGATGATACCAAGGTATCTTAAATCATCTTCAGGTGTATGGCTATTATTTGAAAGAGGTGGCACTATCACTCTCTCAGCATGCGCAAACATATATTATGCAGGGTACCCCAAGGATAAAAAGTCCACAACATGATTTGCTATATTTGTTGGAGATTCACTTATCTCGTGGAAAAGCAAGAAGTAGACTGTTGTAGCTAGATCTAGTGTTGAATCTGAGTATATGGCTATGGCACAAGCATGCACAAAAATGATGTAGGTTCGAGCAGTTCTTACAGATCTACATATAGATGTTCTTCCCATGTCGCTTAAATGTGACAATCAGGTTGTCTTATTCATTGCTAATAATCCTACAGTACACGAAAGGACAAAGCACATTGAGGTCGATTGCCATTGTATACGTGATATGATTTACAAGGACTTCATTTCTACATCTCATGTCAACTCATGGGACCAGACGACATACATTTTCACCAAGCCCTTAGACGGTCGTTTCAAAAGTGTTCATCCAAACTGAGCATGATACATATCTATGCTCCATCTTGAGGGGGAGTGGATATATATTTATATATTTCTGTACTCTCTTATCTATTCATTTTCCTTTTTTCCATTTTATGTAGTTTGTCCATAGATCTTTCCTCTATATAAGAGAGTCTAGGGTTCAAGGAACAAACAAGTCTCTTATTTTTCCCAACTATCTGGATTCCTTATATGATCTTATCCTAATCCTCTCCCAAAAAACTTATTTAATCTTTGTTTTAAAATCGATTTGCGGTGCATAAACTGAGATGATATTCTTAATTTCTTCGACCACCCATTATAGCAAAATAATCCGATCTTTAATCTTTGCAGCTCAATGACACTATCCTTTAAATCCTTGTGAACAACCACTCCAATACCATTTTTATTGATTTCTTTACCTGAATACCATATTTGAATATCATAATTTAAAGCATGTCTTCTCGATCTCCCATGTTTTTTGTCCAACTTATTTTGTCTCTTGGAGACATAGTATATAAAAGAATCTTCCTTTTTCCATCTTATCTACTATCTCCATCAATTTGCCAGTCAAAGTCCTAATTTTCCAACTACCTATCCGCAACTTTTTTTACGACCTCTTTTAAACTTTCTTCTCGCATGTGTCCATCATGCTAGAACCCGCACAAATTTTGAATTGCATCTGGACGACGATTCAAAGGAACTAGCTTATTTACTCAGATGTGTTCCTCATGCGAGAACCCTTACAAAAATTTGAACTACATCTGGACAACGATAGAGCAACCTTTGCGGACTTCTCATTGAACTCAGGCGATGCAATACATCGCTATTAGGGTATACCCTAATGTAATCCAAATATTTGATTAAATCCATGTTAAAAAGATTCGACTATCTTGAGGCAAAATTTTTAACTAGTGTTCTTAAAAAAGAACACTATTTAGGAATTTCTCACACTGTTTTGCGCTGATTGTCGGCTACCTAACGCACTACCCTCGTCATTTACCTGAGCTTGGGACCGGCCATGACTGAGTTCGAATATCATTTTATATAGAACTAAAATTTCATGCTTAAAAATAAACAAGAAAATTTGTTTCATTTTCAAGGAGTGCTAGAAATAATGGGAGAAATAAATAAGTTTGAGTCCCATTTTATATAAAACTAATCTTATAACTTTGATATTTTTGAAGTACAAGACAACAACAAAAACAACAAAACCTTTTCCCACAATTAAGTAGGGTCGGCTTTATGGATTTTTTGCCTCCATTCAGATCTATTTTCGGTCATTCTCGAGTTTAAATCCAAATAAGTAGGATCCCTTTGGATAGTCTCATTCCAACACTTCTTGGACATTCCTCACCCTCTCTTAACTATAATATTTTTGAAGTGATTGGAGTAAAATATATTGAAAATGAAAATTGCCCGTGAGTGGTTTGCAACGGTAGAAATCCAATGTGATATATTAAAGAAGGGATCCACTCCTGGGAGGTTGATCAATTATAAAAAATGTACTAAGCTTTCTCCCACTAAGAGGTTGATCGATTAACCAGAAAAATTGACTGATTGCAAGCGAGGTCTGCAACGGTAGGACTTTAAGGTGATGCATCACCCACATCAATGATGGATCACCATGTCGCAGCCACAAAGGAACATGAGACAGTACTGAAGGACCAAGGGTGACTAATTGATTGAAGATGATGGCAAAAAAAGATGATATGGAGCACTGCCAGGCTGAATCCTGCTTGATTTTCGCAACAAAATCCTTCTTCAACTTCCATGGTGGTGACTTTGGCATGGCAGACGTTTCGAACCATACAAGTGATTGTAGATACCTTCCATGTGTATCACTCCATGTATATGGAGGGTTTCCACGAAATCTTCAATCTCGAATGCATTGCCTATGATGCCATATGGGAAAACATTCAGATAAGCAAACAATCACAAGAGTAAGAGGATTTACATGGAAAATTCTTCACAGCAGAAGGGAAAAATCATGTGAGGGGACGGCCTTGTGCAGACGGCTAGATGTTTCTTCTTTTCCACTTAACAATCAACATTAGCAGTTGGGTGTATACAATATTACTAGGGTGTGAGTTAAAACTAATCCATACCCAAGGTCCATTTGATCCCGGTACACATTTCACCATTTCCTATTACTGGCTTCAAGAGAGAATCTTACAAAGAGCCAATTGAAATGAATGTGAATTCAATGCTTTATAACAATAGTTGTTGCAATAAGGTGGTCACGAAGTGAACCTATAAAATGTTAACATGGAGCTTCGCGTTGATGTGAACCCACTTCAATCTCTTTGAAGGATGTATACTCAGTGCGGTGTTCTTGGAAACCACTTCGTGGGATTGTTCTTATTGTGGCTGAAATGAGTGGATCTCTCTCACTCTCATTTATAGCCTCCATTTCATTTGATCTTGTTGCTTCTTGTGGATTGTAGCTTATACTTTCTGAACTTTATTAATATTCCGTCCTTTGCGTTTATACTAAAACAAAAGTGGTCAATGGCAGCTGTATACGGGCCATTGTGTTTTTCACTCCTTATTTTCAGTTATATGTCAATATCGTGCTGCATTGTTTTTAGTATCCCCTAATTGCATATCTTTACTTATTCCCCGGATTATATTGAATGTTACCATCTGCATGCACAGCTTGTTAGCATGATGTCTGTCCCTTCAGCTACCGTATTTGCAAGGCGCGGCTTTTCCTATTTGATGAGTGCTCAAGCGGAACTTGCACTCCGTGATGCAATGCAAGCCCAGGTTTGCATGCCCGAGTGGCCAACTGCTTTCTACTTGCAGGCACTTGCCCTCTCAAAACTTGGAATGGAGACTGATGCTCAGGATATGCTAAATGATGGTGCGGCTTTCGAAGTAAAGAAACAAAATTCGTGGCGCAGCTAGTTTTCCTATCTCCACATGATGAGTATGATTTTTACTGCACCCTTGTCCACTGGATGGTGCTGCAAACTTGCCTTGCTCGGTTGTCGCAGAAGCAAACAAAGAGCAATCGAGGGAACTGGTTTCCATATTGAGAATATGCAGTTTAGTTCGACTCCATGCCTGAATGTATAGACAATCCAAGAAACTAATGTCTAACTTGTTGTGAGCTTCAGGGAATACTGTTAGCTGATTGTATCCGCTTGTACCCGTGCACATGATTGTATAAATACAAGATGGAGACTTATGGGGCCTCGTTGCATGAAGAATTGGCTGGGGTTTAGTTGATCAATTCAAGTTAGATGAAAATGCAAGTTAGATGTGATCTTGTTCTATCTGCAATACAAGAACATTTAATATTAAACACCTCAGCTTCTGTGGTTAGAAATGGCTTGAATATACGTGGTTTATTGACAGTTGTTTCACTTGTGAGTAAATTGTAGGAGTTGATTATTCTAGTTGATATGCTCACCATCTTATCTCATGTCCCATAGTCAGCCAACTATTGGTCTATCTAGTTGGACAATGTTTCCTTTTGTTTTTACATAGAAATTACATAAAAAGTTTCAAGGTATGCATTTAATTCATAAAGAGTCCTAATAAAAAAATCACATCTTAGGTTAAATGACATTTACAAATTTTTGTAAAACAGAGGGTAATTTACATACTAGGTTCTCATATGTAAACTAGTTCATAATATGGATCTCCATCTTTCAAACATAACAAAATAGGCCATCATCTTGTTTTCTAAATGACTGAAAAATCCATAGTTAGAATCAAATGATAGATGGACTAAAGTGTCCATGGAATCAAATGATAAATGGACTAAAGTGTCTATTGAATCAATTGAAATTCCCATTTACCTCTCTCTTTTGTACCCTTCCTCCTAAATTCGTCCTCCAACAAAGCCCCTATCCCTATCATCCCTTTCTACGTCGATGGCTCAGAATCCCCTCCTAGCAGCGGCACAAGACCCCCTTGACTTCCCCTTCTTGTCGATGGTGCGCAGTAAGGGTGTCTAGTTGGTGCTTGATAGTCCTTGCTATATGAATCTCTTGATTGTTTCGCTCAGGGAGGGAGTTTTCCCTTGCCATTCCAATTAGGTCATGCGTTTCCATTGGGGCTTCTTCCTTCACCCAAATGGCTTTCCCCAATCCTTTCCAGCGAGGATATAGCCGAGCAACGAGCATAATGCATGTCGGGAGCAAGCCGTAATATGAATACATATGGTGACAAAGCGGGGTTAACAACAAGCATGCTATCACTTGTAGCGGTCGTCGCATGCTCGTTGGAGCAAGATGTCATATTAATATCTAGTTGCAAGAGAGAAAAAGAGTGCATCAGGGAGGTGACGTATTAGGGATAGGTGATGCTAGGTTAAGGGTTGAAGGTATGGTGTTTAACAAGCCATTGAGAAGATTGGATTGAAGGGCTAGAGTATGGTCTTTCCTTCTTAACAGGGGATACTAGACTAGGATATGGGAGGCCGAAAAGGAAGAGACTATAAAATGACAGAGAGACGACATGGCTTGCTATATTTAAATATATGACTCACGGTATGCTTTGAAATTTTCGTAAAAATATGATGCAATAACAGTTCACATTTTGAAGTAAGGGATATCAAATTACAAACATGATTGTTTTATAAACGTTTGATGCCAATTATAAAATATATTATGCAATTTGGAGCATTGAGGTGTAATGTTTGGATTATAACCACACTTCCTATATATATATATATATATATATATATATATATATATAGGATAATTATCCAATGAGCACAGGGCCCATTTGAGTTTCGGTGAGCCCCTCTTTTCAGCCCTTTGATCTTAATCCAACCATCGTTGTTTTACACGTGTATTGCCTTTTTTAAGGAGATATTTTCAATCCCTAAATAGTAGGAACCGTAATCATAATGGGAAGAAAACTAAATTGGAAATTATAAGGAAGTCTAAAAATAGCACGCACTTAAAGAAACATATTGTATTGCAACGACAAGGGAATGGATTGATCTGGCGATTTACAGCGTGAGGAGATTGATCTTGTAAACTGAGACGATCGATTTGTCCATGTAAGGTTTCGTTTTTGAAGATTAAACGTTTATTTCACGTTATTGGTAGAATCTCATCTTTTTTCGAGTTTTTGATTTCAGTTTTTAACGTGATTGATTATTTGCGATTGTATTTGAATCACGATATCTTAGAAGCAATGGTGAATGTTGATTCTTGGTTGGAATTGGATCGTCAGAATATCATCTGAGAAGGAGATTTCAATCATGAAAACACTACTTCAGAAGGATCATGTTTAATTTATTTACTTTTGAATCACGAAAAATTACTTATATCACATTATGTTACCGAGTCAGATTATTAAAAAAATGATATTAAATTACTTAAGGTATTTGTCAAAGTTACTGACAATATGGCATGAATTACTTTTCTATATATTATTCTTACTGATTCATTTTTATTCACTAGCTACTTATGTATCTTAAGAAAATACTGCGTATTACTTGTCAGTTTGCCATTCTTACTAAATCTTTTATACTGAATTACTAATGTATTTACTTAATTTACTTATAAGATATTTTATATTACTATCGCCAACACAATTGTTACTTTTCATGCATTCTTTTAAAAATATACTGAGTTACTAATGTATTTACATTGTTTACTGAGATGATGTTTTAATTTTACTATTGCCTTCATAATTGTTACTGCTCCCTCTTTAGTTCTTACAATTTCCAACTACTAGTTTACTAATTCATTTTTATTTCAGGTATATCAGATGCCCGAATACCTCTGATGTTTTACAATTGGCAACATCATTCGTGGATGAAAAAAATAAAAAATGAAACATTGGATCATGAGAGCATCATATCAGAAGAAACGACGAGGAATGACATGCAATTGGATTTGAATCAGGAGACATATGTGTATTTTTACTGAGACACACGTGAAAGTTACTGAGACATATGTTAAGTGTTACTTGTCCTTCTATCATTCTTACTGAATCAATTATATTTAGAGTGTTGTCTTCAAATCAGATTCCATAAGAATGATATAAAATCAAGTAACAACAAACAAAGAAATGTAATCAGTAATACATATACAATAGTCCAGTAAATGGTTGTTGCGAGATTAGTAATACCCAAACAATGGTCAGTAATTTACTTCATTTTATTATATGGTTCAAAATTCAGTAATATATACACACTGGGCAAGTAAGTAGTTGTTATGACATTAGTAAAACCATAACAACTGATCGGTAATTTTCATATGCATTATAAGTAATTTAAAAGATTATACAAGTAAATAAGAGGTGCGTCTGTAAAACTGCATTTAGTAACTATAACATTAGTAACAATCATAATGAGTTCAGTAAAATGGATATATGTAATCAGTAATCGTTGTATGGACATTAGTAGTTTACATACTTAATTACTGATCTCAAAACATTAATTACTTGATAACTGAATATGTATTACTTGAGTAATATGAATGAATTACTGATCTCTTTACAATGTAATATTACAGATATAAAATACTGACAACTGTTTCAGTATTACTGATTTCGCAACACATAATTACTTGAGTATAATATACGCATTACTGATCAAATAGACAATGATTATTTCTTCGGTACGAAATTAATGATTTGCATTTATCTTTCCAAAACCGTCTTCCTTTTTTTAAGGGAAGTCTAAAAATACACGTGTATTGTCTTCCTTTTTTTAAGGACTCGATATAACTGGAAATATAAAAGGCTCAACTAATTAATATCCTGCTAAAATCGTGCTCCTTCGAAATAGGCAACATTCAAATGGAAATACACGTGGCGAGCCCACGTTTGGTGCTCACCACAACACAAATGGGCCCTGTGCTCTCTGGATAAGCCCTCTATATATATATATATATATATATATATATATATATATATATAGGATAATTATCCAATGAGCACAGGGCCCATTTGAGTTTCGGTGAGCCCCTCTTTTCAGCCCTTTGATCTTAATCCAACCATCGTTGTTTTACACGTGTATTGCCTTTTTAAGGAGATATTTTCAATCCCTAAATAGTAGGAACCGTAATCATAATGGGAAGAAAACTAAATTGGAAATTATAAGGAAGTCTAAAAATAGCACGCACTTAAAGAAACATATTGTATTGCAACGACAAGGGAATGGATTGATCTGGCGATTTACAGCGTGAGGAGATTGATCTTGTAAACTGAGACGATCGATTTGTCCATGTAAGGTTTCGTTTTTGAAGATTAAACGTTTATTTCACGTTATTGGTAGAATCTCATCTTTTTTCGAGTTTTTGATTTCAGTTTTTAACGTGATTGATTATTTGCGATTGTATTTGAATCACGATATCTTAGAAGCAATGGTGAATGTTGATTCTTGGTTGGAATTGGATCGTCAGAATATCATCTGAGAAGGAGATTTCAATCATGAAAACACTACTTCAGAAGGATCATGTTTAATTTATTTACTTTTGAATCACGAAAAATTACTTATATCACATTATGTTACCGAGTCAGATTATTAAAAAAATGATATTAAATTACTTAAGGTATTTGTCAAAGTTACTGACAATATGGCATGAATTACTTTTCTATATATTATTCTTACTGATTCATTTTTATTCACTAGCTACTTATGTATCTTAAGAAAATACTGCGTATTACTTGTCAGTTTGCCATTCTTACTAAATCTTTTATACTGAATTACTAATGTATTTACTTAATTTACTTATAAGATATTTTATATTACTATCGCCAACACAATTGTTACTTTTCATGCATTCTTTTAAAAATATACTGAGTTACTAATGTATTTACATTGTTTACTGAGATGATGTTTTAATTTTACTATTGCCTTCATAATTGTTACTGCTCCCTCTTTAGTTCTTACAATTTCCAACTACTAGTTTACTAATTCATTTTTATTTCAGGTATATCAGATGCCCGAATACCACTGATGTTTTACAATTCGCAACATCATTCGTGGATGAAAAAAATAAAAAATGAAACATTGGATCATGAGAGCATCATATCAGAAGAAACGACGAGGAATGACATGCAATTGGATTTGAATCAGGAGACATATGTGTATTTTTACTGAGACACACGTGAAAGTTACTGAGACATATGTTAAGTGTTACTTGTCCTTCTATCATTCTTACTGAATCAATTATATTTAGAGTGTTGTCTTCAAATCAGATTCCATAAGAATGATATAAAATCAAGTAACAACAAACAAAGAAATGTAATCAGTAATACATATACAATAGTCCAGTAAATGGTTGTTGCGAGATTAGTAATACCCAAACAATGGTCAGTAATTTACTTCATTTTATTATATGGTTCAAAATTCAGTAATATATACACACTGGGCAAGTAAGTAGTTGTTATGACATTAGTAAAACCATAACAACTGATCGGTAATTTTCATATGCATTATAAGTAATTTAAAAGATTATACAAGTAAATAAGAGGTGCGTCTGTAAAACTGCATTTAGTAACTATAACATTAGTAACAATCATAATGAGTTCAGTAAAATCACTACAAAAAAACGTATGTTTTGCTACAAATCAATACAACAGTATTAAAAAGTATTGCATATAGTTTACGCAACAATACGTGTATCATCATGAAAAGTTTTTCATAGCGCTATATTACCTTTTCAAAAGATCATTCGCAACGGTTGTACCACGTTTCATTTTAATTAATTCCCCGTTGCCAAAATTGCAAATAGAAAATCTCATTATTGTCGTTGCCAAATTTGCAAATAAAAAATCCATGACCGCTAAAAAAACCCGCCTGTCATTTTATTTTCCCCGCTCATCCCAAATCCCTCGCCCACTAATATCACATACTCCTCCTTTCACGTAACAAATTCTCCCCACTTTCCTAAAACCCTTTTCCTCATCCTAGAGACGCCCCCTTTTCTTCTATCATCCCTCTGTCTTCTAAGAATCGCCATGTTGATCAGCCTCTGAAGAGAACGTGAAGAAGAAGCCGTGGATAACGATATCATCTTTTCAATCTTTTGTGCAAAGCTGTCGACAAGGGTGATCAGGAGGAGAGATCGTGGGTCAAGATCTGTGTCAATATCAAGGATCACGCCAGATCTTAAGCCAAGGTAAGATTTCCTTTGAAATTTACCAAAGAATTTAGATATGTGAATCCATGGGTATTCGAATCCAAGGCTTACAGACCTCTAATAATTTTTAACCCAAGTGCCCTCGTTTTATATGTACTTATCAAGTTTTGTCTTAATCCGAAATATGTATGTAACTCATTAATCTTGAAAGATCAAATCAAAACATCCAACTCTATAAAAAATGATTTTTATATGACTGTATATACCATATTAAGATGACATTTCATAGGTTTATAAAACAATATACCTAAACACGATATATAAGGATAGATGTTTGAGATTAAATTTAAGAAACATCTACAACAATTAATCTGAATGTTGCATTGCTTACTATAAAAAGAAAATGGAATGCGCCTACAATTCATAAATATATCGATTAATTAATCATATAATTTTAAATTTGAATAATTGATCCGTAATTAGTTGGTGCTTAAAAGATCAAATATGTTCATCTATATTTACGTACATCTTAGTTCTTATTCTCATATATTAAAAGATCCGAGACATTCCCTGCAGAAGTTGTGAAAACAATATTAAAAGGATTATTTTTAATGAAAGTATTAATTACTTATTCAAAAATAATTTTACACCATATCATACATCTTGATCTATATCATATTAAATTTTACTGGATAAAGCTATATGAAGTAAAAGAATGTTATAATTTGGCCCACTATTCTAGAGATTCACCTCAAGAAAATAGCAGTTAGATGACCATCTCCATGGCCCTATGGTAATTTATAGATAGATTATGTTTATGTAGGCAAAGAGTTGTAAATTGTGAGTGCATATTTTAATCATAGTCATTTATTAACGCCTCGCTTAAAAAGTTAAAAGGGCAATCATGTTAATATACCATAATATTCGCAATCCTTGTATGACAAAAAATAAGGATTAGATTCATGTATAATTTCATAACACCACTTTAAGTCATTTTAATAGAATAGTTATTGTCTCAAATTTATTTGGTATCCATAAATCATGATAGATAGTGACCTCTTCTACGGAAGAATTTTTCTTGAAACTTGATCATACAAGTCAATGCGTAATATTTTAGATATCTATCATTGTTTGTTTTTTCAAACTATTTTGAATTTGTATCCACTATGAATATTTTATTACAAGGTTAATTTATTTTAGGTGCTTTGGAAGTGGATGTTTTGGTGATGGATAAGACTTGGATATTTAAGCGTTGTGAAGATATTCGGGAATATGATAAAGGTGTATGCAATTTTTTGGATTGGGCATTTCATGATGATAGATCATCTTATAGATTTGGATCAAAAAAGGATTGGATATTTTGTCCTTGTAAGAAGTGTAAGAATATCAAGAAGAATGGACGCTTGGAAGTATACAACCATCTAATATTAAATGGTTGGTGGTCAAGATATATGGTTTGGGATGTTCATGGAGAAAATCAAGGAGAACCATCGAGACAAATTGTAAACAATGCAAATGAGCGTGATGATGGACAAGATGATATTATTAATATGTTGCATGATATAGGAGCTGCTCCTATGGATTATGAAAACAACACATCAGCAAACAAAGAAGCAGATAATCTCTACAAGACTTTAGTAGAAGCTGAAAAACCCATTGCTTTAGGACTGAAGATGTCTCGATTTAAGTTTTTATTGAAACTATTCAAGTTGAAAGTTAGACATCGCTCTACATCAAAAATGATGTCAGATGTACTCGACTTTATTAGGGAGTTGTTAGATGATCCTGCTGATTATCCTCGAAGTTGGTACGAGGCAAAAAAAAGTCTTCAAATGTTAGGGATGGATTATGAAAAAATAGACGCATGTCCAAATGATTGTGTTTTATTTTGGAATGAGAATAGCAAAGTAGAATATTGTCCCAAGTGCAATCATTCAAGATATAAGAATGGCAATGCTGATGCAAACAATAGCAAGAAGCGCAAGTCAGAAAAGATACTTCGCTACTTTCCATTGATTCCTAGATTAAAACGTTTATTCTTATCACCGAGAACAGCAAAATGGATGTCATGGCATGGTAATAGAAGGGAACACAATCCTAATGGTTTGATGCGCCACCCTGCTGATTCTGAAGAATGGAGTAGGTTTGATAATATCTATCCAGATTTTGCAAATGAGATTCGTAATATCAGACTTGGTCTTGCAAGTGACGGATTCAATCCATTTGGACATATGAATAATAATTATTCCATATGGCCAGTTGTTGTCCTCGTATATAATTTACCTCCATGGATGTGCATGAAGTCATCTTTTATGATGATGCCCTTACTTATACCTCGTGATAAAGGTCCGGGAAATGCAATTGATGTGTATCTTCAGCCATTGATGAGTGAATTGAAGTTGCTATGGAACACTGGAGTCGAAACATATGACGCACATAAAAACAATATGTTTTCAATGCGAGCTGCATTATTATGGACAATTAATGACTTTCCTGCTTATGCTAATTTATCAGGATGGAGTACAAAGGGATACAAGGCATGTCCCGTATGCATGAAAGAAACGCATAGCCTAAGGCTAGAAGAGAGTTCAAAGCAGTGCTATCTTGGACATCGTCGATTTCTTCCAGATGGTTATAGGTGGAGGGAGCGTCGATATAATAAAAGGTTCGATGGACAAAATGCTGGTGAATGTCTTAATCTCTCTAGCTTGCGCATAGATGGATATGAAATGTGGCATCAACAACATTTTTAAACAACCAGGGAGTGGTTGTTGGAGGAAGAAAAGTATATTCTTTCAAGAATTACCTTACTGGAAGGATCTACAAATTAGACACAATTTAGATGTGATGCACATTGAGAAAAATATCATGGATAATATTTTTGGAATTCTAAATTTATCTGGTACTTCAAAAGATACCTTAAAAGCTAGAAGAGATCTCCAACAGTTGGGTATAAGAAGTGATCTACAACCAAAGGATCTAGGCGATGGTAACTTTGATTTACCTATGGCAGACTACACATTATCCATTTCAAAACGTCAGTCAATATTAGAATTTTTTAAATCTATACGAGTTCCAGATGGGTATTCATCAAACATCTCAAAATGTGTGAATATAGCAGACAGAAAGATAAGTGGTCTAAAAAGTCATGATCATCATGTATGTATGCAGATTTTTATTCCATTAGCACTTCGTGGTATGCTGCCGTCTAATGTTCTTGACCCGTTGGTAGAAATGAGCCAATTTTTCAGAACCTTATGTTCTAAGGTTCTTGATCCTAAAATTTTGATACAGTGTGAAAGTGATGTTGTTGAGACTTTATGTAAAATGGAGCAAATATTTCCTCCATCTTTCTTTGATGTGATGGTACACTTGACGGTTCATCTGGCAAATGAAGCAAGGATTGCTGGACCAGTACAGTATAGATGGATGTATCCTATTGAGAGATTTCTCAAGAAACTCAAAGATTATGTATTTAACAAAGCACATCCCGAAGGATCAATTGCAGAAGGATATCTCTTAGAAGAGTGCATGAACTTCTGTTCTATGTACATGGATAATGTAGATGATCAATTCAATCAAGTACAACGAAATCATGATGGTAATATGGAGTATAAATATGAAGGCATGTTTTCTATATTTTCCACATGTGGAAAGGCTATTAGTGGAACAGTTCGAAAGACGATGTCAGAAGAAGATATGAACTTAGCACACTACTATATATTAATGCAAATTGAGGAGCTTGATTGGTTCTTCATAGAGTACAAAGATTTATTTCCTTCACCAGTTCGCATGTCTTTTCATGTATCCAACTTCTTACAATGGTTTCGTATGAAAGTGAATGAATTAAAAGTAAATAAAGATAGTAAGTGGACGTCTGAATTAGGAATTTTGGCAGAGAGACCTTTTAGTTTTGTATATACACATTCTGGTTATATTGTGAATGGATACAGGTTCAGAATAAAGGCTTTAGATGCGACGAGAAAGACACAAATGAATGGGGTTATTGTTAAGTCTCAACTTCATTCTGGATTAGATGGCTATTATGGTGAAATTATTGAGATTGTTGAAATTAGTTTTACACATGAACTACATATTGTGTTGTTTAAGTGTGATTGGTTTGATGTATTCAACCGAGATAGTGGATTTATCAAAGACAAACATGGGTACATTAGCTTAAAGCAAAATCGTAGATTGGGGACAGATGAACCATTTGCACTTGCTAGTCAAGTTGAACAAGTTTTCTTTGTTCCTGATAATAATAGAAATGGTTGGATTATACCGATAAAGACAATACCCAGAGAGTATTATAATGTGCTAGAGAAAGAATCAATTTCTGATGATGAATATGATGATGAAGAAGCATATCAAGAAGATCTAAATGAATAAAACTACTATCCTAGATGATGAAACAAGATATGCAATGTAATGGTATGGATGTATTTCTTTTTAATATTTTTCAATACTATTATCTTCTTGTTACTGTAAATACAATGTCATGCAGATGGCGTCACGACGAAGACTACCACAACGTCGTGTACATATTAGTACAACAGAACTACATGCACCTCCTCATGAGTCAACATTATTTTCTCATAGATCTTCAATAACTACGCCATCCTCAACTGCATCACCTTTGCATATTTCACAGGTTTGTGTGAAACATCAAGAAAAAAATAAAATGGTACCATTTTATTTACTCTTTAGATTCATTATTAGTTGTATTCTTTTAACTGAGTACTTAAAATATTAACACTTTGCAGGTGACGCCAAGATTGAGACCGATACATAACGATGTACTTGAGACTCGTGCATCAGAAAGTGAAGAAATTTCTTCTCAATCGAGGAGACATTCTCCCATATTGCGAACAGTGACACCATCACCAACTATATCACCTTCACATAACCCACAGGTTGATATGGAAACACAAAGTAACCATGAGCATGCGGTTCAACAAACTCGAGGAGCAGCACGTTGTGTTGCACTTGAACGTCTAGGGAAGGGAGAAACATACACTGTAAGGGTTGAGGCAGGCTATGCTGTTGGGCTTAACAGTGATTATTTTCACAGTCAATTGGGTGCACTTGCACGTGCTATTATACCAATCACAATACGAGATTTTAGAAGGGGTGTTACAAAAGAGATGAAGGACACTCTTCTAAAGAGACTGAAGGTACTAACTCTTTTTTTTTGTTCATCAAATAATATACAAGTATAATGAATAGCTTTATATAATATGAAATTTCAGGAATCATTCACTTGGGAGAGCTCTGCTAAAGTTGATAAGCTCATCATTCAACACGCTGGTGATTTGCATCGTCAATTTCGGTTTAAGCTAAAGAAGGATGTAAGTTGTTTTTACTTTTTTATTATTATCATAAATTATTTGGTATATGCTTACTAAATTGAATATTTTCTTCCATAGCACTTTGATGAGAAACTCCCTGTGTCACAAATACTTAAAAATGTACCTGAAGGTGTGCATCCAGATGAATGGCGTGATCTAGTTGATTATTGGACTTCTCCTGCATATAAGGTACAAAATAGATTAGATAGATTTGAAGCAAGTAATATATTTTAAAAATAACATATTCAAATGTTTATTTATAAGTATTTTTATTCTACTAAGTAATCATATAAGAAGTTATTATATATCTCTATTGCGTTCTTGCCTACAGGCCATGTCAAAGAGAAACACAACAAATCGATCAAAGGGAGAAAATGTTACTCATCGCATGGGTAGAAAGAATATGCATCAACTGAGAACTAAGTTGGTAATATAAATATTTCAAGCTTTAAATATATCCAAGTTTGATTTCAGCATTTCTAAAAATTTAATATGAAATTGATTTCAGGAGAGAAATGGGATCGATAGTCATCGGACAAATCTATTCTTATATTCTAAGAGTCGAGAGGCATCTGATGGTTCCAGAGTATGGAGAGATACTACATATGAAAAACAATATGTATGTTATTTAAATCCTTGATGTAATTTTTATTTCAAAAGTTTTTTGTAATATATAGATTTAATATCATGAATTTTTTGATAGGAATCAATGATAAAGCTTCAGACTCCAGTTGAGGGACAAAGTCATTCTTCAGTACTCTCCCCAGATGCAGCATACCTACAAGTTACTGGGCCTGAACATCCAGGGCGTGTTCGTGGTGTTGGACGAGGCATCACACCTTCTCGTTACTATGCAGGAGATGATGTATCCATAAAGCATTTGGTTGAAAATCGTTTCAAACAAATTGAAGATATGGTGGAGAAACAAAACAAAACAATTACGCTGTTGATGGACATGCTAAGCAAGCAGCAACATATAACATCTTCTTTGAATTCTCCTTTTGGCAAAAGGAAAGGAGGAACACACGATGCGAGTGATGTTGACGAAAATGAGGGCGAGGATGAAGATGAAGATGCTTATTATTTGGATGAATAGTAGATTATCACTTTACTTTTCTTGGACTTTTTTTGCTTCCATTTTAATGTGATGTCTTTAGTTGTATTTTGTTTCTTTTTGAACTTATGATATATGGTGGAACTTGGAACTAGTTGATTCAGTTTTATTTCATTAAATAGATAATGTGTTCCATTTCATATACATGTATGTGATTTTATGATATACGTCTCATGCATATCGTATATGTGATGTGTTTATTAGTTACTCTTATTTATTTAGTAAAAAAAATAATTATTATGAACAACAAGTACGATGTGATGGGGAACATATGCATATGTCGTCTATGTAAATTTTATAAATAAGATTTGAAAAGCTAGATGTCATTACAAAATCATATTAAAATAGAAATAATAATGCTTTATAATACTATTTGTAACGGTATTTATACCATGACTATAATTTTTTTACAATTATATTATAAACGTTGAAAATAAGAATTTGCAACGGTTGATTTAATGTGTCGACCTACTTTTTTTTACAGTTTTTATACCATTGTTAGAAAGATATTACAACGAATAAATAACTGTTGCAAAAAACATACATAATTGCAACGGTATTATCTTTCGCTACAGCCTTTTTTGTCACGGTATTATTACCGTAGCAAAAGAGATATTGCAACGGTATGGTACCTTTTTGCAATGGTATAATACCGTGGCTTGTTCTAAAGTATGTAGTAGTGAATGGATATATGTAATCAGTAATCGTTGTATGGACATTAGTAGTTTACATACTTAATTACTGATCTCAAAACATTAATTACTTGATAACTGAATATGTATTACTTGAGTAATATGAATGAATTACTGATCTCTTTACAATGTAATATTACAGATGTAAAATACTGACAACTATTTCAGTATTACTGATTTCGCAACACATAATTACTTGAGTATAATATACGCATTACTGATCAAATAGACAATGACTATTTCTTCGGTACGAAATTAATGATTTGCATTTATCTTTCCAAAACCGTCTTCCTTTTTTTAAGGGAAGTCTAAAAATACACGTGTATTGTCTTCCTTTTTTAAGGACTCGATATAACTGGAAATATAAAAGGCTCAACTAATTAATATCCTGCTAAAATCGTGCTCCTTCGAAATAGGCAACATTCAAATGGAAATACACGTGGCGAGCCCACGTTTGGTGCTCACCACAACACAAATGGGCCCTGTGCTCTCTGGATAAGCCCTCTATATATATATATATATATATATATATATATATAGGATAATTATCCAATGAGCACAGGGCCCATTTGAGTTTCGGTGAGCCCCTCTTTTCAGCCCTTTGATCTTAATCCAACCATCGTTGTTTTACACGTGTATTGCCTTTTTAAGGAGATATTTTCAATCCCTAAATAGTAGGAACCGTAATCATAATGGGAAGAAAACTAAATTGGAAATTATAAGGAAGTCTAAAAATAGCACGCACTTAAAGAAACATATTGTATTGCAACGACAAGGGAATGGATTGATCTGGCGATTTACAGCGTGAGGAGATTGATCTTGTAAACTGAGACGATCGATTTGTCCATGTAAGGTTTCGTTTTTGAAGATTAAACGTTTATTTCACGTTATTGGTAGAATCTCATCTTTTTTCGAGTTTTTGATTTCAGTTTTTAACGTGATTGATTATTTGCGATTGTATTTGAATCACGATATCTTAGAAGCAATGGTGAATGTTGATTCTTGGTTGGAATTGGATCGTCAGAATATCATCTGAGAAGGAGATTTCAATCATGAAAACACTACTTCAGAAGGATCATGTTTAATTTATTTACTTTTGAATCACGAAAAATTACTTATATCACATTATGTTACCGAGTCAGATTATTAAAAAAATGATATTAAATTACTTAAGGTATTTGTCAAAGTTACTGACAATATGGCATGAATTACTTTTCTATATATTATTCTTACTGATTCATTTTTATTCACTAGCTACTTATGTATCTTAAGAAAATACTGCGTATTACTTGTCAGTTTGCCATTCTTACTAAATCTTTTATACTGAATTACTAATGTATTTACTTAATTTACTTATAAGATATTTTATATTACTATCGCCAACACAATTGTTACTTTTCATGCATTCTTTTAAAAATATACTGAGTTACTAATGTATTTACATTGTTTACTGAGATGATGTTTTAATTTTACTATTGCCTTCATAATTGTTACTGCTCCCTCTTTAGTTCTTACAATTTCCAACTACTAGTTTACTAATTCATTTTTATTTCAGGTATATCAGATGCCCGAATACCTCTGATGTTTTACAATTCGCAACATCATTCGTGGATGAAAAAAATAAAAAATGAAACATTGGATCATGAGAGCATCATATCAGAAGAAACGACGAGGAATGACATGCAATTGGATTTGAATCAGGAGACATATGTGTATTTTTACTGAGACACACGTGAAAGTTACTGAGACATATGTTAAGTGTTACTTGTCCTTCTATCATTCTTACTGAATCAATTATATTTAGAGTGTTGTCTTCAAATCAGATTCCATAAGAATGATATAAAATCAAGTAACAACAAACAAAGAAATGTAATCAGTAATACATATACAATAGTCCAGTAAATGGTTGTTGCGAGATTAGTAATACCCAAACAATGGTCAGTAATTTACTTCATTTTATTATATGGTTCAAAATTCAGTAATATATACACACTGGGCAAGTAAGTAGTTGTTATGACATTAGTAAAACCATAACAACTGATCGGTAATTTTCATATGCATTATAAGTAATTTAAAAGATTATACAAGTAAATAAGAGGTGCGTCTGTAAAACTGCATTTAGTAACTATAACATTAGTAACAATCATAATGAGTTCAGTAAAATGGATATATGTAATCAGTAATCGTTGTATGGACATTAGTAGTTTACATACTTAATTACTGATCTCAAAACATTAATTACTTGATAACTGAATATGTATTACTTGAGTAATATGAATGAATTACTGATCTCTTTACAATGTAATATTACAGATATAAAATACTGACAACTGTTTCAGTATTACTGATTTCGCAACACATAATTACTTGAGTATAATATACGCATTACTGATCAAATAGACAATGATTATTTCTTCGGTACGAAATTAATGATTTGCATTTATCTTTCCAAAACCGTCTTCCTTTTTTTAAGGGAAGTCTAAAAATACACGTGTATTGTCTTCCTTTTTTTAAGGACTCGATATAACTGGAAATATAAAAGGCTCAACTAATTAATATCCTGCTAAAATCGTGCTCCTTCGAAATAGGCAACATTCAAATGGAAATACACGTGGCGAGCCCACGTTTGGTGCTCACCACAACACAAATGGGCCCTGTGCTCTCTGGATAAGCCCTCTATATATATATATATATATATATATATATATATATATATATATATATATAGGATAATTATCCAATGAGCACAGGGCCCATTTGAGTTTCGGTGAGCCCCTCTTTTCAGCCCTTTGATCTTAATCCAACCATCGTTGTTTTACACGTGTATTGCCTTTTTAAGGAGATATTTTCAATCCCTAAATAGTAGGAACCGTAATCATAATGGGAAGAAAACTAAATTGGAAATTATAAGGAAGTCTAAAAATAGCACGCACTTAAAGAAACATATTGTATTGCAACGACAAGGGAATGGATTGATCTGGCGATTTACAGCGTGAGGAGATTGATCTTGTAAACTGAGACGATCGATTTGTCCATGTAAGGTTTCGTTTTTGAAGATTAAACGTTTATTTCACGTTATTGGTAGAATCTCATCTTTTTTCGAGTTTTTGATTTCAGTTTTTAACGTGATTGATTATTTGCGATTGTATTTGAATCACGATATCTTAGAAGCAATGGTGAATGTTGATTCTTGGTTGGAATTGGATCGTCAGAATATCATCTGAGAAGGAGATTTCAATCATGAAAACACTACTTCAGAAGGATCATGTTTAATTTATTTACTTTTGAATCACGAAAAATTACTTATATCACATTATGTTACCGAGTCAGATTATTAAAAAAATGATATTAAATTACTTAAGGTATTTGTCAAAGTTACTGACAATATGGCATGAATTACTTTTCTATATATTATTCTTACTGATTCATTTTTATTCACTAGCTACTTATGTATCTTAAGAAAATACTGCGTATTACTTGTCAGTTTGCCATTCTTACTAAATCTTTTATACTGAATTACTAATGTATTTACTTAATTTACTTATAAGATATTTTATATTACTATCGCCAACACAATTGTTACTTTTCATGCATTCTTTTAAAAATATACTGAGTTACTAATGTATTTACATTGTTTACTGAGATGATGTTTTAATTTTACTATTGCCTTCATAATTGTTACTGCTCCCTCTTTAGTTCTTACAATTTCCAACTACTAGTTTACTAATTCATTTTTATTTCAGGTATATCAGATGCCCGAATACCTCTGATGTTTTACAATTCGCAACATCATTCGTGGATGAAAAAAATAAAAAATGAAACATTGGATCATGAGAGCATCATATCAGAAGAAACGACGAGGAATGACATGCAATTGGATTTGAATCAGGAGACATATGTGTATTTTTACTGAGACACACGTGAAAGTTACTGAGACATATGTTAAGTGTTACTTGTCCTTCTATCATTCTTACTGAATCAATTATATTTAGAGTGTTGTCTTCAAATCAGATTCCATAAGAATGATATAAAATCAAGTAACAACAAACAAAGAAATGTAATCAGTAATACATATACAATAGTCCAGTAAATGGTTGTTGCGAGATTAGTAATACCCAAACAATGGTCAGTAATTTACTTCATTTTATTATATGGTTCAAAATTCAGTAATATATACACACTGGGCAAGTAAGTAGTTGTTATGACATTAGTAAAACCATAACAACTGATCGGTAATTTTCATATGCATTATAAGTAATTTAAAAGATTATACAAGTAAATAAGAGGTGCGTCTGTAAAACTGCATTTAGTAACTATAACATTAGTAACAATCATAATGAGTTCAGTAAAATGGATATATGTAATCAGTAATCGTTGTATGGACATTAGTAGTTTACATACTTAATTACTGATCTCAAAACATTAATTACTTGATAACTGAATATGTATTACTTGAGTAATATGAATGAATTACTGATCTCTTTACAATGTAATATTACAGATGTAAAATACTGACAACTGTTTCAGTATTACTGATTTCGCAACACATAATTACTTGAGTATAATATACGCATTACTGATCAAATAGACAATGATTATTTCTTCGGTACGAAATTAATGATTTGCATTTATCTTTCCAAAACCGTCTTCCTTTTTTTAAGGGAAGTCTAAAAATACACGTGTATTGTCTTCCTTTTTTTAAGGACTCGATATAACTGGAAATATAAAAGGCTCAACTAATTAATATCCTGCTAAAATCGTGCTCCTTCGAAATAGGCAACATTCAAATGAAAATACACGTGGCGAGCCCACGTTTGGTGCTCACCACAACACAAATGGGCCCTGTGCTCTCTGGATAAGCCCTCTATATATATATATATATATATATATATATATATATATATATATATGATATTTATCCAATGCGCACAGGGCGCATTTGCTATTCCATGAGCCCAACATATCATCCATCCGATCTTAACTTTCAATACCTTATTTTTAGTATTGTTTAATTTTATTAATTAATGCTTTCCATAAATAGTAATCCTATCGATTAGGTAACATAATGTATTGCATTGCCAATTGAACGTTTTTCCCTAATTCTGGAGCGCTACCATCGATCGCTCTCGCGAAAAAGTGTTCTTGAATCTATCTGCGACAACAGTTTTCTAATAAATATATTGAGAATGTTTAATAGTTATGTATAAGTGTTTATTTTGTTGCCAATATATTTTTTGAATAGGTTCGTGTACGCTATCATCGGTCGATATCGAGAAAATTGTTCGTGGATCTTTCAGCGACATCAGTTATCAAAAAAAGGTATTGTGATTGTTTAATAGTCTAGTCTAAGTGTTTATTTTGTTGCTAATATATTTTCATTAGGTTGCGTATATGGATCATTCGAGTGGAGAATTTGATTGGTATATTTCTGAAGATTTGATGGAAAACGATTTCCTTGAAGCTGATGCATGTAAAAGTGATATTAATGAATTCAATGTTGAAGAAAGTAATTTTGATATGGTATCAGGTATGTTTATGTTGGCTTTCAGTAACTTTTTTATATGTATCAGTAAGAATTTTGTAATAAGTAAATTTTATATGTTCGTTAGTAAATATATTATAACATTCCAGTAACTATCGGTGAATGACAAGTAAAAATTATAAAAAGTAATATTATCACTATTCATCAGTAACTCTTTAACAATTACAATTAATTTTCTATCAATGACAAGTATCTTTTGTAACATTGTTTTTTCATTAGTCACTTTAACTAACTATTTTTTATTATTCTGTAAGTTCTATATAGTCGTTCGTAACTATGTTATAACATACTTGTAACTATTACATTAATTACCAGTAATATTTAATATATGCTTTAGTAACATGGTTAATTTGAACTAGTATTTTAATAACTTACACAAATAACAAGTAATATTATCACAATCCTTCAGTAACTTTCTAACATGTAGAATTAACTTTTTTTAATGACAAGTAACCTTCATAAAATTGAACCTTCATTAGTGACATATTTTAACTATATTTTATTATTCTGTAATTTTTATATAGTCGTTAGTAACGTTGTTATAACATACTTGTAACTATTCTATAATGACCAGTAATATGTAATATATGCTTTAGTAACTGAACTAGTATTTTAATAACTTACACAAATAATAAATAATATTAACACAATCCATCAGTAACTTTCGTTATGAAGAATTAGCTTTTGATTAATGACAAGTAACCTTCGTAAAATTGTACATTCAGTGGTGACATATTTTAGCTATATTTTATTATTCTGTAATTTTTATTATTCATTAGTAATTTGTTAATACATCATAAGTAAGTAATATTTTTTTTCTTAGCTAGCACATACTGAAGTATTTTAAGGCGATTTGATGGACAGGTAACAAGATATGGTACTGAAAGTTGTATTATTGAAGTCAAAAAGATCCAATATAGATGCACAAATTGTGTACCAAGAATTTTAAACTCAAAATTGCTAACCCTAACGAAACCCATATATCGTCTTATATGGACAAGCACGGCTTGAACAATGAATCATAATACAGACTGCAAATGAGATATGCATAGTTGATTTCTTACCGATTCTAGTATCCTTCTTTCAAACTTACGCTCGCTTTTCAACTTTCTAGACCTTCAATAAGAACGAATGGAGCACTATTTCCGCCTCTGCGAAACGAACGAGTATTCCCAGAGTGAAGTTGATAAATAAGAAAAACTTAGTAAAACTACACACTTGCGTTGGTAACATTGTGCACTTGAAATAGTATTTTAATGAATACAATATATAACAAGTAATAATATCACATACATCAATAACTCTTAACATAAGCGTTGGTAAATTTGTTACTTAAAATAGTATTTTAATGACTTGGATACAACAGCTATTATTAACACTACCAATCAGTAACTTTTTATCATGTACAAGTACCAATAGTTAATCGTAGCAACATTAATGGTAATAAGTAAAAGTAATAACTCTGATTCGTAACATTGTAGTGAAAGATCAGTAACTCATAGAATTGCGATTGATAATCTTTAAAATAAAAATTAAGAGTATGCGTAATAAGACCCATAAATAATGTTGGTAAGATCGAAAGAATCCTTATAAACATTTAATGTTGTAGAAGTAAGAATCAGTAATCGACCAATAATACGAATAATAATAATTAGTAATGAAGGATTGAAGAATAGTATCTGGTAACAACACTATTGGTAACATTAGTAACATGTAAAAGTAAGCACTAAGATTTGTAATATTAGTGTGAATGACCAGTAACACGAAGTAATAATATTCGTAACTCTTAACATAAGCGTTGGTAACTTGAACTGGTATGCTAATGACTACGATATATAACAAGTAATATTATCACATACATTAGTAACTCTAAACATAAGCATTGGTAACTTTGTTTACTTAAACTACTAATTAAATAACTTAGATATAACATCTATTATTAACACTACCAATCAGTAACTTCTTATCGGGTACAAGTACCAAAAGTAAAAATCGTAGCAACACTATTGGTAACAAGTAAAACTAATAACTCCGATTCGTAATATTGTAGTGAAAGATAAGTAACTCATAGAATTGCGATTGCAAATATGTAAAAGAAAAAATGAGAGTATGTGTAATAAGACCCATAAATGATGTTGGTAAGATCGAAAGAATCCTTTAGTAAGATTTAGTATTGTAGAAGTAAGAATGAGTAATCGACCATTAATATGAATTATAGTAATTAGTAAGGAAGGATTGAAGGATAGTTACTGATAACAACACGATTGGTAACATTAGTAACATGTAAAGGAAAGCACTAAGATTCTTAATATTAGAGTGAATGACTAGTAACACGAAGTAATACTATTCGAACATATAAGCTAATGAGCGAGAGCATGTCCATTAAGACGTATTAGTGCTAATTGTAAGATCGAAAATACTCCTTTAGCATCAATTAACGTTGTGAAAATAAGTAGTAGACAACGTCTACAACATGTAACATATCTATTTGTAACAATAGCAACATCTTTATTATCTTCTAAGGAATCGAAAATGCTACTATTAACAAATTAAATGATTAAAAAATTTAAGTATGATTTATATTTCGTTGGAAGAAGATTAAAACTACCTGATGTAAGGTTAAAATACAATAAAACTTACGTATCTTCGTCGATGAATTTCAGCCAAAGATCGCCGTCAAAGAAGAAGGTAGGGTTTCTCTGATGGTCATCGGTGACTCGGTAAGTAAGAAACCTCGATTACCTTTTTTTGGTATTAAACAAACGTTAACTACTCGTTAAAGAAGGAAATTACTCTCCGAGTTTTTCGTGCGCGCGGTTACGGTATTCTTTCATCATTCTTTTACATGTTACTAATTGCAATGCTTAGAGTTACTAGTCTTTCACTCCAATATTACGGATCGTAAAGCTTACTTTTACATGTTACCAATGTTACCGATCATAATTCTACGAGATATTATTCTTTCATCATTCATTACCAATAGTAAAATTTCATGATAATGGTCGTATCATTCATACATTTGCAAAGAAACATGATATTAAAGAATCATTTATATTTTACTAATAGTAATGATACTTCTTACTGGACATCCTATAATTCTTTCATTTACAAGTTACCAAGCGTAAGGAGTGGAATTACCGCTCTTTCACTCGACTATTACGAATCGTATTGCTTAATTTTACAAGTTATCAATGTTACTTATCAAAATGGTAGGTGTTACTGCTAGTCTTCTCAATATTACTTTTACATGTTACCAAGAATATCAAAAACAGAGACTTGTGTATTCCTCAAAATTAATAATGTAATACAAGTCACGAATATGATACAACATGATAAGAAACAAATCACTACTCTCAATGTACATTACATATATATGATCAGAAGTTTTAAATTTATTATATAACTTATATAAAAAATATTCTTCTGGAATAATGAATTATTTGGATCCCATCTTGAGCCTTTATTCTCTTCCAGATGCTTAATAGTCATCTCTCCTTTCTCGGAAATATCATCTGCATACAACAAGTATCGATCTGAGCATACATAGAAAACATATTTATTAATCATCACAAAATTGATGAAACGAACAATAAAATTACAAAATTAATCATACTTTTACAGTAACTTGTATGCATAGAAACCATCTCTCTTATACCAGAATATTACATGCATAGAAGATATATCGATATGTTGCAAAAAGTAATATATATATATATATATATATCATCTTAGAATGCTATAAAAAAATCAATGCTTTGACAAGCATGAAAAGAAGTACCTCTAATGTTTAACATCAGACTTGGTAGGACAATTTCGTGAATCGTGTCCAGCATTTACTTTATTGCATAATTTGCATTGTCTCCGCTTTCCACCAGTTTCTTCATCCTATACTTAGCTCGAACTATGTCCTCATAGTGATCAAAGAGCTGTAAAGGAAGACATAACTCGTGCTAAGTATTGAGAAGTGAAAACAATACTATACTACAACGACGAATAAAAGAATAAAATCAATAAAAGTCGGTGATCCCCATATACTTAGGATCAAGTAATCCTAAGTATAGAAGGTTGTACACAAGGGAAAAACTGAGGGTTAGAATGTACATATACTACCTCCCCTATAATTAGGATAAAATATCCCTAAGTATAGGCAATAAAACAGAGGTGAAAAGAGTCAAAAGAATAATCAAAAGTCTTACCCCCCCCCCACCCATACTTAGGGTAAAGTTACACCCTAAGTGTAGCATAATCATGAGATGAAGATGGGGTGTTTAGACAGAAAGAATGAGATATGGATAGAATGGATCTATACAGCTATGGACAATATTGAGGTGCCTCTCAACAAGTGCTAGAGTTTATGCACCTATTTGGGTGCAAAGGCTAGGATAAGGTTTTATCAAGGTTCAGGATGGTATCTGTGCGACGAATACCGTACTGTCATCGCAGTCTCAGTGGGAGAACGATGACGAGGTCAATAGAGTAAACTATGACGCCCCAAGTAAACAATCAGACGGGTTTTTGCTATAGGTTAAAGATATGGGACGATGAAAACGGGCTCCAGTAGCACAAAAAAACTCATCGGCTCAAGATCAGAATGGAGTGGAAGAGCAGAGCCAAAGAAGTCGAACGTGGAGAAAGAAGGATATGTCAGGGAATTCTCCATGTCAATCACCGTCTCGAATATATAAGGAAGATCAAGATCAGGAGACTCACTAAAAAGGTTGATACCTGATACATGTAATGTAGAGAAATCAGTAAAATCATTGAATATCTCAAAGATCGGGTCTTCCTCGTGAGGGTCGACGAGGTGAGAAAGATCAATATCTGTGAAATCAGAAGTAACCAACTGCTCAGTTTTGTGATCCAACAAATCAGAATCACGTCCAGGGAGCAAAATCGAGTACAAGGAACATAAGGCATCCTCCCGCAGATAATCCTCGGGGAGTGATGTAGGCTCATCAGTACAGAAAACGAAATCAGAATCGAATTTGGGGTCTATGCTGTAAAATATCAGGTCGTCCAAAAATGTGTCAACATCATCAAATGGGAGGACATATGTCTCAAAGACGTGACTATCTAGGTCTGTCAAATCAAAATGGTGTCCGTCGTCAACTTCTATATGCTGAGATAAAATCAATTGTGTATATGAATCTGAGAGGATCTTCTGAAGAATGGACACTGAATCAGTTGGACATGGACACTGAAATGATTGAAAGGACGGCTGAAATGTGGGCTCCTCCTCTATTTCTTGTGATACTAGCAGATCTAGAATACAAGAATCCTCGACGTAAAAGTGCGGGACCGGCTCAAACTCTGGGTGTAAAACTAATGGGAGCTCGACCAATTTCCGACCATATGAAATGTAGTAAAATCCACATCCTTGGATTAGTATGTGATCTCTAAATCGGCATGAAGTGCCACACACTCAACTGGCTTTATATCTCCCTCGTGTGTTGTCCCAATAAAATCATCTCATAGAGATTGGGAAGTCAACGAGATGTCAGAAAGCTCTCTAAAGATGGTCCAAAGTGAATCCATGTTGAGACTGTGGTGTGAACTACCACACGAGGCATCGACCAATGTCTGTTTCTCGACAGTCATCCCCCTATAAAAGATATGTACAAGGTCAATCTTCGAGATTCCATGCTCTGGAAATTTCCTTGAGAGGTCAATAAACCTCAGCCATGAATCTCTCAATGGCTCCTGGGGGTCTAAGGTAAAATCTCTAATAATAAACCGCATCAAATCTGCTCTACGATGGGGGTAGAATCTGTACAAGAACAATGGTCGTAAATCTCCCCATGTAGCGAACTTCCGTACCAATCGTCGGTGCCAAATCTTGGCTCTATCATGAAGTATGAAAGGGAAGGTCATATGTTGTAACTCCTCAGAAGTGATGTCTGAATATGCTCGTGAATCAGAAAAATCCTCAAATTCAGATATATGAATATATGGCTCCTCATGCACTACCCCTGAAAACTTCGATAGTAGATTAATGAACTCTAAATCCAGAATGAAGGGACTCAATGTAGAAGCGGATTGCGCTTCCTGATCTGGGTACTCATCTATCATCCCAGGATAGAAGTCGTCTAAAACTCGTAACTGCTTCATGTGATCTCCTATGGAATGCACTCTCATCTCAGCAAGGTGATCACCCGTGTCTCGTATCTGGTCAATCTGACCTCTTCGGATGTCAAGCACAACATGTCCTGAATAAGAAGGTTAGAATGGCAAGGGAGAAGATGGGATGTTGCTTGGAGTTCTGACCTCCCAAGAGAGTGGGAGAAAATGATGGGAACGAAATGAAGAAGCTGCAAAATCCGGCTGAAATGGAGTATGGCCCATCATGACGAGAGAAAAGAATGATGATGAAGGGAGAGAGGGAGGGATAGAAGAAAGAGAGTGAAAGAGACAAAAGGTGACTGCTAATGATCCAGAGAAGATGAACGTAACCAACTCACATCAAAGACATCCAGACACAAAGCAAACCCTCAGTTCACCAACTCAACACAAATATGACCATAAAATATTGGTCTTTATCTTTTCAATTTTAGACTTTAGTGATCAGACAAAAGTTGTACAAACACTTAGGAGGCTTAATGGTATTTGGGCACTACTCTTTAGTATGTACGCGAGCAACTAAAAGCACAAACAATGGGGGGGTTTCTCTCCCAAAACAATGATGAAACAGTTACGTTTATTTCTAAGAGTCAAGTTCAATTAGCAGTCCCAATTTTTAATGATTTTTATTTTTTTGGATTTTTTCAGTAACACATCTAACGAGTTTTCCAATTTACTATTCAAAATATGTGAGTGAAATCAAGGGAGGAAATCGAAAAAGCCAATGCGCGATGAAGTATATGTTGGAAATGCGAGCCCACGGTGAGCCATTATGCAATAAATGTTATTGCATATATCATTCCCTGATCTGAAATGAATAATGAATAATTTGTATAATAGGTCCCTTAGTACAATTAGGGTTATGTACTATTGCCATCTTGATGATCATACAGCTGTTGATTCAACTATTGAATCATAGAGGTTGGTGCTTGGATGAATATCTAAAGGGTTAGATTGAGGACTCATCAAGCACCGTCAAATGATTGTTAAGAGATGATCTCCAGCCTGAGTAGGATATGGCAATCCTTATCTCTTAAGGCTGGTATCTGACCGACCTCTTGATGCAGGTCCTCTGCATAGGAATAGAGATTCGGAGGTGTCAGATTAGTTAGGTCAAAGAGTTGACTTAACGAGATCGAGATAACCAAAGTCCTATATCGTATGCTGTCATTATATAGACACGCATCCTCCGACCGGAGACAGATGTGTTGCTATATGTCTAAGTATGTACATTTGGCAGACCAATAGGTTGATGACCTAATCAAGGTCTATACACCGACGCGCTGGTGTGCATGTAAGGGCATATGAGTAATACGATCTCTCAAAGAGATCATACAGGTTCAATTACTGAACCCGAAGGCATGAGCTCACTCATGAGATATTGGGAAGAATCAAATTCCATGCGCATGGTCGTCTCGCTTTGGAAGTTTGACTGAATTTGTAGGTTTGATATATACTTTTGGAAAGTAAATGATCAAGACCTAGGTATGATATATGCTTTTGGAAAGTATATGATCGATACCGACTCCCAATGATCGAATGAGAAACTTACTGATAAAACCATGAAGTAGACAGTATAAAGTTGATCCAATACTTCGGGTTTAGTCTGAGTCTTCCAGTATGCAGGATGTACAGGTATTGGGAATACATGAGGGTGATTTGATCATAAACGATTGTATAACCATGACGCTTCCATTCCTAGGGAGTGATGAAACGGGTCTGGATTTTAGTGACTCCTCTCAGTAGAGAAGTAATCTGATCTTAGTCCAAATGTTGGACATTGATCTGAATGTGATTCAGATACAATGAGAAGATTAGATTTACGATCTTGATTTAATCAAGCATCTATGGGAGGTCCGCGATCTGGATTTGAGATATGATCTCAACATCCATGTCACTATACGTGGAACAATACAATCGCCCTGTCCTTATCTCCAAGTATCTGCGGAGAGATTGCATTATTCTTGAAGGGTTCAAGAATAATTCCATAAGATCTAAGTAATGAAGAGATGATGATTAAATGTGATTTAATCATATTGATGTGTGAAGAAAATATCCAATTTAATTAAATATGATTTAATTAATGTGGATACGAATAATGTGGATAGAAATATCCAATTATTCATAATATATTATAAATGTGATTTATAATGTATTAAAGAGAGCTAATTATAATTTATATGTGTTGATTAATTATTATATGTATTGGATATACATTGTGTAATTAATTAACAATGTAAATTATATGTTATTTTGGGTTGTGAATATGATTCACAATTTTTCCATGGTAAGAATGCAATATTCTCAAATATAATTGTGAATTATTTTCGAAGAATAATAACCCAACAAATAAATAAAGAGATATTTCCATGGAGATATGCAATCTCATGAAATCCATGAGATTGCTCTCCCCATGGAAATAAGTGGGCGGCACATCATTCCTATAAGGAATGTGTGGCCGTCCACATGGAAGGTATATGGAGATGGAATCTCCATGTATCTTCTCTCTCCTTATTTGTTGATTTGATTTAGGACTAATTTATATTTGATTTTGTCAAATATATTTTAACCTAAATTTGTTGGTTTTACCAACAACAATCTTGACCATTGGATTAACATAAATCAATCTCACCCATTGATTTTATGTGTCCCATGGATTGAGATCCATGGATCCCAAAACCCTATAAATAGAGAGGCATACCATGCTCTCTCTACACATGTAATATTGGAGGCTCTCTCTCTTCCTCTTTCTTCATACACGTCTACCCTCTCTCCCTCTAATTGGTGGCCGACCACCAAACCCTAGAGGAGAGAATCGTCGTCGCCTTCGCCACCGCGCCGCCGCTTCGACGTTCTTCGGTTCTCCGTCTTCTTGGAGTGCTGCACTCACGAAGGAGACATTCGATCTCGTACGACGAGATCAGGAGCAACCACGCTTGGATCAACTTCTTGGATTGCGAGGACAACGCGGTTCATCCCCGCGCTCGCAAGCGGTCTCGCCGACGATCGGACTTGAGACAGGAGGTCTCTTTCTTTAGAGACTTGATCAATCACGCTTCAAGAGGTATTGCATTATACTTGTTGTGGTTATAGATGAAACGATCTGAGAATGGTTCTCGGATCATGTGGTTTCATCGAATAAAAAATTTTAAATTCCGCTGCATCGAACAACTAGTACGACTAGTCGTTCTTCGTCGTATCCGATACGACGCACACGCTTCCGTGATGTGCTTGAGGAATACCATATCCTTCAAGTGGTATCAGAGCCTTAGGTCGATGGTTTCGAATATGATTCGAAAAACTGAGGACGACTTGGGTTCGTTAAGGTCGCGAAATTTTTTATCGCATTTGATTTCGCAGATCTATTTAGTAAATAAATTCGGCAATGTTTCAATTGTTTAAACACGAATTTAATACTTGGATTTTGTTCCCCATTAAATAAGGAAACCATAGGATCTGAGTTTACGTAAATCGGATTTCGTATGCTCTAGATATGGTTTCATTAATGAACATGTATGCACTGTTGCGGGAACAATAGATCTTAACATGATTAAAGAGTTAATTACTGTTTAGATCCGCCTCGAAATGTGTAAAACATCACTCGGGTTCTGTCCTAAATCAAATTAGCAATCTATGAAAATTGATTTTGTCTAATTTGGATTTAATATGATTGAGATATGTTAATTTTAGTAAGTAGGAGTCACTGCTGAAATTGCAGTCCTAATCTACAACCAAGTGATTGTCAATTAGTGAAATTAATTGTTAATTTCGTGAAATAATCTTGAAAAATATTTGTGAAATACTGGAACATGATTATTTACCTAATTGACTTGATCTCAACCAGTTAATTGATTAGATTTGATCTAAATCTTAATTGGAAACACATTCATCAAACTTGATGCTTGTGTAATGATTGTCATTTAATCATTTAGTGAAATTAAATTGTTTAATTTCCTAGAATAATTGTGCATAAATATTTGTGAAATATTTGATGATAATTATTCCCTTTAAATGACATTGCCTTAACCAATAATTGATTAGATGTGATCTAGATCACTAATTGGTTACATAATCAACATTCCAACAAACATATTGCTTGAATAGGACTTGGGATTTGTTTAGCAAATCGCATTATAATGTTAATCAAAATTGTTTTGATTATTATTATATGGTATAATTTCGGTTGAAGAACCGATGATCATCTCAAATACAAAATGATCTATTTTGCATTATCCTTTCCCGAGGTGGATATGGTGTCTAGTCGGAGAGCATTGGGGTTGCGGGTTGCAACGTATGTGGTCCGTCCCACTCTCGTCGGTACTGGCCATGACATCGGGTAGGGTTAGTATAATGCTTAAGAAATCATGATGTATTTCTAATTATTAAAATTCGAAATAATACGTATTTGAGATAATACCTTAATTCAAGTAACAATAAATATATTTGTTGGATATTAATTAGATCATTAATTTAATATGATTAAATTGATTGGAATCCAATTAAAATTAAAACACTCTATTATGAATAGAGATGTTATTTCCCTTGGAAGAATTAATCATAATGAATATGATTCATAGTGATTAATTAGAATTTGAATATGATATGGAGGATCACATAAGTGACATCCATGGTCTCCCGTCAAGGCGAAGGGTTCCGTCGCCAGGGATTGTATGTAGGAGACGCCTGTCCCAAGTGACAGCTCCTGTATGCAAGCGCATCTGGATCGGGCTCTTTGCTTCTCGAAAGAGTAAGGCCGTATGCGTAGTGACCCCAATATCGGATCCTCATATTATTGGGGCGATATTGGATTGCGCATAGCGAGTACTATTCTTGTTGACGGTTGGTTCAATTAACGACGGGTCAACATTGCCTTAGGGGTGGTGGGCCCGGGTGTTAAAGACCAAATTGGGAAATTCAAGTTGGACTTGCAAAGCGGAATGTGTTCCCGCTTCTTTTTATCCGAGTTGCAGATTATCATATTATTGGGATGTAAAAGAGATAAGGAAGGAGATCCCATATCTTGTTGAGATATAATGGTAAGTATATCTCTTACATTGAAAGTGATTAAGGGAATGAACTTTCAGTGTTGACTAGACAAGACAACTTTGATATAAAAATTCCTAAATCAAAGTAAAATAAAAATATATATATTTATGCAAATTTCTTATTTCAGATAATCCTTCATTAAAACCCACTCAATGATATACTCAATAATAACCAGTAGAATATCATGGATTGGACTCATGATCCAGATATTATACTTGCAATTGGACACATAATGTATGTGGTTGCAATATGCAAGTTTCCTCATAATAATGAGGAATGACAATTAAATAGATAATAGGACTACAACCCTAGGGTTTGTTTGTCTCTATAGTCTAGATCTCTCATCAGATGTACTTTGGAAGTGACATAATGATGATGATCGCAATTGTCAAATAATCCTTATAAAATCAATAAAGATTTTCTGGCATACATATGTGCTCTTGACATTTAATCATGAGTGACATGGTTCTCTGCATCATGTAGAATGGTAGCTCTATAAAGAGATGACGTATTAAAATTATTTGAGTACCTATCTGAACCTATGTTTTAAGAGTTTAGATGGATGTAGATGATGAGTGTCATCATTCTACTATCTATACTCTAGTCATTCATGAAGCTTCATAATATTCATATTGTATGAATTTAATGAAGCATGTATAAATGTTGAAATGATCTTACTTTGAATTCTTTTTGAATTTAAAATAAGAGATTCTCTGTCATGAGCAATGGTTGCTCATAGATAAAGGGAGCGCAGTGGAAGCATGGGTTGGACCCAAGTAAGAAGGAAAGTCAAAGAGTTGACCTACTTCTCTGACTTCCATATGACATCCAAAGAGTTGGATGAATGCCAAAACTGCAATAAGTTGATGTGTTGATAGTATGACTATCAAGTCTGTCTAGAATCCTTAGAGAAGGACTCGGATAGAGCATCAAAATTATCTACATAAATCATTGAAATTGACTTTCTTATTTGATAAGATAAAGTCTAATAATTGTATCTCAATCTTCTGACAACACTTGCAATGGGTTGCATATGTTTTAGAAGACTGGAAAAATTTGATCTTAAGGTTTATAGTTGTCCAGATAGACATTGATGCAATTGTTGCAACAATTTCCATTGGATCACTAGACTTCATAATTTCAGTGGGAGAGCCCTTAGTCTTAGAGAATGTCTCTATGACCTAGACATTAGAATACACTCATTGTTTGTTTCTAAATATTGGAAATAAACATGAATTCTGGAATGGACCTATCATAAAGAGTTATTTCAGAAAGTAATCTAAAATCTAGTGGACTCCACTAAATTAGAAAATTAATGAATGGTTCATTAACATTTCTAAATACTGAAATT
This sequence comes from Ottelia alismoides, assembly GCA_037367405.1. Classification (NCBI taxonomy): domain Eukaryota; kingdom Viridiplantae; phylum Streptophyta; class Magnoliopsida; order Alismatales; family Hydrocharitaceae; genus Ottelia; species Ottelia alismoides. The sequence continues at coordinate 150,441 of JAZKJV010005373.1, forward strand.
AAATCTCAAGATCAATAGGAGGATGAAGATCATTTGACAATGATCGAGCATAAGCCTTGGACATTTGTCTATTGATTTGATCGACAGACTAGTAAGAAATGAAACTTTAGAATGTCTAAAATTTCAAAACTTACGTACTTATGAATATTGTATTCCAAAGGAAAAATGTCCAATGCACCCTTCTTTTGGAATGGTGTAAGATGTCAAGGTATTTATGATCTCATACATATTGATGTGTGCAGATCATCTATATCATAGTAAACATTGTGGATATGTGATATCTATTTATGATTATGTATGATATGAGATTTCTTCTCTCCACCTAAGAAACCTTTGAAATGTTCAAAGATTTCATTATTTTTGGTTTAGAACCAAAGTTTGAAAGAAGATAAAATGAATTTGATCTAATCTAGGTAGCAAGTACCTACTAGATAAATTCGAAGAATACCTTATGGAGATATGAATATCATTTCTATCTCAATCCTCCTAACACACCTTAACTCAATAGAGTTATAGGTAGATACAATTGGATCATGTGTGACATGATCTTATCAATGATGAATTTTAGCATAATTATCCCTTAGTTTCCAGGTATATATGTGTAGTAGAGACTACAATGTATATCCTTAAGAAGGTTCCATGTATGTTGGAATCTAGCACTTGAGAGTGCTGCTTCATTAGGAAAATAAAGGATGGTATTGGATACCTACTTTATGACCTTGAGATTCTTAAAGTATCTCATCTCTGAGAATGTGATTCTTAGAGGTTGAGACTCTTGAAAATCAAGATAAAATGAAGTATAGGAACTCATTTAATCTTGAGAAGATAATGAGGCTCCTGAAATTGGAAACTAAAAGGACAGTTAAAGATGAAACACTAATACCTCTTCAAATGAGTTTGAGGATGGATTCCATGTGTTAGAGAAATCTGACAATGATCGAACTTCATGTGATGAAGCTTCTGAAGATCATAGCATGGATAGATGGATGTTAGCAATAGAAGTCTAATGTAGACTTCATATGCAAGTGTTGTATATGGACCCTCGTGGATCCACCTATATGGGTAAGACCTGTAAAGGTGTAAATGGATCTTCAAGAGAAAGGGAACCTGATGAGAAGGTAGAGATCTTCAAAGCACGGTCCGTAGCCATGAGCTACACACTGGAAGAGAAGACATTGCTTGCGATGAGACTTGCTCTTCGGTAACCATGCTTAAAATCGTCAGATTATTGCTAACCTTAGCTATACAACTTGACTATTGCATCTTCAAGATGTAAGTTAATATTGCATTCCTCTACGAATACCTCTCTAAGGATGTTCACATGAAGTAGCCCCAGGGCTTCATGGTTGAGGAAAGCAAGATGTGCAAGCTAAGGAATCCATCTAAGGACTCAAATAAGCTTCTTGAAGTTGGACCATAAGATTTGATGAAATTATAAGTGTTATAATTTCAGATAGAATCTGTATGAGCCATGTGAAGCTTAGTGGGAGTGCCTTTGTGTTCATCATGCTAAATGTAGATAAATCATTTAGAATGATATAAGAATGATAATAAGTGTTTTATAGACTGGCTATTACATATCTTGAAATATGATTTCAAAGATACCTCTTAGATTTTAGTTCTGAAGTTGTTCAGAAGCTAAGAGAAGAGGATAATTGGACTGTCACATTTGTAGTACACCTTGGACATATTCTATTCATAGAAATTCCAAGAAAGGCTTCTATCCTTTAAGATATGGTACTGACCTATCTAATGGGATAGCACCTCAAAGAGTTGAGGAAGTGAATGCTAGAACTACTTGCCCTTGGGCATCAGTTCTGAGAAGCCGGGTGTGTACTGGATGTGTACAAAAGCCAGATGGCTACCATGTAGTGGGAGTAGTAAACTGTTACTAATCCTACTATGGAAATAAAACACTTGGTTGCAGTAATAACAAAATCTTCATAGATGACAAGATTTTTGAGATAATGATCTCAAAGTCTTATCTTCAAAAGCTTGAGACTTTATAGATAAAGATCTGGAAAGTCTTAACTGTAGATACCTTAAGAGATAGTGATCTCCAGGATAAAGGGTATTCTGATAAGGATTATGGAAATACTGGTTATGATAATTGTTAAGCCGTAGTGTCAAGGACACTATAGTTTTTAACAAGATTGAGTATTGATTGCATAAGATGCAACATTCGCATTAGATGCGAGCACTGTTACTGGGGATATGCAAGTGCCGTAAACGGACTTGGCGTAGTCTCGTAGGAACAGAGTGACTGATCAGCTTACCTAGCTATTTTCTAAATAGCCTATGATTGTCACATGAGTGCGGGTGTAAATGATTAGCCCATTAATGGCTCTTTGGGCTAGTGGAAGATTGTTGGAAATGCGAGCCCACGGTGAGCCATTATGCAATAAATGTTATTGCACATATCATTCCCTGATCTGAAATGAAGAATGAATAATTTGTATAATAGGTCCCTTAGTACAATTAGGGTTATGTACCATTGCCATCTTGATGATCATACAGCTGTTGATTCAACTATTGAATCATAGAGGCTGGTGCTTGGATGAATATCTAAAGGGTTAGATTGAGGACTCATCAAGCACCGTCAAATGATTGTTAAGAGATGATCTCCTGCCTGAGTAGGAGATGGCAATCCTTATCTCTTAAGGCTGATATCTGACCGACCTCTTGATGTAGGTCCTCTGCATAGGAATAGAGATTCGGAGGTGTCAGATTAGTTAGGTCAAAGAGTTGACTTAACGAGATCGAGATAACCAAAGTCCTATATCGTATGCTGTCATGATATAGGCACACATCCTCTGACCGGAGACAGATGTGTTGCTATATGTCTAAGTATGTACATTTGGCAGACCAATAGGTTGATGACCTAATCAAGGTCTATACACCGGCGTGCTGGTGTGCATGTAAGGGCATATGAGTAATACGATCTCTCAAAGAGATCATACAGGTTCAGTTACTGAACCGGAAGGCATGAGCTCACTCATGAGATATTGGGAAGAATCAAATTTCATACGCATGGTCGTCTCGCTTTGGAAGCTCGACTGAATTTGTAGGTTTGATATATACTTTTGGAAAGTATATGATCAAGACCTAGGTATGATATATGCTTTTGGAATATATGATCGATACCGACTCCCAATGATCGAATGAGAAGCTTACTGATAAAACCATGAAGTAGACAGTAAAGTTGATCCAATACTTCGGGTTTAGTCTGAGTCTTCCAGTATGCAGGATGTACAGGTATTGGGAATGCCTGAGGGTGATTTGATCATAAACGATTGTATAACCATGACGCTTCCATTCCTAGGGAGTGATGAAACGGGTCTGGATTTTAGTGACTCCTCTCAGTAGAGAAGTAATCTGATCTTAGTCCAAATGTTGGACATTGACCTGAATGTGATTCAGATACAATGAGAAGATTAGATTTACGATCTTGATTTAATCAAGCATCTATGGGAGGCCCGCGATCTGGATTTGAGATATGATCTCAACATCCATGTCACTATACGTGGAACAATACAATCGCCTTGTCCTTATCTCCAAGTATCTGCGGAGAGATTGCATTATTCTTGAAGGGTTCAAGAATAATTCCATAAGATCTAAGCAATGAAGAGATGATGATTAAATGTGTTTTAATCATATTGATGTGTGAAGAAATTATCCAATTTAATTAAATATGATTTAATTAATGTGGATACGAATAATGTGGATAGAAATATCCAATTATTCATAATATATTATAAATGTGATTTATAATGTATTAAAGAGAGCTAATTATAACTTATATGTGTTGATTAATTATTATGTGTATTGGATACACATTGTGTAATTAATTAACAATGGAAATTATATGTTGTTTTTGGTTGTGAATATGATTCACAATTTTTCCATGGTAAGATTGCAATATTCTCAAATATAATTGTGAATTATTTTTGAAGAATAATAACCCAACAAATAAATAAAGAGATATTTCCATGGAGATATGCAATCTCATGAAATTCATGAGATTGCTCTCCCCATGGAAATAAGTGGGCGGCACATCATTCCTATAAGGAATGTGTGGCCGTCCACATGGAAGGTATATGGAGATGGAATCTCCATGTATCTTCTCTCTCCTTATTTGTTGATTTGATTTAGGACTAATTTATATTTGATTTTTTCAAATATATTTTAACCTAAATTTGTTGGTTTTACCAACAACAATCTTGACCATTGGATTAACATAAATCAATCTCACCCATTGATTTTAGGTGTCCCATGGATTGAGATCCATGGATCCCAAAACCCTATAAATAGAGAGGCATACCATGCTCTCTCTACACATGTAATATTGGAGGCTCTCTTTCTTCCTCTTTCTTCATACACGTCTACCTTCTCTCCCTCTAATTGGTGGCCGATCACCAAACCCTAGAGGAGAGAATCGTCATCGCCTTCGCCACCTCGCCGCCGCTTCGACGTTCTTCGGTTCTCCGTCTTCTTGGAGTGCTGCACTCACGAAGGAGACATTCGATCTCGTACGACAAGATCAGGAGCAACCACGCTTGGATCAACTTCTTGGATTGCGAGGACAACGTGGTTCATCCCCGCGCTCGCAAGCGGTCTCGCCGACGATTGGACTTGAGACAGGAGGTCTCTTTCTTTAGAGACTTGATCAACCACGCTTCAAGAGGTATTTCATTATACTTGTTGTGGTTATAGATGAAACAATCTGAGAATGGTTCTTGGATCATGTGGTTTCATCGAATAAAAAATTTTAAATTCCGCTGCACCGAACAACTAGTACGACTAGTCGTTCTTCGTCGTATCCGATACGACGCACACGCTTCCGTGATGTGCTTGAGGATTTTACCATATCCTTCAAAATAATGATACTTACAGAGAAAGAAAATGCGTACTTTGCTTCAACACTCTACACGCAATATGATCTGCGCATAAAATTAAATACTGAAAGGAAACTAACTATATGATGCACGAGGAAATCGATCTTAGATGTGCAACTTCTATTTATCGTGAAGAACAATAGCTAGCTAACCGAATAGAGTGTGGAGTCTGATCTTGGGAGTCACTCGGTGCCTGCCACAATGGATCCTGCTAGTGTTGTATGTGACTCCTCACGACGCGTGGTCTCAAATCCAATTAAGCTATCTTTTTCAATTTATTTTTAGCAAGATCCAATTATGATCTATAGGTACATGCAAGCAATTAAGTGGTGGGCCTTAGCTGATTACGTCATAATCAACAAAAATCCTAAGTATAGGAGCCAAATCCACAAGAATCAAATAGAAAGTAAGGCGGTGAAATCAAGAAAACACGAAAACAGCGGTGAGGTCCCCCAAGTGCACCGGTACTTGGTGAAACAGACCCCGAATAATGTCCAAGTCCAATAAGAGTCCAAGGTCGAAATTATTACAGATAATTGTTCTCTAAAATAAAATAATGGTCTTCTTCTCTTCCCTACTCTACCTCTTGTGCGGGTCCTCCAAAAAGAAACTCCAAGTCGTCCTCCAAGCAGTCCCTCGTACAAAAGCGAACAGACAATGCTCAGAAAATAATTATAATATAGAGAGAGAAGTAAAGCAGAAATATGACTATGAAGCCATGCTCCCCGACAACGGTGCCATTCTGATGACATGAAACCCGATGCAGTTGGGATGGATTGAGTTAACACAGGTCGTTGTTCCAAACCAAACGATTCGGTCAACGAGAAAAATGTACTAAACCACTTAAGAGAAATGAAACAATGGAATGCAAGCAGTCTTTGCTATTTAATTTACCTGGTATAGCGACCGGGGTCGAACACAAGGAGCACGACTTAAAAACTTAGGAGTTTAATCTCGAAGATAGAATTTTTAGTGGTTTTTTATTTTTCAATTTTTAGATGAGGAACAATATGAAAAAAGGAATAAAAATATGCAGACCACACTTTTTTATATTTTTAAAACATCTAAAAGTGCTCACAAAATTGCACAAAAATATTTTTGGGTTTTAAAGGTTTTCAAATATTTTTGGTAATTTTTTTCAAGTTTTCAGATGTTTTTGTGATTTTATAAAAATCAAACAGTGGCAACAAAGGTATATAGTGCATATCCAAGAGTATTTTGCACCTTTAAATTAATTTAAGTGTCCAAAACACTTGGGAATGATTTTTATAAAAAATATACACAAATATATAAAGACATGAACTGAAATAACTATTTTTCTATTTTTCTAGAATTTTCTACAATTTTTTTCTAAGATTTTAGTATTTTGCAATTTTTATTTTTATAAATGATTAATGCATGAAAATTGGAAGAAAATACAAGACAGTAAAATACACCTAATCTATTTTTTTTGGAATTTTTAGAGAATATTCAAATTTTTAAGATTTTTTTAACGTTCAGGAAGACAAAAAGGAACTGTTATTGAATTTTTAAAAATATCAAATAAAAACAAAATGGGATGAAATTTATATACAATGAAGAAGAACATAGCAAGAGTATAAAATTATTTTTGGAAATTTATTGATCACAAATGCTGATTATTCCAATGAAAAGAACTTGCAATTTTAAAGTCTGGAAGTGAGGGACGGAATTGCAAATATTTAAAATTTTTGCATTGAATAAAAATAGGAAATAAATTGAGGAGAAAATCGAAAATTACCCAAGTGACCACACTCAAACCACGTGACTGTCTCTAATAGGCATCTTCTTGCAAATATAGAAACTTCAGAGGACTCTAATGTAATTTTCCCAAATATATTTTTTATCCACAATCCTAAGAATGTTGTTCTTTGATAGATCCTCTTCTCAAACAAAGGGTGGCGACGACTCTTGGAGATGCGGCCGGCAGTGAGCCACTTAAGCGCGGCGGTGAGGGAGATGTTGGCACGGTGGCGGTGGTAGGAGGATGGAGATAGGGGGTGCGGGCTCCCAGCAGGTATGGAGGGGTGCTTCGCTACACGCGGAGGTGGGCTAGCGTTGTGGAGGAAGGCACGGAGGAGGCCGCGCCTGCTGTTGGCTGCGACGGAGGTGCGTCGCGGGTGCGGTGGAGGGTGAGTCTATGATGGTGGCTGGCGCACGTAGCCGCACAAGCGGATCTGGTGGGCGACGGTCGATGACGGAGTCGATGCTACAGCGCCGGCATTGATAGTGGTGTGGGGCAGCATCGCTAGGGCATGGGGGAGGTGTGCCTGGCATCGGCGGAGTGGGCGCTACCCGCGGTGGTGTAGGGTGGCGGGAAGGGCGATGCCTTTGGGTTGCTGCTATTTTTATTTTTATTTTTATTTCTTTGTTGTTTTAATATGTAAATGGAAATAAAAAATTATTTTTTAATGAAACATAAACTATATATATAAACAATTTTTAATTTTTAATTTTTAATTTTCCTACGAAATAAATATTAGAGATAAAAACAACTATGTTTTTTATTTATTTATTATATTTATAAACAAAATACGGTGCTTGAACGGTAGTAGATCTTAGCAAAGTGGGCGATAGATCCGAAGATCTGACCACCTTGTGTGGCCGGATATGAAAGGTTGTGAGAGATAGAATGAGAATGTGTGTGGATTGAGAAGATGGGATGAGAATGAAATTCAAAGACAGATCAAATCGGGGTGGAAAATTTTTAGCATTTTAAGATCTAAAATTTAATAAAGAAATCGAAGCACGAATTAACTCTAATATTTATCAAGAAAAAATGACGGAAAATAAAATTGGATCTCACTTGAGGATTGGACATACTATGATGGCCTCAACAAGGACCGAATCACTGTCACCGACAGGCTCAAAGGTTGGGCACCCTTTTGCGACGAGAAGCTGTCGAAGATCGGGCCCACTCCACCAAAGATTGATCAAAGAATAATGAAGGAAAGGAAGCCCAATCAAAAGAGAAGAAAATTCAAAAAAGAAAGATGTATAATTAAGGAATGTGTTTAGTGGCGAATTAAATAAATTAAATTTAATTACTTAATTAACTAATTAAAAATAAAATTCGGAGTTAAATAAAATAAATAAAATATTTAATTTATAAAAATTAATTAGCCACATTATTGTGACTATTTAAGGCATGTAATCATATCTTTATATATAAGGCATGTTTTCAAATTAAATAAATGAATAGATTAAAAAATTAAAAAATAAATCTAAATTTTATAATTAAATTAATTTAATTTATAAATATTATATACTTAATTTTTTGGTGATTTTTATATAAGGAAAATAGTTGTATACAAGTATTATATGCATATAGTACAATATACACATGTATTAATAAGGAAATTATTTTTACATATATTTCCTTAAAATTTTAATTTTTTTATTTTTAAATTTTTGATAATGAAGATAATATTTACAATTATGTACATTATGATAAAAAAAACTACAAAAATAATAAATATAATAAATAAGAGGTAAAACTACACAATCCACCTCAGAAAATCGACTTCTCAACCGTAACTCCAAAAATTATGAAATCATGGCCATTAAAGATAATTTAATTTAGAGTACAATGGTAGTGAGTTTGATTCAATTTGAGTTCATATGGAGCCAGAATTATTATTTCAATTATCACTTTACGGTTTTTTTGGATGTCATTATTTGTAATCTGTACATTATTTTGCTTTGCAATTATTTTTATTATTTACAAAATATTTTTATTTACAACTTTTGTTTAGAAAAGTATTTCATTTGAGTTCAATTTATTTACAAATAAAATAGTGTAAGTTTTATAAAAAATATATAGGGAAAATTATTTCCAAATTATTTTTTAGTTTTTTGGACTAAAGACCCTATCCTCCTCCCCTACTTTATTCTCGGTCAATCAGGTCAAGTCTTGACCTTATCTTAGGGTTTGGGTCAGTCCGCATTTGTTTCATAAATACATCCTTTTCTTTTCTTCTTTATTCTTTTATTTGAGTATAAAAAGTGGTAAAATGCATATTTAATAAATGCATGCCAAATGGTAGTTTTATAAAATTAGTGGGTATTTACATGTGTTCGACTAAGGAAATAAAGCTAAAATAAAAGAATAAAGACGATGAATCATGGATTCACCATGTATTTTTTATACTTAGAATAAAAAGCCAAAATCCAAACTTTCAAGACTCATATCTCCTTAACTAAAACTCCAAATGTATCAAAATCATCTCAATTGTTTATATCTTTTAATAATCTATTTATTGAAGGTGGTTTCATTTAATTTGGAGTTAGCATGCAAAAGTTAGGTTTTGAACCCCTATTGTGTAGTATACCTGAATAAAATATTCTTTTTTATTCTTTTTATAATTTTATATTTTTATTATTTTGTAGACATTATTTATAATCTATGTAAATATTTGAAGTAGAATAAAACTATAAAGAAATCACTAAAATAAAATTGTCTACATTAATAGATAGATAAAATAACTATACTTATAATTATATTTATACTCCTATATTTATTTAAGTGTATATATTATATCAGAAAATATAATAAAAATATATTTGTGTGTAAAAATAAGTTATAAATTTATAAATTAAGTGTAAAGAATAATAAAATACAAAATACAAAATAAAAATAAAATACGTACAGTATAGGTAAATATACCTATGAATAAAACCCTTAATAGTAACTCTATTAAATAAGCCCATAAAAATAAATAGAAACCATATAAAAATACTATATTAAATTGTAAACATTTTTTATATTTTGACTAAAAAGAGATAAAATCATTTAATATTTTATTTCAAATTATCAATGAATTTTCAATATATTTTGTCCTCACGCGGGTGACGTGGACCAACCAGGGCCCATCCCCATTGAACCTCGGTCAACTCTCTAACTAAGGCTATAGAAGAGACCCCATTTTCTCGATTTTTTCGTGCCTAAATCTTACACCAATTTGACTCGATATGTTCTTGACTTTCAATCCTTGATCATTAAGTTTTCACACCCAGATGATTCATTGATCTGTGGGGCATTGTATCGAGCTCCATAGCCTGATGAAGATGACTTGTATAAAATGTCTCCTCTGGGCTTCCTTGAGATTATGATCCTTCTTCTGCTTCAACCCTAAAATCTGAGCATCGAGGTGTTCCTGGTGACAGCAAGAGCAATATTGACCCCATGGCAGCTTGATTTGGCGTAGAATCCAATGTATCCGCACTCCATTGCCGCCCTTCGCCGAAGCTTCGCTCTAGGTGCATCAACTCCGTTGAGATTAGATCTTCTTAGCTTTTCTTGCTCCTTAGGTTATCAGTAGGATAGTGCTGTACTTTATTTTATTTTATTTCATCTCATTCGTCGTATTTTCCAATTTTCCCTTCGTCAAAGCTCCGGCTCCGCCACCTCATTCCGTCGTGCCAGGTTGTTCTTCGTCACACCGTTCACCCTCATCCCCCTCCTCTTATCCTTCTGATCATCCTGACAAACTCCATTGATGAATGCCCATTTCATCACCTTTATTCTTTCATTTTAGCCTTTAGACCCTAGCTAAATGCATATCATTATTTTGTACAAATTAGCATTCTTTTTTACTGTATAATTATTGTAGAAATTACATTTTTAAAGACAAAATAAAATAATAAAGAAATAATAGAAAAATAAATAAAATGCCAAAGGTATTTTATGACTCTAAACCTAGAGACCTAAGTATCTTGATGATTGGGTCGACCTGGAATAAAACAGGGGGAGATAAGGGTCAAAACACAATAAAAAACTTATTCTTTTATTCATAAGTATTGTGTTTTTGAGACCTATTTTATTATTTATTTCTATACGTCAAATAAAGAAACTTTGTACATGAAGTTGTAGATAAAATTACAAATAAAAATACAAAATTTAGTTTACACAAAAATAATACACAATGTCCTTTTTATACTTAGAATAAAAAGTAAAAGTCCAAACATCCAAGACTCATATCTCCTCAATAAAAACTAAAAATGTATAAAATCATCTTCAATTATTTATATCTTTTAATAAGCTATTTATTAAGGCAGTTTCATTTAATTTAGACTTAAGATGCATAAGTTAGGTTTTGGACCCCTATTGTGTAGTATACCTGAAAAAATATTCATTTTATTTATTATTTTTATAATTTTATATTTTTATAATTTTGTAGATACTATTTATAATATATAAACATTTGAAATAGAATAAAACTATAAAGAAAACACAAAAATAAAATAGTCTACATTAATACATAGATAAAAAAACTATACTTATACATATATTTATACACCTATATTTATTTAAGTGTATACATTATATCAGAAAAATATAATAAAAATAGATTCATGTGTATAAAAATAAGTTATAAATTTATAAATTAAGTATATAAAATAATAAAAAAATACAAAATAATAAAATGCATAAAATATAGGTAAATATACCTATGAATAAAACCCTAAAAAGTAACTCTACTAAAATGCACATACAAAAAAATAAAAATCATATTAAAATACAACATTGAGTAATAAAAAAATTTATGTTTTAATAAAAAATTAATAAAATCATTTAATATTTTATTTCGAATTATCATGGAATTTTGAATATATTTTTCATCATGCGGGTGATGTGGCCCAATCAGGGCCCATCCCCATTTGATCTCGGTCAACTCTCTAACTAACGCTATATGAGACATCAAAACGCTATAGGAGACATCAAACCTCATTTGATCCATTTTCTCAATTTTTCATGCCTAAATGTTACACCAATTCGACTCGGTATGTTCTTGAATATCAATCCCCGATCATCGAGCTTTCGCACCCATATGATTCATTGGTCGAGGAGTCACTATATCGAGCTCCATGCCCAGATGAAAATGTCTTGTATAAAATGTCTCCTTTGATCTTCCTTGAGATTTTGATCTAATCATCCTATTTTGTATATAATGCCTTTCACACTCATCCCATTCCTCTTTGCCTTCTAATCATCCTAACCAACTCCATTGATGAATCACATTTTCACCACCTTTATTCTTTTATTTTGGCCTTTAAACCCTAGCTAAATGCATGTATCATTGTTTCGTACAAACTAACTTCCATTATTTACTGTTTAATTATTGTAGAAATTACATTGTCTAAATCTATAATAAAAGAATAACGAAAGAAAAGAAAAGTACATAAAATGTCAAAGGTATTTTGTCACCATAAACCCCCAAAAATAAGTCAAGAATTGATTTGATCAACAAGAAATAAAGTAGGGGGGGGGTAAGGGCCAAAGATACACTAAAATTTCCATTTATTCATTCATTGATATAGTATTTTTGGGACTCATTTTATTATTTATTATTTATACCTAAAATCAATAAACTTTATACATAAAATTGTAAATAAAAATATTTAGAAAAATACAAAATTGAGTTTGCACAAAAATAAGATACAGTATACATTTTATACTAAGAAAAAAAGCCAAAACCTAAACTTCTCAAACCCATATCCCCTCAATAAAATTAAAAATGCATTAAAATAACTTTAATTGCATATAAATTTTAATTATTTATTTAATGAAGGTGGTTTCACTTAATTTGGAGTTAAGGTGTGAAAGTTAGGTTTTGGACCCCTATTGTATAATATACATGAATAAAATATTCGTCTTATTTATTTCTTATTATTTTTATAATTTTTATTTTTATAATTTTGTAAATATTATGTATAATATATGTGCATATTTAGAATATAATAAAATCATAAATAAAATACAAAAATAAAATAGTCTATATAAGTATATAGATGAAATACTTATACTTATACATATATAATATACATCCCTATTTATTCAAGTGAATGGGGATGGAAGGCTTGACCTTCTCTTTCGTTGTTTATAGCCCACTTTTGTCTATTTATGGGCTAATTCTTTGATGTAATAATTTTTCATTGCTTCAAAGTCTCTTTATCTTAGATGAATAATAGTATGATCTTTTTTCAAAAAAAAATATCATGTCTTGTTTGTAAACATAGCCTACTTAAGATTTACAAACTCTCACTAAAATAACTACTAGTAGTGTATTACAAACTGTATTACAAACATGCTACTCACTAAGAGAAAGCAAAGAATAGTGTAAACAACAAATTCTGAAGTATTTTCCACACCACCATACCTCCTCCATCTCTTTTACTGTTTCTTCGCTTGATCGCAACCTCAAAGTTCAGTTGTCACCAACTCTAGTAAGCATATTGATAAGAAATTTTCCATTGGTAATTGGAATAAGATTGTACTTGTCAGTGTAGTAAATGGAAAGATCACTTAAAAAATGAAAAAAAGAGATAGGTGTATAACTATGAGTATAGTACTTCTGTTTGATTTACTTGGATAAGACCCAAGGTCATACTTAAGGAGGCATACTTTAACAAACTACTAGATGTGTGTTATCCGCTGGAAACTAAGACACGAGCATGCGTGCAAGAATAAAGTGATCCCACATATTTTTACGATTTGTTTCTTTTTATCTAAAATTATATTTGTTATATTTTTGATTAATTTTTTAAAAATAATGTTTAATTTTTATATATGGATTTTTATTTTTATGTATTAAGTATATCCTAAGGATATAAAGTAAAGGGGAAAACAATGAGAAAATATTCTTCTTAGTTTTTGAATATATTTTCAAAGTTGAGTTTTTAATTTTCAACTGATATTATGAAAATAAATAAAAGCAAAATAGGATAATAAATTAGCTAGAGTAAACAAAATTATGTGATAATAAGGAATTGTACTATGTGCAAGATCCTAAGGTATTTACTAACGGTAGCTTAGGACACAAGTATGAGACAAACAAATATTTATATGAATTTTCAAAGGTTTTTCATGTTTTAGTTCTCGAAAAAATATAAGAAACACTAGAAATCCTTTTGGAGTACTTATATTCCTGTAATAGAGACCTATTCCTTGATGATTTGAGAATAGTTTTAGAATAATTTAAGTAATAGATATGATTATTTTTTAGGTTCTCAATTTTTAGAAATTTTAAATATAAATATTTTTATAAAATAATTTAATGTATACCAAATATATAATATATAATGTGTCTAAATAGAATTCGCACAACATTAAGTCTATGACAATTATAAGATTTACAAGAAAAAAAACAAGTGTATTTTCAAATAAAATTGAAGAAATAATTTACAAAGCTAGAAGAGGTAATTTTTTTACACCTGAACTTCCAATCCATCATAAAAGTCAAGAGAAATTTCTTATCATTCAATAAGCATCTTGTATTTCATAGAAATTGGGAGTAATATAGTCCTTACGTCAAGGCCAGTCTATCTTACTTTCAGGCATCAATATACGTTTAAGGCGTGGATGATTATTATCAAAAATTCCCAACGTCTCATCAGATTAGAAAATCAGCACTTTTCGAAAACTGAGGGGATTTGAGGATTCTTTATGTGATCTTCCCTCTCTGAGTTTTAATAATCTAAAATACTATTAGATTTTTTATCAAAAAGAATCAACTTTCACAGATAAATTCTAATTAATTAAAGTACTACGTAAAACTTATGAGAAAAATATACAAATTGTGGCTATTTAATACAAGCCTTTGCCATGTAAAAATTGCTTGAAAATAATGTAAAACAAGATAAATAAAAATATTTAAAATTTAAAGGTCTAAAATGCAAACAAAGTAAATTTTAATTCTCAAAATAGCCTCTCTACTATCTAATTTGCAAATATAAAAAGGTAATTTTTCCTTTCTAGGTAAAATCTTAGATGGGAATAATGTGTACTCTAAAGTTGAAGGGGTTCAATGAAACATTTCTACCCCATCATGATAAAAGGAGTAAGATTTCCTCACATGTCATGCAAACATCATGTTTTCCCTGACGAGCTCGTGATTAAAGGGTAGAGCTCCAGAGAAAGGATCCTTTGTTGTAATGTATTTTATAGTAGAGGTGATGGAATTCTATTTTTAAATTTTGTGGTTTTCAATTTAAAATATAACCTTATGGATTATATCTTCTACTAATGATCAACATATCCTTCAAATTTTGCTCAAATCCGAGGCTATTTATTATTTTATCTTAATGGTCAAAGGTCTGGTTGACATTTAAGATACTTAAATCCAATTAAAAGAGCCAAGTTTTTTTACCATTAAGTAAAAATAGCAAATGTCCTCGGATTTGAGTAAAATTTGAAGGATATGTGGAAAAGATATAATCTATAAGGTTGGATTATCAAAATGACAATTGTAAAAATAAAAAATAGAATTACAATGCCTCTGTTGTAAAACACATTACAACAGAGCACCCTTTGTCAGAGATCCAATGTGATGGCATCTGTTGAACTCACATGCATGCATTTGACCCCATTCTTTGTGCTGAGTAGCTAGATTTTGTCTTGGCACGATTTTCTTGATGTCCGTAAAAGAAGTTGAGAGGATTCATTGCTCATAGTAGCCTAAGGATGAGGTTGAACGAAGAGGGATATTGATGTCCAACCACTAAAAAATAATACATTGGATAGCCTCAGATTTTCTCCCCTTTGTACATGAAAATAAGCAAAATCATAGTAGTGACATGTTCATTCAAAAAATCTAAGAGAGACATAGAGGAATGTGTCTACCTAGGTGCTTGAATTAGTTCATTTACATCTTGGATTTCGAGTCAAGTTACTCAATCAAGAAGCTCATATGCACCATTTGTGTTGATCCCTCCTACATAAAAAAGATGTAGAGTTCATTGGAGAGGAGTGAAGTTGTCTGGTCAGGTGATCTAATGGATTGTATTAAGGCTGAACTCGTGTCAAAGGGGTGGAAATGGGCAGAGGAGATGATCTCCAACCTTGGTTGGATTGAATGGGAAGTGCAAAAGGTATAGGAAAAATTAGCCTATGAAGGTTGGAGAAGATGAGTTGGATAAATCATGAAATTGGGACAGGATAGGAATTGAAGTATGAAGTGAACTTGGGGGAAATGGAGAAGGGAATGAGGAATACTTGATGAGATTGAATAATGCAAAAATTGACTCTAGATTGGCATGCACAAAACTCATCAACAATCACCTCGATGCTCTACTACTATGCAAAATATGTGTACACGAGGAGCATGCTATAGCCTATGTCTCCAAAGAGTACATGGACCTTCCCCTTAATGTCAAATATGCAATGGGTACATTGGGTTATTACCTCGATGCCTCTATCATAGTCACATGCTCATTGAATGTGGATTTAGAATTTCTGAAGCTATGGAGAGATAAGGTGGTAGTGGGACTTTGAGGGGATTCTTATTGTTTCAAATGGTGATGGGTAGACAGAGACCAATAGTTATGAGAGTGATTTAAGCTTTCTCAAATGTACAAGGTGGGAGGTTAGAGATGACCTGAGTCGATGAAAATTTGACGTCAAGGAAGAGTTGTTCACCTCACACAAAATGCATAATGTGTAGTTGGAGGAGATGATGATGGTCCTGCCAAATTGTTCTAAAAGTCTAAAATCTTGTAAATCGTAATAAATAGTAGATAAACTTAATAATATATGTTAAATGAAAAAAGTTGTTTCATTTCTTGAGTTCTACAACTTTCTAAGAGGAATAGCTACAAAATCGACTAATTTTTAGAAAATATGAATTTAAGTCGGAATTTTTACGTGCAATTAGTACATAGATTTTGTGATTTTTATCTTTGTTTTCTTATTATTTACATATAACTATTATATTATATTTTATTATGAAATTACATTATATTTGTGGTCTATCATATAAAATTGGTTAAAAAATACATAAGGTTATTCATGGACAATTTTATTTATGTTCAAGCTACAGATTTTTGTACTTTTTAGTTTTGTACTTTTCATTTTTTATTTTTTACTGAAAATGTAAACACAATTTCAAAAATAAAATAGATGTCATGAGTGCTCTAGAGAAAATCTATTATTAATATGTACAATTATATAATATGTCTAAAAATTCACTTTTCAGATATGAACCTAGCTCAGTCTCAAAGTATTTTTAAAATTTATGATATCTTAAGTGATGAACTTTAAATGTTAGTATAGTTAATCTATGGTTCATATGCATGAGGTTAAAATATGAAGCGCATGCATGTTAAAAATTAAGGTTTTATCCAAGTAAAAAGTATTTTTTGTGATAGTTTGATATTTTCTCTTTATTTTTTTCGAAATTAATGCAAAAAAAATCAGTTTGAGTTACTTATAAAAGATACAAGTATTTGTTTGTGCATGTTATGTAGAAGGGTATAGTGCTCGAATCTATGCTTTCTGTGACTTGGTAGCTTCCTTTTTTCTCCTACTTTAATAAAGTCAACCAAGGCTTGGACCTTGCTATCTATATTAGAATCATAAATAGGCCTTGTATTCCCATCTATTCTGGCTTTCTTGGTCAACTTGTACACATATACATGCATACAGTCATCCTCCTACTACTACTCTTTTTGAATTTCTCACTTGCGTATTTTTATGTGTTTTAATGTTTTTTTTCCAGAATATATGTTTTCAGTACTAATTAGTGTCTCCTAATTACAGGTATGCATTCAAAAATATGATATTTAAGATGCAAATGCATGTATTTACTCATGGATTTAGCTAAAATTCCGCATATTAAGTATATGAAACAGTTATTCATCATATATATACCAGATAGTCTAATCCATATACAAAATTTACCATCGGTTATATCATCATGAAAATGAAGCAGAAGCATAATAGTATTGGATGTTCGGATTTATGCATTTGGAGGACTGGATGAGGGGGTATAAGGTAACAAGTCCTACATTGTGTGCCTTTCCTTGCCCTCTTTATATTTCACTACAATTTTTTATATATCTCATTAGTTAAGAAATTAGAAGGTGGCCTTAACACGTGGATAAATTTATTTAAAGAATGATTCTCTTCACCCTTTTTTCCCATTCGCTTTATTGCAAAGAAAGAAAGACAATATTAGTATTTTTTTAAATGCTTACAAAGCAAAATGCTATTACAGAGGAATTGATGGGAGACGGGCAACAAGTTACGTCGCCAATTTCATTTAAATGACAAATCCAATTCTTCGAAATGTAACATTTGATAAGCCGGCCCAAATCCATCCAAAGCCCGCTCCAAAAGGCTCGAACCAACATGGGCCCATAATTTACCTGGATTGAGCTCGAGCCTTGTTTCTAAATCCATGAAATTCTGCGCTGGCTTGGGTCACATACCTATTAAAGAAAATCCCGGTTCTCCTACAAAATTTTGAACTTTGGGTCCGACCTGACCCAAAAGTTTTTAACGGACATCGAGCTGGGCCTAATTGGTTTAGGATGGATGCAGGCACATGATATACACGACACCAGTACAACAAAACATGACGAAAAAATCATTTTCTTCATGTTACTTATTCTATCAAAGTAGCAAATTATAAATTATAAAAGGATTGGCTTTGCAATTCAAAAAGGTCTAACGGCGCAGCTTGTTGCCCGCTTACCTTCCGTTTCGATGTAAACTTGCTTTTGTTAGCTTATTTACTAAGGGCTCGTTCAGTAGAAGAATAAGCAGGAATAAGGATGGAGAATAAGGGGAATAAGGGTCTATTCTCCGTTCGGCTGGAGTATAGGAATAAGGAGAATAAGGTGGAATAAAGGTTATTCTCTGTTCGGCTGGGTTTGGGGGATAAGGAATAAGGTTTGAAAGTTAGGTAAAGCTGTTGGTTGTTATTTGAAGTTGTGTGATATAATGTCTCATTATAGGTCGCATATACTTGTCAATAACCGGGCGACGATATGAAAATATACCTGATTGGCTATTGAAATAAGGAATAACGAAATAGAGCTAAAATTATGAAAACTACAACAGCAAAAAATAATAAAGACATTATATAGATTTCCCTCGGATTTGAATTTCCACATCGAAAATAACAATGACAGTGACGTCGGTTAAGCCACGCCACTACTGTGGCTGCTCAGCCATGATCGACACCGCATCATTAAATCTTAATTTATAACGGTGGAATCATCATAGGGACGTTGCATAAAGTTTAAGATGTACTTTAGTAAGAAATCATGATAAGAATCCATCGAAGGCGTTCGGTGTACAGTACTGCACGATGCAATGTAGAGATTACATGAACGTAGTACGAAATAGTCGGTGGAGGCGGCACAATGGTAACAAAAGATACACGTAATTAAAACAAAATCAACGCTGCGCATTCTCCCACATGGCCATCGCCAAAGCATCACGTAACAAATCTCCAGCTCGGATCTCCTGTTCGGAAACCCTGACGTCGATACCTGCAGTAGTGTTGTCAAATTCTTCGTCGTTGGGACTGAGCTCTACAGACGACCCACTTTGAGCTGATTCAAGAGTGAATGCACTGGATATCTGATCCTCGCCCAGGACTTCACGGATGAAGTTGTTGATAATGCAACATGCCATGACAATCAAAACTTGCTTCTTGAAACTGTAGAACGGTCGCTCAGTTATTGCCTTGAAGCGGGCCTTCATGATCCCAAATGTTCGTTCGACGTAAGACCGGGGCTGTGAGTGCCTGTGATTGTACAACTCCTCAGGCCGGCGATATCCGTGTCCCCTTCGAGTTCTAAACTGGGATAGGTGTGCAATAACGCCACGGTATGGGGTGAGAAGCTCTCCGTGTTTGCATATCCACAGTCGAGCAGGAACTTCCTTCCCGGAGGTACATGAAAGCCTCCCTCGTCTAAAGCCCACCTCAACACCTTCATATCAGCGGCTGACCCCTCCCATCCGGCGGCGGCGTATATAAATCTATAACTGAAGTCCACACACGCCATGACATTCTGTGCTAGGGTTTGGTGCCTGCTCCGAAACTTTGGAGCGACATTCGCAGGGACATTTGCCGGGATAAGTGTGCCATCAATTGCGTCGATGACATCCTGCAAAATGGTTAATTTAAATACATATTCTTATTTAAATCTGTTGCATTCAAAATCCATCATGCAGGAGTATCTTTAAATAAGGATAAAAATTCCTATTGTTCAGAATAACATCTGGTATCAGACAGTCAGCAGCTGGGAATCGGATAAACTGATCTTTGAGGGAGACGATGCGTATGAGAATGTCGTTGAGGTGATTGGAAATTGTATCACCAGAGTGTTGGAAATGTTCAGAAAGCGCACGGTTCTTTGCATTGTGGCCGAGATAATACAAGAAAATGCAGAGGGATTCCTCTGCCTTGAGGTGCCTCGAATCCTTTAGGCCAGCTCGATCCTTTAATAGGGTGCATAAACGTAAAATGGTATCGGGGTACATTCAGAAAATAGAATATGATCGGACAACATGTCCATTTAGCATCTCCCGAATCCATACATGTCCTGTACGCACTGACGTGTGCTGTGGTTTTCTCGGGATGTAACCGGCTCCATCGATCTGGTTCTCCTCATCATCCTCTAGGACTGCACGTAGGTATGTCATATTCAACATGACCAAATTATATCTCATTGCGGTGATTGCCGCCATTCCCTCCATCAGACATGTAGAAAACCTACATTTCCATATTGAGTCTCAATCATACAAGACCACCAACAATCACAACAGGCAATTATTGTAGAACACATGTACGAAAGCTATGAAGTTATCCTATTACAAGCGAGAAAAGTCCATCAAGGTAGTTACTTATTACATGACATCTAAAGTTAAAACAGGAAATATTGTTCAACAGCCAAAGAAGACAACTAAAAAAAAGAAAAGGTGCTCATGAACTAAAAAAAAGCAGCAGACATCTAAAAAAAAGACCAGCAGACACTAAAAAAGATGAGGTGTTCAGCAACTAATCCTTGCCCAACTGGAGGCTTACCCACGCAGCCAACTTCGCAGGCACAGACTTGGCCCGGTTGAATATAATACGTTCGTATGGGTCACGAAGGCTGTGAGCAAGACGAATTTGGGCCTCGACAGGTAGGCCCGGAACTAGTGCCTCAAGCTCATCCAGAAGCTCCTCCACCCCCTGGTGCGGATCTTTCGGAGTCCACGCTTGGATCTGCTCCCTTTGCAGCTCCAACATTTGCGTCGTCAAACGGACGACGTCCTCTCCCAACAGCTGTGAGGGTAAGGGGGCACCGTCACTGCGTGAACGCTTCGTGCTTGTTGCCTGCGCGCCTGAATCCCGGTGTCTTCTCCCCCGACTTTGTTGTGTACTTGGGCCATCACCTTCTCCTTATTCCGAGACCTCAGGGGCTTTGGTGTCCCCTTCGAGATCGTCCTCGAAAGCTTGTTGCGTACCAACATCACCCTCAAAAAATGCAGCAAACGAACCAGGGGGTGTTGTCTGTAAGGATAAGGCAAATGTACCCTTCGCGGTGTAGTCTCCGACAGTTGCTTCAACGAGACCGAAGTGGGGGAAAGACTTCCTCCGATATGGCTTGTACGCCTTGTTAATCTGAGTGCAATATAAAATGATGAGAGTTTATTGAAATTTATGCAGCTTTAAAGTAGGTGCACATGCAGTTACTCACCGTGAGCCATGCCTCCTCATCAGGTGCGATCACGGTACAACTCAGTGGATCTCATCCCCAACCGCTCTTCGACATGAGGTAAACGAATGCAGTGTAGTCCTTCTTGATGGTTTTCCATCGATTGTTGAGCTTCGCATTATCCCAGTTAATCCCAGTGTGCATGTTAAACTTCTCAATTATATTGTGCCAGACTGGTGATGTAAAAGATCCTCCAACTCAGTCGCCAACATCAAAGTGATGTTTGAACAGCTGAAGAAGACATTCATCCATAGCGGGTGTCCACTTCACGCGATGGACTGAGGAATCATCTTCCCTAATGTGTACCCCAGTCGATCCCGCACCGGCAGTGAACATCCTGTAGTATAAGTCAGATGATGTCAACTGCAATGAGCACCGACCACTGCAGGCATTATCAAACCAAACAAAATGTACCAGTCATCGTAGACCAAAATAGCAGCCATGCGGCAAAGCAAAGAAGATATATGGAGCACCAACGAAGGTGCTCTCTACTAGCAGAATAACAACCTCGAGAACTAAATAGGTAGCTCTCAGCCATTTCACAAAATAAATTTGACCCAATGATTAATTAACGTCAAGAATCAATAAGAACAATCGGCCATCGACCACCAAAATAACATCAACACAGAGCACACAGCATCACAGAGCATCAGTGAGGTAAAGCATCAGAGCACGGAGCATCACAGGTAGCTGCCAACTAATTCAGAAAGTATTTATGAGTCATTGATTAAATGGAGTCAGAAGGTAAAGCACACAGCATCACGGAGCATCAGTGAGGTAAAGCTCACAGGTAATGTCATCCAAGAGCACCAAGGAGGGTGCTCTCAACCAACCAAATAACATTATCGAGCACCAAATAGGTTGCTTTCAGCCATTTCAATGAATCAAATTAGCGTCAATGATGAATTGAATTGAAGAATCAGTAATAATTATCACCCATGAGTCCATATCAGTGCAACCACTACGAACCCAGCATCACAGAGCATCAGTAAACATCCATGAGGTAAAGCACACAGGTAATGTCATCCTAGAGCACCAAGGAGGGTGCTCTCAACCAACCAAATAACATCATCGAGCACCAAATAGGTTGCTCTCAGCCATTTCAATGAATCAAATTAGCGTCAATGATGAATTGAATTGAAGAATCAGTAACAATTATCACCCATGAGTCCATATCAGTGCAGTCACTACGAACCCAGCATCACAGAGCATCAGTAAACATCCATGAGGTAAAGCACACGGGTAATGTCATCGTAGAGCACCAAGGAGGGTACTCTCAACCTAAAACAAAACATCATCGAGCTCCAAATGGGTTGCTATCAGCCAATTCACAGCGCATCAGTCAACATCCATGAGATTAACCACACAAGTAATGACATCGTAGAGCACCATTGAGGTATTCTCAACCAAAAAAATAACATCATCGAGAAGCAAATAAGTTGCTCTCAGCCAAATAAAAAATTTTTGCCTCGGTCAAGTATTGGAATCGAGAATCAGTAACAAACATCACCCATGACTCCAATGCAATACAGCCAGTATTAGTCCAGCCTCAAAGCGCATCAAACAACAGCCGTGAGATAAACCACACACGTAATCACATTCTAGAGCACCATTGAGGTTTTCTCAATCAAAAAAATAACATCATCGAGCAGCAAATACGTTGCTCTCAGCCAAATAAAAAAATTTGCCTCGGTCAAGTATTGGAATCGAGAATCAGTAACAAACATCACCCAAGACTCCAATGCAATGCAGCCAGTATCAGCCCAGCCTCAAAGCGCATCAATCAACAGCCGTGAGATAAACCACACAGGTACTCACATTCTAGAGCACCATTTAGGTGTTCTCAACCAACAAACTAACATCATCGAGCAGCAAATAGGTTGCTCTCAGCCAAATAAAAAAAATTTGCCTCGGTCAAGTATTGGAATCAAGAATAAACAACAACCATCACCCATGACTCCAATGCAATGCAGCCAATATCAGCTACACCACCCAATAAGTGCTCCCAATCAAGATAATAACATCATCGAGCACCAAATAGGTCGCTCTCAGCCAATTTAGAAATATAATTATCCTCATTGATGTATTGTATTCAAGACTCAGGAACAACCTTCACCCGTTAGTCCAACGCAGCCATTATCAACCTAGCAACACAGAGCATCAGTCAACAGCCATGAGGTAGAGCACACAGGTAATGAGATCCTAGAGCACCAAGTAGGTGCTCTCAATGAGGTACTGGAGTCACTAATCAATATGAACCATCAGCCATCAGTTAAGTGAAAAAATATCAAGCCACCATAACACCATCGAGCACCAAATAGGTTGCTCTCATCCCATTAACATAAACATTTGCCTCAATTATGTTAAAGCAACACACAACAGTTTTGAGGTAAAGCAAACAATGTAGGACACCATCGAGCACCATGTAGGAGCTCTCAAGCAACAAATTAGCATCCTCGAGCACCAAATCCAGACATGGGTATTCCAAACTCGTCATCTTAACCACTCAAGCATCACAGACCATCAGACAGCAGCAATGAGGCGACCAACCCCTCACGGCCAACCGTTGGTTGTTCAGCCAAGAAATTGAGATCCAAGAGCACCTCATAGGTTGTTGTCGGACCAAAATCAAAAAAATTCACATCAACGATTTTGGAGACACATGCAACAGTGACAAGCAGCAAGCATATAAGAGATCATAAACCACCGACAAGTCTTGAAGCCCATAGCAAATCAAGCATCGTTCAGCAACACAAGGCGATATGTAACAGTCCATCAACTTCATTGCACAAAAAAGGCGAGGGAGGGATTTGGAATGTACCTGGTGATCCACCAAATGCTAGAAGATATGTGAATGCAAAATCCCAGTGCAAATTGCACTCCAGTAGCGGCAGAGAAGCCATTCGACTTCCGCCTCCGACCCATTTTATAGCCATTGGAAACCCTAGACTCCATGGATTCCATAGCCTCCGCAGAGGGATCAAGGCCACAGTGGCCGATTTAATGGTCAAAAGAAGCAGGCGGATGACCCATCACACTCCAACAACAGTGAAAGCCATACCTCGAGCGTAGAACATGGAGGAGGTTCCCACAGGACCCGATCATAAAGCGGCCTACCATCATCAAGTCAGAGGAGGGCGGGTCCCAGAGGACCCGAGACAATGGTGGGGAAGCGTCGACGACGTTGCAGGAGGGAGGGGCGCGGGATGGGCGGGCGAGGGAGGGGCGCGGGATGGGCGGGCGGGGGAGGGGCGCGGGGAGGACGGGAATAAGGGAGAGTGTGAAGATCCATCGGGGGAGAAAACTCGGGGAATAGCCGTACACCTCGCGATAGCATCTTTTCCTTATTCCCTCTTATTCCATTCCCCTTATTCGCGTACCGAACAACCCCTAAGGGCTCATCGATAGTCCTTAGTGCTTACTCTTTTTCGAGCAAGGAATTGGAGGTGTCTTTTCGATTCAAGAAGCAAATAACAATATACAAAATCAAGAAGAAACCGACACTACGAAAAACCTCGAGAGCAAAAGGCAAGAGGACTGATCATCTCGGCCGACGACGAAAAGCCTCGAGAGTGCTATCTTGAGAAACATGCAGTTTATGGACGGGAAAAAATGATGAACAAAAAAACCATTAGTATTTGGAAGTTCCAAACATGTCGCTGAACCTAGTGAGCCTGATCTATATGTTGCATCTCACAATAAAGATGGATCAGGGGTGATCCACTGGATGAAAAGTAGAAAATGTGGAGCCGGAGTTCATCCTTTGAGCTTCACGGAGCCAGCGGGAAGGACAGGGATAGAGGTAGTGGGGGCGGGTGGGGGTAGGGTTGGGCATTGGGCTGGGCCGGCCCGACCCGGCCCAAAACCCGACCCGTATAACCCGACCCAAACCCGAACCCGAAATTTAATGGGTGGGCCGTGGGCCCTAAAATGAGCCCATATTGATTAACGGGCCGGGTTTGGGCCTTAGAAGGCCCAAACCCGTTAGCCCGATAGCCCGATCCATTCTAAAGCAAGTATATTTATATCCAGTTCGGTATAATTATATCAATTATATTCATGTTCATTCCAAATACCATGTTCTAACTTTACTATCCTTATTCAAGTGTAGAATAAATGCTTAGATACATTAATAGTGTTACAGCATGTACAACTGTAAGTAACCAATTTGTATTGGGTCATAGTGCCCGCATCTACAATATAATATGTAATGGTGAATTGAATGGTGGTTTAAGTCGCCATATTTTTACCACATTTGTATTTCCAACATACAACTAATGTTAAAATCACAAAATAGTTAGCATACTTTATAGTTTTAAACATGCACACATGCATAAGAAACAACCACACAAATGCAAGAAGAATGGAAGACATGATATTCGTATACATAGGTGTTAAATTGGGTCGGCCCGACCCGAACCCGACCCATTTTATTTGGGCCGGGTTTGGGCTTGGGCCTAATTTTTGAAAATAAAATGGGCCTAGACCCGACCCGTTAGCCCATATTCTAAAATGGGCTTGGGCCGGGCCAAGGCGAACCCGACCCGAGCCCGGCCCATGCCCAACCCTAGGTGGGGGTCATGCCCCCCCTCCTAAATAGATAAGATATATAGAATGAGCTCCTTGAGTTCCTTATTATTCCCTTTTCAACTCCAACACATGCCCTCATTCCTTTTTCCATTATTTGCAAATAGCCTGCAAGCGCACAACTGCCATTCGACTTCCCGCCATCTCCAATTCCCATTCCTGGATTCCAATCAAGTAACTAACCCTTCTCAATCCCCATTCTCGAATTTTCTACCATCAACCCTACACTTTACTGGAAAATTCTTATTGGTGTGCGACGCTGCAAGCTGTGGCTGTTGTCCATTCATCCATGGAAAAGTTGTGCATTTGACATGGTCGGGGGTTCACGAGTGGAAGTAGGGACGGCCATGGGCCGCAGAACCAAGTTTTCACTGCTACTCTATGGTTGGTTGCGACAATATTGGTTGTCATATTTGGTTAATTTATGTTGGTTCTCTTTCTATTGTGGTTTTATGAATGAATATCTTGATTTCATCATCATGTGTTTGAGTTTGGAACTGTGATTTGATTTTAAAAGATCGGTAAGATTCAAAACTTCGATCCTCATATTCTTTAGTTCAGTACAAAATTTGGGTTTGTCGTGTGTTGAGTTGATCTATAGAAGGAATGTAGATTGTATCAAAATTGAATCTACTGTATGTATTTATAACTAGTGTGGATTAATGTATCAAGCTGAAATAATCAAATACGTTTGCAATATAATCATAATGATTGTTAGCAATATTTAAAGATAAGTTTAGATTAAGCTACATAGGTTCTTTCTAGTTCATATAAATATCGATTACATTAATGTATAAATGGTAGTGGCAGTTTCCAAGCAATGGTTGGGACTCGAGAGATTAGCCAAATATATACGGGAAATGATTGATTACATAGTCAAATTTCACAGAGTTAAATACCTCACCATGATGGAGAAACAACCAGATAGATATCTATAATTATTAGCCACTAAATCAAGAAGTTAGTGGAGATATTAAAAGAATAAATAGAAGTTGAAAGAAACAATAAGGAAACTCATAGGGGTATAAATTTAGAACATTAGAATCATATGTAAAAATATAGATTACATATGTACTATAGTGACAAGTTTGATACTAAGATGCAATGGTCAACAATTAGATATTTTAAAAATTGTACATGATAAAAAATGATAGATTTATGATTATAACTTTCCTCCAAAAATATTTTTTTGTTGAAAAAAGATCGCATTCACTCCATCTAAATCAATCAGACAAAGCCAAAATACAAAAAGACACAGATCACACAGAGTAATGAGGTTATAAATTAGAAATTACATTGTGTATATTCTTAATTAAAATCCAACTAAGAATTGATTTGGAGTTTCATTTTTTAAGTCATTTATACATGTAGATCTAGATTTTTTCCAATTAATTGTAAGTTTAGTTTAGTTTAACAATTTAGTTATTTATATTATGTTATTTGAACTAGGTTTGATTATAGTTAAAAGAACAACTTACTCTTATTTCAAGAAATCAAAAGTTGATAATTTAATTGTGATAAAGATGTAATAGAATCTTCTGCAAGTTGTCCATCTATTTTGCATTGTGGTCTAATCCCTATTGTTGATCCTTCTCCTTCCGATATGCATGGAACATGGAAATCGAAGCAGTTGTATGATTGCTTACATTGAAATGGAAATAGTAGAAATGTCATCGTGGAAGAAGTCCTTGATGATATCTATATAATGAAAAAACGTCAAGCAGATAAATTATATAAGTTTCTCTTAGAGTTTATCCATCACTTTCTAAACTCTTTAACTCAATACTAATATTTCAAAAATATTGGCTCCGCCTATAAAATTTTCCACCTCCACCCCTGAGAAAGGAGATGGAGGTTATGGCGATGAGGGAGGCAGGGAAGCCGGTGATCAATCGCTAGCGTGGTTAAGGCGAAGGAGCAATGGTGACGAAAGCAAGGAAGATGGTATCAGTCTCTGCCATGGATGCAGAGGACGAGCAGCTGCACTTTGGAGAGGTAAACAATAGCTAGCACGGGTAATGGGCGACCCCCCTACCTTGAAAGGCAGAAGAGAACAACTCGAGGGCTCCAAGTGCTCATCAGATCAGGTGTTGTCGGTGGAGAGAGAGAGAGAGGGGGCGGTGGGAAGAGAGAGCGAGAGAGGCGGTAGGTTTACCGACATTTTAATTTAGTAAAAAGTTGATTTGAATTTAAATATTTTTTATCTGGGAAAAAAGACATATTCATCCTCAAATACTTATAATTCCGCTTATGTAGTTGATAAATATAACAGAAATTACAAGGAACACAAAGAGCCAATGGCACAATTTCTCAAGTTTGTGGTCTTGGTCCACTTACTCGAGAAGTATGGCTCCATAAGAAAATTTTAGACGGGCCCATCAAAAATTTGAGGGGGCCACTGTGATTAAGATCTATATAGAAAGTCCAGCCCAATAGAAGTGGATGCTAAAAAACACCTCTCGTATTTATAACATTATCTGCAATTCTGGTTATATATCTCAATCAATGTATCATAATTTAATTCTATGGGCATTCCTCATACCCAATACCAAAACACCTCTTGTAACGAAGACATATTGGACCATGTCTGGATTAATGTCATGTAAAGTGATCACATGGAATTTTGTTTCGTCTAATCCGATTGTAGTGAGATGCAATTTCATACCATACAATATAATGATTAATTATGCATAAAACGCAGACAAGAACGACGAAATTATGCATGTTTGTAATTAATAAATTTGTCAACCGACCTAATAAAAAAAACTAAACTACTAGAATATAACATAAAGCTAGACTTTTTATCCGAGCTTCTGGGCGAATCTTAAACGGGGGAAAATATTTTTTATGTTTGTTATATTTTGAATATTTTATAGGATTTTTATAACTTGTGTCGTTATCTTCTGCAATACCAGTTATGCTCTTTCTTTTTTTACTATCAATAATGTTCTCAACTTCTTACAAAATTCATAGTTATACCCTTTTATAATATCTATTATGATCTTACTTTACCTTGTAATGAAAGAGCAAAACTATGAATTTTGTAAGAAGTCTGGCTGATATAACAAAAAAAGAGCACATGCGATATTACATAAGTTAAGATGGACAAGTAATAAAAACCATATTTTACAAAGGTAGACTCGTTCTATGATAATGAACAAACAATGTCTCCTTTTTATGATTTCAGAATTACTTCTGGTAAAGGACATCGATATGTTAAACATATGTACTCATGATTGTCATTGAAAATGTATGTAAAATAATGTATTGTAGCACCCATACCTCCAAAGATAGTATCACATACTCACAAAGTGTTAGAGTGTGTTATAAGTGGTAGGGATTGCTACTTGATAATTTGAGCTTAAGCATTTTGGGTGGTTGTCAATGGATCCATCTGGGTCCGTACCCAACAAGTTGTCAGGATCAGTTTTCCTCGATAAAGAATTGGAAAGCCGAGTTAGGTCGTTACAAATGGTATCAGAATGTGTTCCCTCATATAGTTAAAAGAACTACCCAAAGGAACCTAAGCCGGGAGCGTGCAGAAGTGTGAGAGTGGATTATAAGTGTTATGGACTACTACTTGACAACTTAAGCTTAAACATTTTTATAATTTCTGCCTGTTTATTAATGCAGGAACAAAAATCTAAGTAATGTTTGCTATTCAAGCAAAGTTGATATCACAGAACCAAAATAAACGTAAATATCATATACTGCAAATGCCAAAAGATCGTGCATGACATATGAAGAAGGAAGGATGCTCAAAATAGAGAAGCTGTGAAAACAAGACATTGATATGAGTCACAAAACACGGAGAAAATTAAAATTAGAAAGGCTATGGAAGTAGTATCTCGAATCTTCTTTGGCACGCAAATGGCTATGAAATATGAATGGACTCTAATAGGAGGAGTTGTGGAATGTAATGTCTAGGGCATAGCTCTTTGGACCGTTATTAAGGAAAATTGGGGTCAGGTCTTATTAGATATAGGGATATTTACACCCATAACCCTGAGTAACTTCATAATTACTCCAGAAACCCTGCGCAAGCACGAATTACACCCAGAACCCCGAATAATGCTTAACCTTTACATGACATGACCCTGTGTCAAGTTCCGTCCTAATTCTCTGTTAAATCTAACGGAAAAAGTTATATGTTGACCATTTTACCCTTCGAAACACATCCTATTTATAACATGATGCCACTCGGTACATTAGAGAAAATGATGCCCATCTCCCTCCCCTGGCAAGCCCCCAGGCCCTCCCTCTCGCCCCCGGCAAGCTACCTCCCTCCGCCCCGCACCTCCAACCCCCGCTCCCCTGCCTTCCAAGCTCCAGGTCGGAACCCCTCCCCCCTTCCCATGCCCGCGTGCCTCCATCCCCCCGCATGCTCCAGCCCACCCACCCCTGCGACCCTCCGCTTGGCCGCAAGCTTCAGCCCCGCGCCTCCACCGCTTGCTCGACCGCAAGCTCCTCCCCACCTCCCCCCAACCTCTGCCCCCTTGCAAGATCCAGCCCCGCGCCTCCAGACCCCATCGCCCGCACACTCCAGGACCCCCTCCACACCCCATCTCGCTCGCCCGCTCCAGCACCAACACCCCCCCCCACGCCCCTCCGCTTGACCGCAAGCTTCAGCATCGCGCCTCCACCGCTTGCTTGACCGCAAGCTCCGCCCCTCGCAAGATAGCCCCACACCTCCAGACCCCATCTCCCGTACGCTCCAGGGCCCCCTCCACACCCCATCGCCTGCCCGCTCCAGCTCCCCCCCACCCCCTCGCCCCTCCGCGGTGCCGCAATCCGCACCTCCACCGCTTGCTCGACTGCAAGCTCCGCCCCCTCGCAAGATAGCCCCGCGCCTCCAGACCCCATCGCCCGCACACTCCAGGGCCCCCTCTACACCCCATCGCCCGCCCGCTCCAGCTCCCCTCCCCCCTCGCGCCCCTCCACTTGGCCGCAATCCGCGCCTCCACTGCTTGCTCGACCGCAAGCTCCTCCGCCCCCTTGCAAGATACAGCCCCGTGCCTCCAGACCCCATCGCCTGCACGCTCCAGGACCCCCTCCACACCCCATCGCCCGCCCGCTCCAGCTTCCCCCTACCCCGTCGCCCGCAGGATCCAACCTCGTGCCTCCGCCCCGTGCTCGCCCGCAAACTCCAACCTCATGCCTCCGCCCCCTGCTCGCCTACAAGCTCCAGCCCCCGAAGCCCCCTCCCGTACCTCCACCGCTTGCAGCAAGCTCTAGCATCGAACCCTCCTCCTCTCATTTCTTTTTTTTGTTGATTAATCTCAGTCGTTAGTTCACATAGTGCTTAGATTAACTCAGCCATCTGGTTGAGTTAATGCATTAAACTAACGGAGGGTTATCTGTGTAAAACGGAGCAGTTATTAAAGGTCTTCGGTGTAATTCGTGATTATTGAGGGTTTCTGGGGTAATTACGAAGTTACTCAGGGTTATGGGTGTAAATATCCCTTAGATATATTACCAATCACCTAAAATGCAGTGTCGTACCTGACATTTTATGGGTCTTAGGCAAAAGAGAAAAAAAGGACCTCTTATAAAAATAATTTAATTTTTTAAATTTGTAAATTTCTTATAAAAAAATCTTTAAATTTTACAAAGAACTATGGATGTTTATGATCGATGAGCATCAAACAATAGAATTTAAAATTATAAAAAATATTTCTACAATCAGAATAGACATCTATACATGTAACGCAACTTAAAGAACGTAAATACAAACAAAAGCTATGGGTAATAGCTAGCAGAAAAATGCACGGCATATGTTTTTTAAAGTTAGGATTTTTGAAAATGTTCAAGCACAGAAGCACATATATCTATTGACTACAATAACACAAATATTTAAAAAAAATAAGAGTTTTATCTCTTAAAGTCTATTATCCATATCATATAGGCCGGAAAAATAAGATTAGAGAATAATAATATTCAAATAAGAAGCACTAAACAATTAGTTACAATAAAAATAATATCCGATTTAAACAAACAATAAAATAATAGTTATAGAAAAATAACCAAGTCATCGATTTTTTTATTTGACGGTGGTAATCAAGACAGGCTAATAGTTTCTATTAACAATCCAATATCTAAACAGATACATGTTAATAAAATAACTTTTCTGTCACAACTAGCATTAATCTTGAAACATGAATTAAATAATAAAGATTTGATTTTACGGAAAATAAAAAAAATTACCTAAAAAGATTATTTTATGATTATTCACAATCTCATAATAAAATATTCTTACTACAAATATAAATATGATTATAATGACAACAAAACCTTTGAAAAGGAAACATGTGTCATGTGATTGAGCAATGAGAGGTGAATTTATTTTGTAAAAAATATAACAACAATTCAAGTGGCTAGCACCAATTTTCCAATTTCCTATAATGTGCAATAACTTTCAATTTTGTAATTGCTTAGAAAAAATGCAAGAGATGATTTATACATACACAAATATGGTGAATAGGTGTACGGATCCAAAAAATAACCCTAATTTGTGGATTAGAGAAAAAAATTATAATGCACGATATAACAAAATACCATTAACTGAGGACATGATTTGTAGGCATCCAACAACAATAAGTCAAAAAATAAAAGCAAAAGAAATTGCAGCAGTGAAGGAAATCAAAATCGCAAGAAGAGGAGATTAGAGTTGTCTCCGAAGGACACATTTAAGTTAAATATGAGGTCTTAACTCTTAAGATATTAATGTGACATTAGGGAATCCAAAGGATTTTTAACCATTTAGGAATACGAAAAATGATATATGCAAATGTAAATAATTAATGGACCGTGTATCAGTTTAGACATTGGGTTAGTAGTTGATAGGGATGAAAACGGATACAGATATATCCGAATATCCGCTTACCGTATTCAAAAAATTATCGGATGCGGATATCCGTATCCAAATATTAATCAAAAACATATCGGATATGGATATGGGTTGTAAAAAACTTCTGGATATGGAAACGACTATAGTAATAATTTAAATATCTGGATCTAGATTCGGATATCCGAATACAATATTTAATATTATTTTATATATTCATTAATATAATACAAAACATAATTTCATGTTATTATATTAGTATTATATACTATATAATATAATATATCATTGATATTAATAAACTTCAGTTTTTGGGGTGAGTATGAACAAAAGTTACGAAATTGTATCCACCTTTTTGCTTCTAGTGAAGAACGCATGTCACCTCGACAATCCCTTTTCTCATAATGCAACTTATTTATATTTCATTACCATTTTTTTAGAATCATGGAAACTTGGATTAAATATCAATTCATATTCGTATGTGGTCTTTAATAGATCCATAACTGGATTCCATATTTATTTGATCCGTATTTGGATTCACTCTTTATTTGATTCATATGTGGATTAGCTCTTTATAAAATTAGTATTCAGGTCCGCTCTTTATTCAAACCTTGTTCGGATTCGATAAACATCCGATTCGTATCGGTACCCGTATTTTTAAACATATGGTTTCTATCTATATTCGTATTCGATAGAGATGAAGCGAATGTGGAAATAGGCATATATGATCTCTATCCTATCCATTTTGATCACTAGTATTTGAAATAAATACAATAAGAGCTAACTATATGTAGTCTATTTAGAGATGGTCCCCCAAAGTTGATGGGCTCTGGGCCATTACACCCGAGGACAAGCCTCAGGGACGACCCTGCTAAAATGTTATAGCTCAATTTTATCAAGTACTAAGATCCAGTACTTATAAACCACTCTCACACATCGTGACTATCCGATGTGAGACTATATTGGGGTGTTACAACCTCCCTCGCATATATTCGCAATATCCTCATTGCGATATAGCACGTCACTTATTCTTGCTAATAATGGCAGTTGCACGCTCTAAGTATCATTTTCCACAATCAAAGAAAACCCGCTCCTATACCATTTGTAACATCTCAAGCATTGATACTTGGACCGTCATCGAGGAAGATCAATTACCCTAATAACTTGTTTGGTTTGGACCAAATTGGGCCATTGACAACAATCCAAAATACTTAGGACCAAGTTACCATGTAGAAAATTCCACTAATAACCAACTCTCATGCATTGTGAGTATCCAATGTCGAACTATATTGGGGTGTTGCAACCTCCTCTATTTATACTCACAGCAGCATCCTCGTTGCGATATGATCAATCACTTACTTCCAATAACAGCGATCAAAATAAACAGAAACATATACAGCAATGGTAATTCTGCATGGCTAAACCTTGGTAAATTATCACGGCTTAATATCAATGATTTAATAATTACCGATCATGGTCAGAAGTTAAATACCAAGGTAATATTATTATGACCTAAACACTTTAGCCATGGTAATGTTATTGTAGCAACAGATCTAGACCTTCTACAAGTAAACTTTTTCACACGTTTCTATTAGATTTAGGTCAGGGTAATGGTACCTTAAGCGACTGTATAGTGTCATGGCTTCTCCTATAATTTTACTTATAAATCCTCGAAACAGAAGCTGTAAAAAAATATTTATACGAGACATTAAACACGGAGAAAGTGTAAATTCTAAAGTGATGCAAGTAGTAATTCAAAGCTTATTTGGTTTGCAAATGAAAGAAGGATATGTTTTTGGCAGTAATATCATAATAACATGTAGGAGGGATCATCACATCCCTTGACATGTCAGCCTTATTTTTGTGTACCGAAGTTTAACAAAGCAAATGAAAATTGATGCATATGGCACATGAAATATGAGTAAGGATTAAATTAGAGAAACTATGGGAGGTATAACGGGAAGCTTTTCCATTATGCAAATGACTTGGAAAATATGAATGAACCATAAAGCTCAAAGAAGGCTTCCCTACAACTCGCTTGATTGACCCTCTCGTCCTCCTTCAGCCTCCAAATGGGATGCTCAGATGCTCTTCTTATTATTCATGGCTGTCCATAGCTGTTGATCTCTCAAAGAAGCCCAGGTGCTCTTCGACCCATGAAACCCCTCAGACCTACAAATGGTCTAGAAAGCATGGCAAGATGAGGACGACAGTATCTGGGATTTTATTTGGTGTATTAATACAAGATGAGATGGAATGATGTGTCCAATGAAGTAGCGACAGAGGGAGAATTGATCTCCAGATCAAGGGATGATCTAGGTGGCTGGTGATGGGGAAATGATTGAGAAATGGCATGGGAAAGAAGTGAGGTGGTAGTCGTGGTCGGAGACAGTGTAGGACAACGTGGAATAGTGGCCGGAGTTCTAGAGCTCTGACAAACTAATTAACCTAATCTAGGCTAATGTAATTAATGAAAGCATAAACTAACATGCAAAATTGAAAGACAGGAAGGAAACTATCTAATAAAGATAAAATGCACATCTCATACATGGATAGGGAGCCAAGGAGTAGGATGTCACAGGAGCATTGCCTTGGATGCACCTCCCTCTTCCTTCATCTGCTCTAGACCTCAGGGGACAACCCGCTGTCACCGGGCTACATGCTAGGATGAAGTTGAAGGTATTTAGGAGTTGTAAAAGGGACCAAACTTGTGAACGAGGATGAGGTTTTTATTTATAAACATGATGATATGCCCTTACTGACCGAAGCTTTTGTGTGAATCAAGACTATGTATAGAGGATCCAGGAAATGGGCATGGATTAGAGATGATAGATGTTGAGGTTTACGTGAATAATCGATGAAAAAGATCGAGGAGGCCCCTAGGAAAAATGGAAAAAAAATCGAGGAAGTGATGGTTTTGTGCATAGTAGAGAGAGGGGGTAGTTGACTGGCGGTCAACAATCCCTGGGCGTCCATTAGTCCACCAGGGACGCAAAAAGACAAAATAGCCTTAAAATGATGAATAATTAAAAATAAAATAATAAATGAATTTATTAAATAAAGTTATAAAATAAAACTTATTTATTATTTTATGTAATATTTGATTCATATTTTTACTTATTTTTATGACATTATTTTTTATAAGTTACTATTCACAAGTATACTTATAGGTATATTTACCAATATATCTTATTTTATTTTTATTTTGTATCTAATTTTTTATTATTTTATATCTATATATAAATAAATATGTATACTAATTATATAGGTATAAGCATTATATATTCATTTATGTATTTTGGTATATTATTTTACTTTTTTGTTTTATTTATGATTTTATTCTATTCCAAATATGTACATATACTATAAATAATAATTATAAAATTATAAAACTATAAAATTATATAAATTATAAAGAATAAATAAAATGAGACTTTTATACATGTAAACTATACAATAGGGGCCAAAACCTAACTTTCACACCATTACTCCAAACGGAATGAAACTTATGTACAATTAAAGGTGATTTTGATGTATTTTGAGTTTTTATTGAGAAGATATGGGTCTGAGAAGTTTGGATTTTAGCTTTTTATTCTGAGTATGACAAGTATATTGTATATTATTTTTGTGTAAAGTAAATTTTGTATTTTTCTATGTATTTTTATCTACAACTTTCATGTACAAAGTTTCTTTATTTGAGTAAAATAATAAAAAATAAAATAGGTCCTAAAATGAATTATTTGGCAAAACAAATTGGGAATTTTATTGTGCCTTTGACCTTATCTCTCAATACTTTATCCATTATCGACCCAGTCATCAAGATGCCTAGGTCTCAAAGTTTAGGGTCATAAAATACCTTTGACATTTTATTCTTTTTTCTTTTCATTGTTCTATAATTTTGGCATTAAAAACTATATTTTATATACAATAAATGGAATAAATAATGAATGTTAATTTGTACAAAATATTGTTATTTACATGCATTTAGCTAGGGTTGTTAAGGCCAAATGATAGAATAAAAGTGATGAAATGGAGATTCATCACCCCCATACTTACCTTTGCTAGTCCCTAGCAACCAATTATGCAATGAGTGCTGAAAATAAAATAAAAAAAGAAAAAGAAAGAAAGTGGATTGATATTAGTTCTTAAACTTGTCTTCAGAAAATCAAGTTTGGAGCTTAGTCGGACCTTTGGATTTTAGTTGCAGCCGAAACCTTATTGGGAAATGGATTTTAGACACAACAGCCTTTGAGAATCATAAAACCATACTCAAGTCTCCTCAATAGCTAGGTCCGAACAAATCAACTTATACGCAAACCCTTATGACTGTGATCTATCTTGGACAGTGTGTGTAATATGTAGCCCCCCTCGGTTGAAGCAGTAAAAGTCAGTATTCTCCAGCATGGTGATCCTAACTCTCAAATCCAATAACTCGTTCCTTGATAAGCGAGGTATTCCCTTCTAAGTTCAAGTGCAACCAGCTCGAGAAGAGGTGGAGAGAAAAACGGATGGCAACCAGTATAGCTACTTATCCTAGCATGCTTGACCAGTGTAGCTAAGTCATCCGGCTATAGGCTCACATACATAAGATTTTGACACTTAAAGCTTGCTTATTTGACTATACAAATATATACACTCTGGTAGGCATTTTATTTTCAATCATGCATGTCCACTTTTTTGGTGTTTTTTATTTTTCCATTTTTAATACTATATAAAATAGCATTTACATAAGGACTTTTTCTTCTTAAGCCAATAAACTATCCCTCTTTTAAAGCTTTATTGCAACCCACAACTTCTATCTTTAGATCTCATGGCTACAGGATCGGGTGGATACAATGGCCACAAATGTGTGACTTCTGATATTTCCATTAGCTTGTATCCCATGCCGGCAAATCCAGCCCTCTACCACTTCAACTAAGATGAGCAAAGTGTAAGGCAGGTGTACAAGCTAGGTCATTATTAACATCGAGACAACCACTTCACTCTATGAATCTCGATCTTTCTTCTCATCACAAAAGAGGTGGCCATTGATAATATGTGTCTTTCAGTCCTTGTTCTCTTCCTGCCTAACTTTTTCAACATCAATTTACGCATTACAAAACTTTTAAGGTCGGGGAAGTGTTCAATGGAATGTATTAGGGGAAGTTCAAAAATCAAACATTTATCTAGTGCTTCCCTCATAGTAGGATCCTAATCCTTCAAATCCTCTTTACTTTCCATTTTATGGTTTTTTCTTGTTTTTCAATTCTTTGGGTATTTTTGGATTTTTCGATTTTTTGGTCTTTCTATTGTGCTGTGTAGATGTACTGCTTTCTACTGTGGAGTAAGGGTTTTGATTAGAGTCAGAGTCGTCCCTAAGGGAGTAGTATTTAGAAGTGTCACTATCAGAGTCATCCCTAGGGTGTACAGATTTTGTGTCTAGGAGTGTTCTCATGGTTTTTAGCTTGAGATCCAATCATTTCATCTTCCATTTTCATGTATGAGATGGGAGAAGATACTCTCAGAATATCTAGTATATGTTTTGATATGTTATCCTTAGAAATTTTCTCCTGAAAAATCATGGAAGGAGTCTGCTCAGTGGAAGGATTCTGCAGAAATATGTAGGTCTCATACTCAACATACTACGACTCAGGCATGCAATGCTGGTTTGATTAGAGTCCATTTACGTGGTTGTGATTGTTTGGATCCTCATAAGGTAAAGTCAACATACATGGTTTATTTACGTCGATATCATCGGCCAGTCCTCTATATGTGTAGGTTGTCTGAAGGAGTGGTATACGGGTTGGTCAATAGAGATTTGATCATTAAGCTCAATCTAGTATGGGTGATCACCAGATGCAGGCCGCTCCATTCGATTTGGTTGGGTTTTCATGTTATTTCTGAAGGTCAAGATAAGATTTGGATTTGTGAAATGTTGATCTATTCCAACAAAATTGTAACGAAATGGTGAAGTTGATTGGGGTTGGTGTCTCTTCCAGACGCTTGTCTCAATAGTAGATTGCTCTTCAATGGTTCATGATTTTTGGTGAGAAATCAGAAATAAGATGGGTCAGCCTAGGATGAGATTTGATCATGTGTAGAAAAGGTTGGAGGAGGTCAGAAATATGATGAAGTATTGAATTTAGTTGGATGATTTGAGTAAAATGTATTGGAATTTTTAGATGGGCTATATTTATCCGAGGGTCATAGTCTCCTATTAATGTTGGAGGATGCTTGGAAGAAGAAGGTTTAGATGATTTGGTTTTGACTGAAAAGAAATAATCCAGTGATTATTCGGACCAATGTCTCATTTTTTCAAAGGAGATGGATGAGCTGACTTAATGGATCTTGGTTAAAAGTGTTCAAGTGTACGTGATACTCAACATAAGAAATCCTAATTTGATAAATAAAGAACGAAGAGTGATGACACAAGTGTGCGATTTGTGATTTTCGAACTTGGTTTGCATACACCAATGCAAACACAATTTAAACCCCAGGTTCACCAACTCACATAGTGGAAGTTGCAAGAATTCGGTCAATTATCCTTTACATTTTAATAGGTGATAAAATCAATCTTGGAAATTAAAGAATTAGCAAGTTGTTAGGTGTCGGAAAATTTCCTAAACCCAAGTTCGTACGGCTAGTTGCATCTACTTGCAGCCAGTATGGGTGTAAGTACAGATCGTAAAATGATTACCCATGTTACTTAAGGATTGTGCTAATCACATTGTCCTTTAATCACCCACTCTGTTAACGAAGACCGTAGTTCCCTCATTGAGAAGTAGCTAGTGATTTTTAAAATTAGTAGTCTGAATGAAGATTCCGAGCTGGGCTCTAGCCTAAATGTTCATCTCTTGCTCTTAGAAAAATAAATGAATCTAAGGAAGAGGTTGCTCTCCTGCAAATTTTTTTGATTTTATTAGTTTAATTAAAGTTGTTCTTGTTTAGTAATCTCAATTTTAATTAGATGATCACTGAAAAGTTAGATGAGCGCAAATGCACGTCTACTATCCAATCTCTATTTCTTTTTAAATTTTAAGTGATGAAACAAGAGGGAGAAATTGAGAAAAGTCAATGCACGTGAAAAATAATTATGAATGCTCAGTCAAAAGACTTAAAGTGATTCCTTGCGATCTCCATATGAGATGCAATATAAGAATTGCAAATTTATTCTATATGGAGTGACAATCAACAAAATCGCACCTAGAAGATAGTTCTATTATTCGGGAAGAAATGAGTTAAATGTTTAACTAAGTTGAACAAGATAATGTGCATCTCAATTAAAGTGTAGTGTAGTCATAGGTTCTGCAAACACAATCAGAAAAAATCCTAGACACTCTAATAGTCGTAGTACAGGTCTAACCTATAAACCACTCTAATCAGGCCCCACCCTCACCTGAAAGTGAAATAGGTCTGACACATCACAGAGAAAGAGTTCGAGTATTGTTACACGTACGAGAGTCCAAATGGACACTGTTGTAAATGAGAAATTAATTACATATAATTCAATTTGCAGAAATTAAAATCCTAGACTATTTTCTCTATCATGACTCGACTCAATCTTAAATATTTATGCGGCTTTTCAGTGATCGGTGAAGATGCACCGATTTTGAGAGAATCGTTCAACATACGTCTGGTGCCTCACACGAAAAATAAGAGAGAGAGTGTTTGTAAAAGAATGACACAAAAATAATAAAAAAATAAATCAAGAAAATAAATGACGATAATAAAGATAAAGATAAAATAAATACAGAAAATATTAAAAATGGAAAATTTACAGTGATGAGGTCCGGGGTTCAGATTACGCGAATATGTAGAAAACCAAACACTTATTCTTCTAGATGAAAAAACCCAAGTCGTGTGCCTCCTTGGTAACGGTGCCATATAATTATTCCATAAAACCCATATGTTAATTTGAGTGAATTAATTTGCAAATAATGTGTTGTTCGTTGTAGGCGGATAATCGAAATCGATCAATAAATAGCCACTTAGATATTTAATCAAATTTAATTGAAGCGGTTTTATGTTTATTAACCTGGGCAAGCTTCAGGGTTAAACTCGAGGAGGCAAAGGAACAGCCTAGATTAATGTCTATCAAAGTTCTTGCATAGTTTTTGAGGCGAATATTTTTGGTAATTTTAATGCAATTTTCGAAAGCAAATGAAAATGTGGTCGATCTTTAAGGACTAGAAAATTAATATCAATCAAACAATGTCCAAAAATTATGAAACTTGGCAAAGATGTGAATAATGATGAAATTAATGCATGGAAATTTCTTTGGAATTTTCTGATGCAATGTGAATATTTATTGAAGTAAATGGTGCAAACAGTGTGAATCTCAATGATTAATCATAATAAATATTAAATCTACTTATTTTAAGGAAATAAAATTATCAAGAAAGATCAATAAATGAACTATCCTAGAAAATACTAAATCCTAAAAATGTTGAATTTAATACCTACTAAAAATAAATTACTGAAATACATAAATGACATTTATAGAGCAAAATATCAATGCAGATACATTTTTTGGGGCACGATATAAATCACAATTCATTCTGTTATCTGCGGATTTTCGGTAATTTTTAGAGCTATGGTTGATTTAATATGATTTTTTAAGCAAAGAATGGGTAAAATATGCAATTTTACGGCAAGATTAATAATTATTAGTCAACCGTAGAGAATAAAAATATAATGCATGTGCCAAAATGTAGAGAATTAATTTTAGAATAAAAGTGTTATTTTTAAATAAGAAAATGATGAAAAATAGATGTTCAAAATACAGGGAGAAGTCAGGGTTCTACTTGCAAAATAAAAATAAAATAAATTAAAACAAAAATGCATAACAAGGACTAAGAATGAATTACCAAAACCCTAAGGGATGTCTGCTGCAAAATTTCTTAACACTTGACCTATTGGTTGGGGCTCTCTATGCAAAATGGCAAGTGGTCGGGGGCGTCCTTCTTCGTAAAATTTCTATTGAAAACATGATCGTCACCGCATATAATAAACAGTAATTACACGAATCCAAATGGATTGACAGAAAAGCATTACAAATTATCAATATTAAT
Organism: Ottelia alismoides; assembly: GCA_037367405.1. Lineage (NCBI taxonomy): Eukaryota > Viridiplantae > Streptophyta > Magnoliopsida > Alismatales > Hydrocharitaceae > Ottelia > Ottelia alismoides. The sequence goes on from JAZKJV010005373.1 coordinate 192,326, forward strand.
ATCATGCAATTACAATCCATTATCTAATTACAGAATGCAAACATGAACCAATTAAATAAACGGAAACATAAAATAGGACGAGATCCAGGAAAGGTAAAGCAATAAATGAATTGCGGTAAACAAAATACAAGAAAGATTAGATTGGAAATCACCGAAGCATCCATGAAATGGACTGTCCTTAGAGAAGATATCGCCCTCACAATACCGGTGCGTACGGTATTGGCGATCCACTCCCAGGATACGACTGTACACGATCTTCGTCTGCACACACCGATGAGATCGCCTTCGAATGTACCTCAGAGAACTGCAGCCGAGAGAAGAAGAGAAGCCAGGTTCGTCCGTAAGAGGAAGAACCAGAACAAAGGTAAGATGACGTGAGAGTTTGTCTACGAGAATGTATAAAACACGACGTGGGGGAAGGGATATATGTAGACGGTAGTGTGCCCTAGCACGGTGCCTTTCGATTTCCGAAAACGCTCCTCAACGGGCGCGTCATTTCGGATCCCGAAATCGCGTCCAGAATCGCATCCATAATGGCGAGTTGAATTCACATTTTAATCGATTTACCAAATTAACCGTGTGGTTAATTTAATTGACTTACCAAATGAAATCCGCAGGAAAAGTATCGACATCCGAGATCCGAATTGACTCTCCCGAGCCGGAGCCCGAGCTGGAGATGGAGCGGAGCGCGCGCGCGCGTGTGGTCCTCTATTCCTCATCTCTACTATTGCTAGAAGAGCTTGGGGTGTGAACTCATATATAAGTCCACCAAAAATTTAGATATCCAAGGTATGGTACTAAACTTCCACCCAAACTTTTCATGTTTCAAATTTGGGAATTCCCAACTTTCCTTCCAAGCCATTTGGTTTCTCAATTGAAATCAATTGTAATTACATGGATTTTCCAATTATAATCTAATTACAATTCTTAAATATAACAATCCCCCATGAATTCACCAATTTGAAAAAGAGATTCAAAAGGAGTTAAAAACACAACTTTCGGTTGTCGCACTTTGCTTTCAGTAAAGGTACCTTCCTGTTTGAACCTCTACCTGAGTTATCTACTTTCACTTTAACAGGAACAAAGTGAACTACGTATTGAACTTCAGACCTTCGTGTTAAATGGTAGAAACAACCAAGTGTTGTTCTTGGTACAATCTTCAGGGTTGGTGCTCTTAAAGGCCATGCATCGTTATCCTGTTTCACGAGTGTATTCAGAAAAGACCCTCTTCCTTTAACTGCGGCCCATAGTAACACTCACATAGGTGGCGTTCTCCAAGGATGCACTGCTAACATCCTGCCCACAGGCTTGAACCCATTCAGAGCCTATGCTCTTCCTAAACTTGTAGCTTAAATGACACTCAGGATTCCAGGGATAAGACACTCATGCGTACGCATTAAGATTAGAGTGCCAACCTATTCTCCAAACAGCTTGTTATTATCACATCGAACCTACTTTGTGGGATCTCCACTCAGGTAGGTTGAGTTGCTACTGTACAGGAACTCCTAATGGGTCTCAATCACATCCCAAGCCTAGACTTTAGGACTAAAGATCTATCAAGTCCCTTAGTCAACGGATCTGCCTTGTTGTCTTTGGATCCAACAAAATCCACAGCCAACACTCCTCGAGACACAAAATCCCTTAACGTCTTAAGTCCTATTTGTATATGTCTTCTTGTTTTCTGATTGAACTTTGAACTCTTGATCTTGGCAATTGTGGTCATATTATCACAATGAACCGAGATTGCATAAACAGGCTGACTTATCATGGGAATTTCAGACAGAAGTTCCCTTAGCCATTCAACCTCAATTCCAGTGGTGTCCAAAGCACACAGCTCGACCTCAAAAGTGGATCAAGCTAGAATGGTCTGCTTCACAGACCTCCAGGAGACTACACCGCCTCCAAGGGTAAATACATACCCAGTAACACCATTACTCCCAGACTCCTCTATTTTCCCTATCCAGCTTGCATCACTGTATCCTTCTAGTACAGATGGATGTCCACCATAATACAAACCAAGGGAAATAGTTCCCTTCAAGTACTTCAGTACTCGATCCAGAGCCTCCCAGTGAGTACGGTCAGGACAGCTAATGTATCTACTTAGCTTTGCAATCGAGAATGAAATATCAGGCCTCGTGTAATTTGCAAGATACATTAGACTTCCTATCACTTGTGAATACCTTAACTGAGATACATGTACTCCACTTTTATTCTTAAAAAGCATTTTTAATGAATCAAAAGGAGTGCTTACATCTTTGCAATCATGATATCCAAATTTCTCAAGTACCTTCTCAACATAGTGAGATTGAGAAACTACAATCCCATTAACTGACCTTGTCAGTTTGAGACCCAAGATCACATCAACAACACCCATGTCCTTCATCTCAAACTTGCTACTTAAGAGTGTCTTAGTCTCATTAATAATCCTTATATGTGATCCAAAAAACAATATGTCATCAACTTACAGGCACAAGACATTACACTCATCACCTTCCACCTTGGAATAGACACACTTATTGGATTCATGAACCTTAAAGCTACATGACAAAATTGTTTTGTCAAATTTTTCATGCCACTGCTTTGGTGCTTGTTTCAATCCGTAAAGGGATTTGACAAGCTTGCAAACCTTTCCCTCATTCTCAGGAGTCACAAGTCCATCAGGTTGATCCATATATATCTCTTCCTCAAGATTGCCATGTAAGAAGGCAGTCTTCACATCCATTTGGTGGATAGAGAGATCATATACATATGCCAATACTATGAGCATCCGGATTGTGGTCATCCTAGTTACAGGGGAGTATGTATCAAAATAATAGATACCTTCTTTTTGCCTAAAGCCCTTGGCAACTAATCCGGCTTTGTACTTTTCAATTGATCCGTCAGGTCTAAGTTTTCTCTTAAACAACACACTTGCACCCAATGGTAGAGCATCCTTTGGGTAAATCAACCAACTCCCAAGTTCCATTAGCCATGATGGAATCCATCTCAGATTTGATGGCTTCCTTCCATTGTTTTGCTTCAGGTGAGGCCATGGCTTCCTTGTAACTTGGTGGATCACCCTCGATCAGGTAGACAACAAAGTCGCTACCCAGATCATTGGCTATCCGAGGTCTTTTACTCCTCCTTGGCTCAATCTCTTCTAAAAGGTCATTGGGTTCAGGTTGAGTCTCAACCCCCACATTCGTTATCCTTTCCACTTGTTCTGGAATAGATCCTGATGTGGAAGCATCCTCAATGGTCAGATTATGAGGAATCCCAATCTTCAACGGGAAGACATCCTCAAAGAAGGTAGCATCACGGAGTTCAACAATGGTGTTGACTTCTATGCCCGTTATCTCGAATCGAATTACCAAGAACCTATATGCATAACTATTTTCTAAATAACCTAAGAAGACCACATCAACAGTTTTAGGACCAAGTTTCTTTCTCTTGTGTTCTGGGACTAAAACATTAGCGAGACAACCCCACACTTTGAGATATCTTAGGCTCGATTTCCTAGTTCTCCAAAGTTCAAAAGGACACTTTTCCATATGCTTTGGAGGAACCCTATTCAGAATATGGCAAGCCGTATTCAAGGCTTCTCCCCACATATAGGTTGGAAGTCCAGAACTCTGTAGGAGAGCATTGATCATGTCAGTTAAGGTTCTATTTTTCTGTTCTCCTATCCCATTTGATTGCGGTGAATATGGGGTAGTAACATCATGAATTATGTCAAATGATTTGCATTGTTCATCAAACAAGTTAGAGGTATATTCACCTCCTCTGTCTGACCTAAGGCGTTTAAGCACTTTTCTTGTTTGTGTCTCAACCTCATTCTTAAATATAATAAATTTCTTTGAGGCTTCATCTTTGGTTTTCATTAGATATACATAGCAGTATCTACTGCCATCATCTATAAAGGTGATAAAGTATTTATTATTGTCTCGGGTCAACACATCATTAAACTCACAGATATCCGTGTGTACTAGATCCAAGATCTCACTATCTCTAGAGACAGACTGAAAAGACTTCCTAGGTGTCTTAACTTGTACATAGATTTCACATTTTTGAGTTTTATCAATAATGTGTTTAGGGATCAACTCTAAATTCATCATTCTCTTAATTGAATTTAAGTTCACATGTCCCAATCTATCATGCCACAGATCACAAAATTCTAGATTATTCACAACATGAGACACATAAGTAGAGCATTCAGAACTTAAAACATTCATTTCATTAATGTTTACTGAATCACATCTAATTCTAAACAGCAAATCAAAATCTGTCCAATAACCTTTTCCATAAAAAATGCCATGTCTCAGAATGACAACTTTATTACATTTAAAGTTCAATTCAAAACCATTTCTAACTAAGATAGAGCCAGATAAAACATTCTTCTTGATATCAGGAACATGCAGCACCCTGTGCAACGTCTAGACACGTCTAGAGAGAACCTCAAGTTGACTTGTCCTGACCCTAGCTTGGCTGCAGAATCGTTCCCCATCTTCAAAATCACACCACTGTAGGTCTGATAAGAAGAAAATAAATTTCTGTCAGAATAAATATTTACATTGTCTCCCGTATCCACAAACCACTCATTTAGATCATGAATATGGTATAGTTCATATTTTACAGAGATATACCCCTTGCTAGCCACGAGTCCCATAGTGATCATATTCACTTGCAAACTCCCATCTGCAGCCTTAGGTTGAGCCTTTAAGGATGGGCAGTCCTTCTTCCAATGACCAACCTGATTACAGTGCCAGTAAGGTTTATTCTTTGCCTTTTTCTGGATCTTACCCTTTGATTTCATTTTATTGTTATTAGCACCCTTTCCCTTCTTATCTTTGCCCTTCGAGGTCATGAGATTGACCTTAGCATGAATATCGATAGGAAGCACAGGCTTTTGTTTCATGTGTTCCTCCTCTATGGTAATTGCCACCATCAAGTCATCCATAGAAAATTTTCCCTTCCTGTGTTTTAGGGTCATACCAAAGTCTTCCCATGACTTGGAGAATTTTTTCTATGATGCATATGACTTGAAATTTCTTTGGAAGTTTCATTTATGCATCTTGTAAACCATGGAGCAAGAGTAAAAACTCGTGTGTCTGTTCAGAAACCGACTTCCCTTCGACTATGGAAAAAAAATCAAAAAACTTGGCTACAGAGTATTTCTCAATACCGAGGACTTCGGTGTTATACTTCCGATCCAAATCTTTCCATAGTCCCTTCGCAGTCTGTGTGGACGAATAGTACACGTCAAACAACGTGTTGACAGAGCTAACATGATGCAACCATAACATATACGGTCGCGTTCTTTCGACACGGTTTGCGCCTTCTGGCTATCGAGTGTGGGGTTTTCCGTTTCCACCGTAGGACAACCAGTTTCAAGCATAGAGATTAATCGTATGGTGGTTAACTAGATCTTAATGCGTTGTTGCCAACACTTGAAATTCTGATCATCAAATTTTTCAGGCATACCCATCATATCTACCCTCGATTTAAATATTATTTCCGAATGATTCTAAAATCGATTCCGGATATACTCTCTAAGATTGTTGAAAACATGATCGTTACCGCATATAATAAATAGTAATTACATGAATCCAAATGGATTGACAGAAAAGCATTACAGATTATCAATATTAATATCATGCAGTTCCAATCCATTACCCGATTACAGAATGCAAATAGGAATCAATTAAATAAACGGAAACATAAAATAAGGCGAGATCCAGGAAAGGTAAAGTAATAAACGAATTGCGACAAACAAAATATAAGAAAGATTAGATTAGAAATCACCGAAGCATCTATGAAATGGACTGACCTTAGAGAGGATATCGTACCCACAATACTGGTGCGTAGGGTACTGACGATCCGCTCCGAGGATACGACGGCACACAATCTTCATATGCGAACACCGATGAGATCGTCATTGAATGTACCTCGGAGAACTGCAGCCGAGAGAAGGAGAGAAGGCAGGTTCGTCCGTGAGAGGAAGATACAGAACAAAGGCAAGACGGCTTGAGAGTTTTTCTACGAGAGTTTTATAAAACACCAAGTGGGGGAAGGGATATATATAGACGGGCGCGTGCCCTAGCGTGGTACCTTTCGATTTCCGAAAATGCCCCTCAACGGGCGTGTCATTTCGGATCCCAAAATCGCGACCAGAATCGCATCCATAATAGCGAGTTGAATTCCCATTTTAGTTGATTTACCAAATTAACTGTGTGATTAATTTAATCGACTTACCAAATGAAACCTACAACAAAAGTATCAAGATCCGAGATCCGAAATGACTCTCCCGAGCCGGAGCGGAGCGCGTGCGCGCGTGTGTGGTCCTTCATTCCTCCTCTCTAGTATTTCTACAAGAGCTTGGGGTGCGAACTCATATATAAGTCCAACAAAAGTTTAGAGATCCAAGGTATGGTACTAAACTTCCATCCAAACTTTTTCATGTTTCAAATTTGGGAATTCCCAACTTTCCCTCCAAGCCATTTGGTTTTCCAATTGAAATCAAATAACTCCAATTGTAATTACATAGATTTTCCAATTAAAATCTAATTACAATTCTTAAATACAACTATTTCAACCCCCACATGCGACGTGGGAGGGGGGTTCTTTGGAATAAGGTGAGGTTTTGAGGGCTTTCTTGTAGAAGTACCCCCAGCTCATGTGTCGTGCACGTGGGTGGGGGCCTCGGGTCACAGGCTCAACGGTGCTCGAAGGTACGATAGGTGGATGGTGGTGGATCTATACACTAGAGTTGGAGAAGAGGTGTTGTCCAGAGATGGAGTATTCTTGTCATGGGGCTGTGAAGAACCCTCTCAGGCGGAGATCGTGGAAGCACAACCGCGGAGTAGGTGCTGCTAGCGGAGGAGCCTTACTCGATGAAGTAGACTGAACGAAGCCTTTAGAGGTCGAAGGAGCTCTATGAAGCGTTGATAAGGTATAGTGGGCTCGACGATTGTGATTAGAATAGCGGTGTTGCGATGAGGTGTGGAGCCTTGAAAGCGGGAGTCAAAGGTGCGAAGAGCGATGGCGGTGTCGATGTCCTGGAGGCATGCTCAATGGAGATGGGCAATGGCTGAGTAGGAGAGAGCCGAAATGGTGTGGTAACTGGAGAAGGTGGTTGAGGGGTAGAAGGTCATTTTCTTGACGATCGAATCTAGAGCAAGGGGCACGTGCAAGAATATGGTGGCACTGCAACGAGGCTCCGAGCCTCAGACCTCGTCGGTGAGAGAAAGAGGGAGTCGGGTTGTCACCATCGACCCCCCTCCATTCGTTGCTTATGCAGTCAGCGGATGCCTTCAATGAGAGCGGTGGTAAGGCTTATACAGCGAAGGGGGATTGTGGCTAGAGATGGAAGGGACGTAATACGATTGAGATGTGGATTAGTTGACGCGGTAGTAAAGCAGCTTGGGAAAGGGCGACAACGATAGGAGGTGGGATATGGATATACTAAAGGGAAGATATTTGAGATTAGGTGAGATCGGCGACCAAGAATGGAGGGTAGCGACTGATTAATGAGGGGGTTGCGGTAAGCCTGAAGAGGAAAGGAGGAAGAAGGTGGCGCGTGTTGGGCATGCGCGGAGGAGGTACGTGACCAACACGTGGCAAGTTTTTATTTATTCTATTTATTTTTTTTAATAATAATTGTTCAATACATAAACAAATTTTAAAAGCTAAAAATGAGTGACATATGGGTACTACAGGAGCTGCCACGTGTCATCTTCAGAAAAATCAAAAAATAAAAAGAAAAGGAAAATAACAAATAAATAGCAAGCAACCTCAGATCAATATATTTTCTTCACAAAAGTTGCTCGTCTCGACAAGATGTACAACTTTCATGAAAAGACTAAAATCAAAATAGATCAATTTCACTAGGTGACATATTTGGGGCACTCTACGTGTATAAAATACCTTGATTCTTGGGTTTTGTAATTTCTGTATCATTTTATTAACATAAAAATCAGGAAAATATGATAAAATCAAAGATAAATATTTACACATTATTCTATTTTTTGGATTTTTTATTAATTAATAAAATAAGGAAATAAAATAAATTACGATAAAAATAACTTTTGTAGAGACAATTAGTGAACACTCAAACTTGGTTAGTTTCTTTGATTTTGGTTTTATTTTGGATTTGAATTTTTACATATTTTAATAAAACTTTTGTTAAAGAAAATAAATGGAAAGAAAAGAAATGAAATAAGTCAAATATGCATATAAAATAATAAGTCAAAATCGAGTAAAATATATAGTGTACAAAAGAGGCCCAAAACTCAACTTTCACAAAGGAGCTTTGATTCACATGAACTTGGTCTTATTTTGAAGATGATTGAATTTGCATTAGTTCAAAAGTGTGTAGTATTAGAGATTATAGGAGGAAGATATCATTATTTTAATTCGATCATCTTGAAATTAGGGTTTAGCTTTATGGACTACTTTTTTCTGCTAGTGATTTTCTTGTATTTTTTTATTCTTGTTATAGATATATACATAATGGAGGTGATTTCAGGCAATTTAGGGTTAGCGTAAATTAATTAAAAATAAAAGAAGTTAGCTTATTTTACATGTTAAACGGGCTATGATATTTGGCATCTTATTTTATACAATTATGTATGATAATATACAATTATTATTTATACAAGCATGAATGTTAATTATGCAAGAAAATTGATCTTGATTTGAGATTCAAAAATAAAAAAACTCCTCAAAATCTCTTACACTTAATTTTAATGTATACTATATAAAATAGAAAATTATAGAACAAAAATTAGTATTTTTTGAATTTTTGGTGATTTTTTATATTTTTATAAAAGATTTTGGATCTTTTTAATTTTTAGTCATTTCCTTTTTCTATTTTTAGGGATTTTTGGTATGGAGTTGTAAAGTACTATAATAAACCAATAACACTTTTGGGGAATTATATATATTTTTGGAATTTTTAATTCTAACAGGGACAAAGCATGCTATTTTGATTTTTAATAAATAGGGAAAATGCCTAAAATGTAAAAAAAATATACGTGAAAATTTATGCTATGAGGCACTAAACCCTTTTTTCATTGTTTTTGAAGCACGTATGGTATTTTTAATAAAGAGATAATAAGCACAAAAATTAACAAACCAACAAGGGCATTTTTGTAATTAAAAAATAATTCAAGAGATGTAATGTAAATTACCCAAAATATGACAAATATTTGAACTTTAAATACTAACAAAAATATAACAAGCCGTAGAGCTTCCACGCAAAATGTCCACCTCACATGGGACCGTATGTGAGGTGACCTAGCACGGACCCAAATGCAAGACGAATAAACTTTAGGGGTTCCTTATAATTTATACAAAAGTTTTAGACTACTTAAATAAATTACAATACTAAATAGAAATAAACGAAAACTAGGGGGATGATGTGCAAGTTACCCCCAAACGAGTGCGATTGGGCAGCGATGGGCTTTTCACTTGGACACATGACGCATCCTGGAAGTGCGATGATAGTTCGTGGATGATCGATTGAGATCAGATCTTGGAAGAGGATCGATGGTCAGGGTGTGGATGCATCCAACGGTGGATGGAGCCTCTAGAGATGGAACCCAAACCAACGGATGTGGATCCCCTGGAAGAACATGGAAGAACACAACCATGGGTGAGCTTTAATCAACGATATTGGGTAACTCCGACCACTTGGAGCTGATCCAAGGGGCATAAAATGCTCCTTGAGGTTTCCTCTAGCGGCTGGTGGGCTCAAAATGGCTCGAGGCATTCTGACGATGGCTGGCGGAGTTCAAAACATGGATCTAAAAAACTAGCCTCCAAATCCCCTACAAGGGTGTAGTTTCTCTTTGTTTTCTACAGGAGAATGTTAGAAGCAAAAAGGCGAAGCTCTGGGGAGCTTCAGGTGGCGGAGGCGAGGCGTGAAGAAATCGGGGGATGGTCTCCAATTTAGGGCAGAGAGGGAGGCCCGGATATCCTGGTCTCAGTGAGACCAGGGTGAACAGAGGCATTTAGGGCATTTAACAAATGAAGGGGGAGCTGATGAAAGTGATCGGGATGTTGAGGAAGGTTTAATTGGTCGATAGTAAGCGGCGGAGCCGAAGCTCCAACGAATGGGAATTTTTATTTTTATGAGAAATGAAAACATTATAGAATAGAAAGAACAAGGAAATAAGAGCTAATCGAACCTGGACCAACCTACAACAAGGTTTCAGTGGAGAAGGTAGTTGAGCTGGATCGGCTTTGATTTGAAGCCGCATGAGCTCGCTAAAACCTCCTAAGAGTGCATGTTGTCACCAGGAATCACTAGATGCACAAGGTTTAGGGTTTCGATGGTGGAAGAAGGATCAAAGTACAAAGGAAGGTGGAAGATAGGTTTTATACACGGGGCCCTTTGACTGAGTATGTTGCTCGAGGTGATGATCCATCGATCGAGGAGATACTTGAGTATGAAAGTGCACAGATGGAGGATAAAAGATCAGAAGGTGTCGATCAAAATAGGTGTAAGGATCGATCTCCGAAACTGGAGTATTCGAGGTCAAAACCTCTAATAGGAGCCAGGTCTACTTCGACCAGGGAGTTGACCCATGTCAAACAAGACTGGGCTCCCATTAGTCCATGTAGGGCCACTAGACGACAAAGCATTTAAAAAGGGTTTATTAACTCAAAATAACATAATAAATGATCCTATTTTAATGTCTTTTTACATGTTTTATGTATTTTTATATTTTAAATATGTTTTATATAATATATATACAATTATCTCAAAATATAAAAAGAATAAAAATGTAAAGTATAGTATACAGGTACACAGTACAATAGTACCCTAGAAAGTCAGCTTTTGTATCTTAGCTCCATTTTTAATGAAACTACCTTCAATAGATAGATAATTTAATTTAAAATTCAAAGGAGATGATTTTGAATCAATTTGAGTTTGTATGGAGTAGATATTGGTCTTGCGGCTTGTTCATCTGTATATACAATTTGCATTATACCTTATTTTTATTGGCAATTATTTTTATAAATTTCTATATATTAATATGTACAAATTTTATGTCGAATATTTTATTACTTGAGATGTGTAATATGAAGAATAAAATAGTGTAAAAATGGATACTAACAACATATGAATTAAGGTTTTTATATAGTGTATTGGCCATTATCTCCCCCTACTTTATTCTTGGTTGATCAAGTCAATATTGACTTGATCTCGGGGTCTAAGGTCATTCAGTGTCTTTGATACTTCATTTATTTTTATTTTTATTTCTTTATTACATAATTTTTGGATTTAAATACATGTATTTATGCACTAATTACATATGAATAATGAATGTTATTTTGTACAAGTTAGTTGTATTTATAAATATTTTGTTAGGGATTTAAATACAAAATAGAAGAACAAAGATAGATAAATAGCTATTCATCAACACCCTCATAAGTGACACTCAACTTATTCCATATTTCATTGATTGTTTTGCAAATTGAAATCCTATTAACTCTTCTTGAGTGATAGTATAGGATATAGAGTTCATTGCCTACGAGTTGTACGTAGTCTTCTTTTTATCGATTTCCATCGCAAGAGCTTCAGTGGTTGAATTAGACTTCTCATATTTGGACTCAATGATATTCTAAACTTCATAATCAATTGATTCTAAAAATATTTGCATGTGTACCTTCCGACATGAGTAGTTAGTACCATCACAATGAGGTGGACGTACTATGGATTGGCTTTCATGATTGATGTTCTCAAAGTTGCTTGTTGCTACCATTAGATCTGAGATAGATTATTTACTCTGAGTCGGTAAATCTCTCTAATACCAATTAATAAAAGTTGTGGATCCTATCTACTCCAGCGAGGGGTTAATAGAGTATGGCACATAAAAACATTCCGCAGAAACAATAACAAGCAGAAACGCAGTCAGAAACAACAAGCCAACAATCACATTGCACACTATGTTAACATGGTAGTCCAATCAAGTAAGAACCAGGACTCGAGCCTTCCTAACTTAAGATTTCAAGTTAACCAAGCCAACCAACTATTCCACTATATTATGAGATATTTAGATGGATATCTCAACTAGTTATAAGCTTTTAAACTTACAATTTTAGATCAAACACCAAAGTCGCAACTTTAAATCAAAATATCAAAGTCGTCGCTTCAACTGAGCTGGCTACAACACTGCTTGAGGCTTCACCTCAAGCTTCTTATAGAGGGAACTCTGAGAATATCTGCAGAATAGTGTTAGTTGAACAAGATTAATAATTACGTGAGCAAATGCAATAATATCAATAATAATATTGTCAGATAAAAACAATCATAATAATAGAGATATATCGACAAGATATTCACAATATTTTATTCGACCAGATATATCTCTAAAATAGATGAAACTATCTATTTGATAAAATATCATGAATTTTTCTCAGCAGCTACAAAAGGATCTCTGACTTCACAAAGAGATCTTGAAGAGCTTGCTACAGATTAGGACTAGCTTTCTTAACAAAAATTTTGAATTGCTTCTTTCTAAGAAGACAGACACTCAAGAAAAGAGAGAGGGAGAGGGAGAAATATTGTTGTACTCGGATTCAATTGTGTGTTGAAATGAGATGGTATGGGTCTCCTTTTTATAGTGAAATGAGCTTCTAATCGTCAAAGGCACAAATAGAAAGTACTAGAATAATCAATTAGATAAGATCCATTGATCGATCATAAGGTCAGTTGAGATATTCAAAATTCAAATAAATGAGCGATCATAAAATTTACCTTATCGATCAAAGAAAATAAACTATCAAAAGAAGATAACGTTGAAATAAAGATCAATCAGAAATGAAATATTATTGATCAAACGCTCTTACCGATTAGATAAATAGGAATAATTGATTAGCTCAAGGTGTTCTTTAGGAGGTTGGAGATGATCAATCAAGTCAAAGTCAATGAGCGATCAGTCAATGATCAATCAACAAGAGTAGAATGATCGATCAACTTGAGCTTTAGAGTTGCCTTGAAGGTTGACTTTGATGCTTGAAGCTTGACTTAATAATAACAAGATTGACTCTAGTATAGAAGCTCACATATACAACTTCTGGTCACTTTAGAGTAAAATCAATGATTAAACAACAATTACAAAGCTCTAAGACTTTAGACAACATATAATATGAAAGAAAAACTTTTAAAAGCTTCTCCTGAGATTCTGAACTTAGTCTGAAGATCCTGCAAAATAATAAATAGTTGCAAGTAAATTTAATATGTGTGTCATCTTTAAAACAGACTTAATAAGCTTCTAACACTGGTGAAGTATCACATGTTTTTCTTTGTAACCGTCAATTATTAAGTATCTTTAACTTTCATGGAAAGAATAGCAGAGGTGGAAGTATCACTATTAGTTTCTTTTAGAAGTTCATACATAAAATTAAAAATGGGTGTATAATTCAAGAACTTTTTTGTCATTACCTATTCAAAAAGTAAGGTATAAGAAGTTTTTCTTTATATATTCAAAGATATCAACCTCTTAATACCTCGGTGAATGGATTGAAGATTTTACCTCGTATTATAAAATCACCCTTTCTCTAGAGTAAATTAACCCTTTACATGATCCTTGCTCAAATTCGTGAAAGATCATATTTAAAATAATTCGTTTGACCTATGCATGATAACTTGTCATATTGAATACATGCATATAAAATAATCAAGCGTAACATTAACAATATTATTAGCTTGGAGTAAGCTCATTTCAAAGTGTTAGTAGGATATGTAAAAACATTTTGTGAATAGTAGAATGTTAAATGGTTAGGGGAATCAAAATAGTAAATCTAATGTAATCTGATGTTGGTATATGTTCTATTGATTATGTTTACAATCAAACTATTTCTTTTGTATTCTCGACGAAAGCTCCTTCGCCATCACCGCCAACACCACCACCGAGCTCGACCCTCCTTCCCCATTGTTGTTGCCAATCACAGGAGCCCCACCCATCCGCTAGGAGCCCTCGTTGGAGAAGAAACATCACCCGCTCTTTGCGTGGAGGAGAACCGCTACCAGGAGCTTGGTGCTCCGTCGATCATCAATAATGCCTTCTCCGCTGCCTGGACAAACGTCGCCGCCGCCTCGATATAGGAAATCAGGAAGGAGCGGCACTCAAGAGAGAGGAAGAGGATAAATCGAGAGAGAGAGAGAGAGGGAGGGAGGGAGGCGCCGGATTAGGTGAAATAGTTGTCACATTCTATATTTAGAATGGGATGAAATGACCAAAATAGGTTTCTAATCATTAAATTAATTTAATTAATGTATCAATAAATCCGACCGTGAGATCAAAGATAGAAGGACGGGATTAAGGGCTCACCACAATACTGGTGAATCCCTGTCTCATTTGAAGTTTCTCATATAAATATAAATATATATATATATACATATATATATATACATATATATACATATATATATATATATAGGATTTCTTTCAAATAGGACACAGTCCTTCCATAGTTAATGAAGGCCAGTCCATTTTTTCTATAAAACAGGATGACTTTGGTAGAATACATACACAGTTTTGTATTATAATGTGCAGCTTTAATGTTTGTATTATACTACGCAGTTTTGTATGCGGCTTTGTGTTTATAACGTACACCTATAATACAAACTGTATGCGTATTTTCTACTAAAGTGCTCATTTTTATACAAAAAAGGGGCGGCCTTCCTTAACGATGGAAGGATTGCGTCCTATTTGAAAGAAATCCTATATATATACATATATATATATGGGAGCTGGGAGCCTAAGCCCAGGGTGTAGGTAACTACCTACACCCGACCTTTTTTTGCATGATTTTTGAGTTTTTCTAAATGAAACCTTAGGGGGATTTTCTTAATATATTGAGAGGAATATGTGTTTCAAGTTTCATGCAAAACAAATATTCTTAACACATTCATCTAGAAGGGGTCAATTTCAGTAATTCTGAGACTGTTAAAATTTGATAGTCTTGATGAAAATGATAGGAGTCTCGAATTAAGTTGAATTTTGTATGACACCATGATGGTACATAGTGATCTAATTCCCCCAAGATTTCATTTAAAAAAAATCAAAAAACTATGAAAAAATAAGCTGGGTGTACGCTCCCTTCTCTCTCTCTCTCTCTCTCTATATATATATATATATATATATATATATATAATGGGTAAAATGTGTATGTCCCCTAGGGGGAGCTAACTTAGCTCCCCCGCCCTTTTTTCACAAATTTTTTTTTAAATCTAAAACCGTGTAAATTCATTATTAAATCTCTATATTATGTCATTCAAATTTCATGCGAAACAGAGACTCGTACGACCTCCATCCAAACGGGATCGATTTAAAAAATCCTGTTACCGTTAAAAAAATGACTGTCTGGATGGAGACCGTAGGAGTCTCTGTTTCACATGAAATTTTTATGACATAATATAAGGATATAGTGATGAATATTCACGGAAAAGTTTTTCAAAAAAATTTTTTTGAAGAAAATAGGGCGGGGGGAGCTAAGTTAGCTCCCCCTAGGGGGCAGCCCCATTTTCCTCATATATATATATATATATATGGGATTTTATCACTTGTGCCCCTCCGAGATATCGCAATATCAGTTATGCCCCTATCTTTTTGGTAATATCAGTTGTACCCTCAACTTCTTGCCGTTTTATCAATTGTGCCCCTCCGTTACTTTAACCGTCAATAAGTTAAACTTAACCATGTTTTAACCAAACCGTCATATAGTTAAGAGGGGCAAATTCGGAAAAAATCCCCCATCTCCTTCATCACCGTCCAATCCTTTCTCCTACTGCCACCTGCTCCTCATCTTCGCGATTTTTAAACAAAATGGGCAGCAATCGGCAATCATATCCGAAAGATTATGCCAACTCCACATATAATACACACCACAAAGCAAATGTACATGTAACTCTTATGAACCACACGACAACAAAAGCAGCAATCTCTACAGATGTTCTCGCGCTTTGCAATACCCCAATTCGAACATCATGGTGGTCGGGGAGCACCGAAAAGGCCCCTCCTCAGATCAAAAAACCGGAGGAACCCGCTGCCGATCCGCGGCGGAGACCGACCGACGACGATCTCCCACCTGTGTAGTCCGCAGTTCATACCTCCGAGGCCACCGGATGAGGGCCCGTCAATGAGGCGTTGATCCTTAATCTCGACAATCTAATCTTAGCGGCCACCTCGGCCATGACAAGCTTGGTCAGTAGCAGCCCCGCGATGAGCGCGGCCACCATCAGCATGGTGAACACGTCGTTCCAGCTATTCGCCGAGATGTATCCGGTGAGATAAGCGGACTGATTGCAGCGCCACGGATCCCGTACCGTCTATGATGGCAGTCACTGTCGGCTGCGGGGGCAAGGGGGACGGGGGAAGGGGTTGCGGGGGCGGAGGGGGGAGGGGTTGTGAGGGGCAGGGGGCGGCGAGGGCAGGGGGCGGAGGGTGGGCGGAGGGGGGCAGGGGCTGCGGGGGGGCGGAGGAGACCGGGGGAGGGGTGCGGGGGGCAGAGGGGAGATCTGGGGCGGCGGCGCCGGGGCGAGTTGGCGGGGCAAGGGGGGAGGCGCGGGGTTGCGAGGGCTTGCGGGTGTAGCAGGGGCGGGGGAGGAGACATGGGCAGGGGATGAGGAAGATGAAGATGAGGGGGAGGACGAAGATGAACAGTAGTGGTTGGACTTTTCAATTCCTTTGTTTTTATTTAATTCCTGACGTGTCCCTAAAGTTAACGTCCGTTTGTCTTTGGGATGGACGGAAACTAACCCGAGGGGTACAAGTGATAGATTTGCAAGAATTGAGGGGCACAACTGATATTACTAAAAAGATAGGAACATAACTGATATTGCGATATCTCGGAGGGGCACAAGTGATAAAATCCCTATATATATACATACATACATACATACATATATATATATATATATACATATATATGGGTTATATGTGGCTGCCCCCGCCTTATTTGGGCAAATTTTTTTATTTTTTTTGAAAAATAACACCATGTACATTCATCCCTATATCCCTCCTATATACTATTCGAATTTCGTCAGAAATAGAGACTCCTACGGCCTCCATCCGAACAGTAATTTTTTAACGGTAACATGATTTTTTTAAATCGATACCATCGAGATGGAGGCCGTAGGAGTCTCTGTTTCTGACGAAATTCGAATGGCATATAGGAGGGATATATGGATGAATATATATGGTTTTATTTTTCAAAAAAAATAAAAAAACGCCGAAAAATGGGGCGGGGGCAGCCACGTTGGCTGCCCCCAGGGGGCAGCCCCATTTTTCCTATATATATATATATATATATATATAGGGAGCTGGGAGCCTAAGCCCAGGGTGTAGGTAACTACCTACACCCTGTCGTTTTTTGCATGATTTTTGAGTTTTTTTGAATGAAATCTTAGGGAAATTTTCTTAATATATTGAGAGGAATATGTGTTTCAAGTTTCATGCAAAACAAACATTCATAACACATTCATCTAGAAGGGGTCAATTTCAGTAATTCTGAGACCGCTAAAATTTGATAGTCTTGATGAATATGATACGAGTCTCGAATTAAGTTGAATTTTGAATGACACCATGGTGGTACATAGTGATCTAGTTCCCCCAAGATTTCATTTCAAAAAAATAAAAAATCTATGTAAATGAGTCGGGTGTAGGTAGTTACCTACACCCCTGGGTGTAGGGTGGAGCATTGGGCCGGGCCGGCCCTGACCCGACCCTGACCCGACCCGCAAAAGCCCGGGCCCGGCCCGAACCCGACATACAAATGGGCCGGGCCCGGGTCCTCATTTTTCAAAAATATTATACTTGGGCCGGGCCGGGCCCGAACCCGAAGTACAAGTGGGTCGGGCCCGGGCCCTCATATTTCAAAATATCGTATTAGAACTAAATAAGGGGATACGGATTTATAGTCATAATACATCCAATATTTCCTTCATACATCAATAGTAATATTATATTGTAACAATACATCCAATATTCGTGTGTTATGGACGAATTATATCCATAACAATAAATTGGAATCAAAGTGCAACTTCATGGAATCAAAATAAGTGCGGGTTGAGCCCGGCCCGAGCCCGAGCCCGACCCGAACCCGAGCCCGAACACGCGGGCCTTGGGCCGGGCTCGGGTCCTCAATTTGCTGAAAAAAGCGGGCCTCGACCCGGCCCAAGGCCCACGGAAAATTGATGGGCTCGGGCCGGGCTTTCCCGGGTTGGGCCAGGTCGAGCCCAATGCTCCACCCTACCTGGGTGTAGGCTCCCTTTTCTCATGTGTGTGTGTGTGTTGTGTGTGTGTGTGTGAGACTTATATCGATAGCTGAGTAGAAGTTGAACAATTATTTTTTTTGGAAAATTATTTTTTTTTGGAATGTTAGGAGTTGAACAATTAAACCATGAATAATTGCCCTTATAGCGACAATTTTATTTCCTTTTATGTAGAAGTTCTTATTGGATTTAAATTTAAGAAATTGTGCTAGAGATAAATCCAAACTTCTTCATTTTTGCCGTACTATCAAATGGTTTAGTCAAATTCCTCTCCGTAATCACATCTGATGGAGACACGATTCCTATCCTCCTTAATGATATCGACATCGAAAATAGGAAAATTTTAATAAAAATCTTCACATCCGTAGAAAATGAAATGCATACTCCACTTGCTCCATATATTTTTTACGAAAAAAGTAAAATAACCGACCACTAAATGTCGACGTTATTAAGTTAAGGTTGTCGTAATTAACAACATATTCCAATTACATCATTGCAATCTCACCTAACAATAATATTTTCAAATCAAGGAAATGCCGTATATGTTGTTCGAATCTTTACACTTCTCTTCTTCGAGGTTTTTCCAATAACATTTTTATCTCGTTTTTTCTGTCAATATCATTAGAAAAAGATTCAGATAGGTTAGTATTCTACCAATTAGTATCAATTAGTATTCACGATCCGGGTCATTTATTAAATAATATAGAAATTCAACATAATAAAAATACTATAGATGCGGGATAAGGAAGAGAAGTTGGTGCTTTCATTTTTTTTTTCACTTTTCATATGTGAATTGTTAAATGAATTTGCGACACTGCTGAATTGATATTTCTTTGAAGTATGAATTCTATAACAAGATGTGGAATATATAGATCTATTCTCATTTTTGTGTAATAGTTAATATTTGAATCTAAAAGAAATATAAAAATAGAATATGGATATACTTCGGATGAAAATTACTCGTACCTCTATATTCTTTCAAAGTTTACAGTAACCTACGGAAGCGCACTACTGTCAATTTTGTTAAGGTATTAAGGACATAAACGTAAATGAAAAAAAATCAAAAGGATACATTTGTAAAAATCACAATCTTTTTTTAATGTCACAGAAAAGAGCACGCGGAATAAAAGATAAAGGAAATTAATGCTGTGGGAATCAAGGAACAAACAGAAAAGGTGAAAGGTTAATATAAAGGAAATAGTACATTAGATGCAAAGTGGAAAAATAAATAGTGACGGAAAAAAGTCTTACATTGATGGACAGGTGTTCGTACTGTTTTTACTGTAAAAATTGTGCCATTTCTCCTACAAGATTTCAATAATACGCACTTGGACATTGTTCATCTCACATCATTAATTCTACAAAAACGATTAAGTTTAAATGTCGATTAATGACAGAAATAAACAATAATCTCACCACTCAATTCCATTTTTATTTTTTCGATCTTGGTTGAACGACTTTGACTAAATGGCAGCAGCGAATGATAATCCAAGGGATTTTATCATTGCCCTAATCTCAGCAATTAAGAAGCAATCAATGTTTAAGCTGCAAGTACTGTATTCCTTAAACAACATTAACGGATAAATGTTTGAGTTTGAGGTGTAAAGTGAAATGTTCTAAACAGGTTTTGGTGATTAAAGGTATACCAATGATCGAGATTTGGATGGTAGAGAGGGGACATACATAAAGAATCTGGCAGCAGTGATTGATAGGGGTATCAAAATAGTGTTTGCTCGAGATAACTATTAAAAATAGTTGCCATCTTATTTTATATAAACTTGTAGTGCCACTTACTTTATTCTTAGCTTGTTGATTCGATGGGATCTTGAACTTGTATTACAACAAATACATACAAATACATATATGTATATGATTGAAAATATTTCTTTAGATTTTTATTATTATATTCATATATTATGTTATTAAAATTTCATGTGAAATAGAGACTCCTACGGTCTCCATTCAGACAGAGTTGATTTCAACAATTATGGGACCGTTAAAAATGACTGTCTAGATGGAGATTGTCGGAGTCTCTATTTCTCACGAAACTAGAATAACAAAAAATAAGTTTATAGTGATGAATTTTCACAAATTTATTTTTCAAAAAAAATATAGAAAAAATGTGGGAAGAGTAGCTAAGTTAGCTACCCTTATATAACAAAATTCTCTCTATACATAGAGAGAGATGGTAAAATGGAGCTACTCCTATGTTCCTTTCTTTTATTTTCTTATGGTATTTTCGAGTGACACTTGGGGGAATTCCAATCACCTAATATTTGTATGTTCTCATTCAAAATTCCGCTCCAACCAAAAGGATGTGTTTGGTATGCATATTAGGGTGGGTTAAACAGGTAGAGGGTAACATATTTTTGTGTTTTGGTTTTTGGATAGATGGTTAAAGTAGGGGTGTGTTTGAAGTGGGTTTTGTTGTGATATGATTGTATTGAAGTTTGAAAAAGTATATATTTATTGTGATGTTATTGTATTGAAGTTTGGAAAAGTGAGTAGATGCGGAGTATTTTATAATTTTTATATGATATGACGATATAATATATTATTTTTTGATGGAATTGATAAAAGAGAATTGATTTATTTAATGTATTAAAAAGAGAAAAAGTGGGACCCACATGAGAGAGGAAAAAGGATTAAGGGGCCCAGCAACTGAACGACTCCTTATTATGTCTATCACGTCTATCAAATTTTAGTTATTTCAAAATTAGTGAAATTGATCTCTTTTAAATGGATGTATTACTAATGCATATTTTTCATAATGTTTTAGACACATATTCCTCTGATTAATATAAGTTAATCCACTCGAGTGTTGTTTAGAAATATCAGAAAAAAAAGGAATGACAGGTAACTTGACTACCCCCAGGGATAGTCTCATTTTACCAATATATATAAAATTAAATTCATAACATGAGCTTAACCAACTTAGTACTTCTTATGCATGTATCATTGTTAAATATTTTATAGATTTTTATCATTTGCGTCATTCTTAACATCTACAATATGCCACTCCTTTCTTTGTAATATAAGTTGCACCCTGACTTCTTATGAAATTCATAGTTCTACCCTTCGGTTCAGATGAAGTAGGAGCATAACTATATTAGAAAAGGGCAAAATTGTGAACTTCGTAATAAGTTAAGGGCACAACTGATATTATCAAAAAGAGAAGGTTATAACTGACATTGATAATTTTAAGAAGGGCGCAAACGATAAAATCCTATTTTAAATGGATTTCAGATATTAAGATCGTACACGCAAAACATTGGATTAATTGCGGATTTTCACATAACTTGGATTTATTGCTGCCGTAGACACAACTTTTGGTATATTATTGAAAACATGCACTCTGCTGTTACGGAAAATGGGACCGTCAGGGCCACATTACGGATCGAACGATGCAGCCGGAAGCAGAGGTGGATACTTGGGAATGTGGGAATCGTTAATGTTCTATTATATGAACCGGACCACAATGTTATATTTTTTTTCCTTGCAGTCGATGAAGAGATTATAGAATCTTGCTGGTCCTATAGGTCCCAATTCCCAGTGGGCGTAGGTCTTGGTTTTCTTTTCGAGGCAAACTATGATTCTCCACATTAGTTCAGATGTTGGTATCTTGCATAACAAAGGAGAAAAATGTATGCCTTTGATTAATTGAAGAGGCTCGCATGGTCCAGACCCACCGTCCCATTTCTACTGACCAGTTGCGGTTGAGTTGGTACCAGTTACCCACATTTGTGCCACTACTATGAGGGACTTGGTGGTATTAGGCATGTTGTCTACTAAACTTCGTCGCATGAAGAATTGAAGCTGAACCCACTTAAATGATCTAATGGTTGAACACTTTAAAAAAGAAAGACGAAGAGAAATTCAGAACAATCGTCCGCCTTAATGACATTGTGAGGCTTTATTTGGAGGTGCTTGAATTGGACCTCGAATCGATGTGGAAGCAGAAGAGCCATGTAAATTGGCTAAAACTCGATGATCTGAACACCAAGTTTTTTCACATCTCTGTCAAGCGGTGGGTCTCCAAGAATGTAATTCACACCCTCTTGGATGTGCAAGGAAAAGTCATTGATGCAACTACGGATGTCGCAATGACCGCAATTAGCCACTTCGAATCTTTGTTTGGTCCTGCACTTCCACGGCCTCCCATGGCCGCCCCTCCCCCGAAGCACGTGCTATCAAATTCGACGAGAACTTGGTTGGTTAGACCGTTCAAAGAGGAGGAAAATCCGGAAGGTTCTCAATTTCATCTCCTCCTTCAAAGCCCCTTGTCCAGATGGGTTCAATGCCGGGTTCTTCAAACGGCATTGGACTATGGTCAAAGATGATGTCTGCTCCGCCATGGAGTTCCTACACCAGGGGGCTGTATGGTTAGGCAGGTGGACCACACCTTCCTAACCTTAGTCCCAAAGGTCCTCTCGTCTACGGGTTTGGGGGACTTTCGCCCATTGTGTGTTGCAACACTACATACAAAATCTTTGCAAAAGATACTCTCTACACACCTCGGGGAGGTCCTTCCTACCCTGATCTCTCCATACCAGACCGCTTTTATCAAGGGTCGGGCTATTGGCAACAATATTAGGCTTGCCCAAGAACTCTTGTGGGGCTTCGATAAACGGTCGAACTGCTATAAGGCTTGCCTATAGATTGACCTCACAAAGGCCTTTCACTCCATGTAACATTCCTTCATCCTGCAAACTCTTCATGACATAGGTTTCTGCAGCACCTGGAATGGTTGGATGGCTTCTTGCATTTCTACTTCCTACTCTGTTCTGTTCAATGGCTCTCCCCAAGGATTCTTCCGCGAATCTTGTGGCCTGAGACAGGGAGATCCACTTAGCCCCCTCCTCTTTACTTTAGAGATGGTATCACTATCTTCACTTGTGGAAATTGCTCAGGACGTTGGTCTGCTCAGACCTATGGGGAATGGTCACCCCGCCCCCAACCCACCTAATCTATGCAAATGATCTTTCTCTTCTTCTGCAAAGGGACCTCTCGCTCACTGATGGTTGTCAGGGACCTCCTTTACTCTTTCCATGACATATCTGGTCTCGCCTTAATGCTAGAAAGAGTAAGTTTTTTGCCCCGTGCACTTCCCTCATGACTTTACGTCTACGCTACAACTAGGTATTCTATGGAAATCTCTGCCAACTTCCTACCTAGGGCTTCCATTGGCTTCTCTCTATGATAGAAGCTCTGACATGCAAATCCTTGAGGACATGGTAAGGGATTTACTTTGTGGATGGAAAGACAAAACTCTCTTTCCTTACCGGTCGCCTCCAACTACTGAAGTATGTTATCCATGGCATCACTTTGGTACTAGACTGCAGGCACCCTTATCCCAACTTCCTCCGCTAGAAGAATGACATGCACTTGTCGACTTCCTTTGGAGTCACGAGAGACATGACATTGCTCGATCCACCATTTGCCTCCCCCAAGTTTGAGGGGGGTCTCGACCTTTGTTCCCCGGATACTCTTGTAAGGCCATAGTGGCCTCATGGGCCTAGAGACTTCTGGCACTTCTGTATGGGCCACGTTTATGCGACGTAAATACCTCTCGCATAACATCTTATGGGAGGTCCGGCCAATAAGATCGGACTTCAAATGCTGGAAGGCTTTGCTGAAATCTAGGGAGACCATTCGGAGTGAGATTCGCGGGACTGCCCCACCTTACGTTTGGACTCGCAGCCCAAAGGGGTTCTCCTTCTCAGAAGCAGTGGATTTTCTACGACCCAGAGGGGTGGCCCCCTCTTGGGCCCCCGCTGTATAGACGAAGGGTACGCCCCCCAAATTTTCTTGCACACTTTACAGGGCTGCCAAGGAGCGCCTCCCCACTATGGACTGACTTGCGAAATTAAATATCTGCCCTTAGTCCACCTGCTATCTCTTCTTAGCTGAACATGAAACATACTCCCATCTATTCTTCGGTTGCCTGGTGGCCTTGACTATCTGGTTGCATGCATTCCTGGAACTTAATCTGCACCCTCCCCCCACCATTACCGCTCTGTGAGACCTTTTCCTGGCTTGCTAACCTTCCAATCTCCTCGACTCGCGACAAACTCTGCACTACTCTTGATATTACAATATCGGTGTTTTAGAAAGAAATAAATCTCCGTTGGACTACAGCTAGCTCGGAGCCTGCAAACTTGTCGATCGTCAAGGTACTCGTAGCTTTTATCCCCGGGACTGCTCTTCTTCTAAGGCTGTAACGAGAGGTCCCTAGTTTTTGCCCCTGGCCTTTATTGTACTTTTATTTTGCCCATGGTGCCCCAAACCTCATTCCACTCTCTACTCATAATTGTGGATGAACTTTCTTGCAATTGTTTCATTTTTGGAATACATTATTATACCTACTTACCAAAAAAATCTTGGAAGTTATGTTCTCAGTGAGGAGGGATGAAAACACACAATTAATGCCAACATCCAAATGGAAAGAAAAAAACAAATCCATTGAATCACTACGACAAAATCCACGGGTTCAACTTGATGGAAACAAATTCCGGCTTGCACTAAAACGGGCCACCTCAGAGGGCAGACCTTGGACCGCCATGTCAGGCAGCAACGATCCCGCCAAGGTACCATCCAAAATTCCTAACGTCATTTGATGCAAAGAGCAGGCTATCGATCATCATAACATCCAAAAACTATGGTCGAGAATAAGCAGGAATAAAGATTGGGAATAAGGAGAATAATGGTCTATTCTTTGTTCAGCTGGAGGATAGGAATAAGGAGAATAAGGTGAAATAAAGGTAGGTAAGGTGGGATAAAGATATGAATAAGAATAAAATAAGATGAAATAATGGGGAATAGTCGTACCACGGGGAACCGTGTTGGGAGGAAAATGACCGGTTATTCCCCTTATTCCACTCCCCTTATTTACTAAACGAACAGGGCCTAAAGGACTGACAATCGATCACATGGTCATATATCTCTCTCACAACTCAAAAACTCGACGCCACAAAAGAGCTGTCAACTGACAAACAAACCTACAAATCTCGACATCGTCAAAGGATTGCTTGAGAAGGTTAGAGATCTAGCGTCCGAAAATCTCAATGTCGCCAAAGGAATTTTGATTAGGAATGAAAATGAATACGGATATATCTAAATATTCATTTATCATATTTGGAAAGTTAATATTAATCGAATATAAACTAAATATAGATATCAATTGTGGCATTTCTTAACATGGATACGGTAAGAGCAAAAAGATCCGTATTTAGATTTAAATATCCGAATATATCTACATAAATAAATATACATACATATGTATGCATTTATGTATTTATATATCTATATTTGTGTGTGTATATGTATATGTGTGTTTGTGTGCATGTATATGTATAGTATAATAGAATGTGTTTAACCATTTAAGTTAAGCTTATTTCTATAGCAGAAATTGATCGTGTTGACCGACGGAAGTATGCGGCTTAATTTCACACGTCCGAGCTGTTATCGATTCATACATGGTGATCAATGATCATAAGAAAATATCATATCAAAAGAATTTATAAATTCCAATCAATCGAGAGTTCCATTATTACAACATCGATAGAGGTATACTTTCAAAAGAAAACCTATATAATTTTACAATATGACTCTCCGTTCCAGTGGACATGTAGGTATCCATCATAAATCATATAATTATTCATACCACGTTGAATATCTCTTTGTGTATGCCGCATTACTTAAATACGTAGTCAAACTTGTTCTTCATCTAAAATAAACAAATATAATTTTACATGAATTTAATACCCAGTATGTATCGAAGCTTATGCGCTAGAATTCGCTTGGGAAACAAACTACTCGGAAAAATAACAAATCTATCCACGAAGAGATACTATATTCACATGCTAAAAAACATCAGTAGAAGAAAAGCTTTCACAGCAAACGTTCATAGAATCTGCGCACAACAACGTCCCCCATCAACAAACGTGAACGCGTCACAGCTAGAAAAGAACATGTTCAGGGGGCGCCTCACAATATTCCAAAATAACGTTCAGGGCTTCGCGGTTATTTCTCCACCACCCAAACAAAAAAAAGAGAAAAAAAAAGGGGTACAGAAGCGGAAGAACGAAGCGAAGTTTCGCGATCGCGCACTTCAACACGAGGATTCGTCACCGGCAACGGATGCGGAGGCGGCGGCGATGGACTCGGACAGAGATGCGAGCTTCTGAAGGTTGAGGCGGATGACGGTGTCGGCGAAGAGCTTGGTGTCGTCGACGGTGTTGCCGTCTGGGACGTCGACGACGTACGATTCGAGGACGATGGTGCGGATCTCGCCGTCCAGGCGGACCTCGTTGACTGTGGTGACGGAGCGGTAATTGCGGAGGCGGTGCTCGCCTCCGATGATTGTGAAGCCAAATATGAGGCGGTCCTCGTCGAGTATGTCGAGGCGCTCGGTGCTGGTGGACGCGGGGAGGCCGGAGATGACGGAGAGCTCGCGGAGGCAGCCTACCTGGAGGATGTCGGAGGGTCGACCGGAGGGGTCCTTGAGGGAGCAGCTCCGGATGAAGTGCTTGTAGGTCTGGGGGCGGTCGAACCGGCGAACGATGGACCAGACCACGCGGGCCGGGGCGGAGGTGCGCTGGGAGAGGAGGGAGGAGCACTGCTCCAAGGATGGCGGGTAGCTGTGGTGGAGCTCGATGATGGGCCGGAGATACGCATGCTCGGCCGCTGTCAGACCGGCCGGGGGAGCCGATTCGGCCCCGTTCGCGAGGGCAGTCGGGCCGGTCGCATCCATTGCTGGGAGTTCGGTTTTTTTTTCTCTGGTTGGTTGGTTGGCGAGATGGAGATGGAGATTGGCTGGGGATTTTTATGTATGGGTTGTTTGTTCTCTCTCTATTTTTTGGATATATTTTCTCTTTCTTGGAACGTTTATACTTTCACCCCTATAAAATGTCATAGATCTACTTTGATTACTACTATTCTTTTCTTATGTGCACTGGAACCCCTATAGAACATCGAAGTTCGCACGTTTGGTCCTGTCATGTACTGCTGTTTCAGGGATGGACGTGTATATTTAAAAAGTTTATGTGGGTCTTAGTGCAAACATTATATCCCTAGGGGATAAATTGAAGTTGCGATTTTGTGGAGGGATCAACAAGGATTTTTTGTTTTATTATTCGGTGGGGTCGGGCTGCTTTTACTAGTGGGGGATGGCAGCACTTGATAGGGTTAGGAGTTCACGTGAAGAGCACGTGAAAGAGGGCAGCGGGGATGTGGGGTTAGGGGCTGGTACAAGCAAAGGCGAGTAAGTAGGATTTAAGCTGAGAGCACTAGGGTTTCGTTTGGTTGCAGAGTTAGATTGGGGTATATCAGTGTACCCTTCTTTTCAACCCTCTCAATCTTCTTCACAGTTTACTATTCACAGAGGTACTTCAACCCAACTCAACTCAACCCAACAATCAAACGAACCTTTGAGGTGGGATTTACATGTCAAGTCGAATGTTTCTGCTAAGTAGTAAGCAGCAAATCCTTCCTTTCTCTCAGAAGTAGAAATGGTGTATTTCTCTCCGAAGTAGAAATGGTGTATTTTGCTGTTTAGGTTTTTATATTTGGAGCAGTGGGGGTATGAATGAACTTTACATATTTGAAGTAATACTTTAAATAGGGAATTTAGGGAAAATTTGCCTTATACACGAGAGTATGAACATGATTGTAAATCACAAAAAGACTATCGCTACTTGTTTGGTCGAGGGATGAAAACTGAGGGAACAATAAAAAGGATTAGGAATAACGGAAGCTTCTTCATATTTCGAGTTTATTTAATGAGGTTTGTGTTTTAGTGATAATAGTAAGTTGGAGTTATTTCGTATTCTCCATTTCATTTTTTGTTATTCGCTCATTTTCTAACAATTTACTTCCATAAGCCACCTCTCTAACCCTAAAAAAGGATTGAGTACTTTGAACAAGATTAAACTACAGAGTTGGCATATGACAAATTTCATCTAAACACATTAATTCTTTTTTATCCGGCTAAAAAATCACGTGTTGGAAACATGGTCAATAACAATGAAAGTAAGCAATACCATCCAAGATGAACATGATTTTATTTAATGGTACAACATATTAATCCACATATAATCAACCAAATATTGATCTAATTACATATATTCATTGTATGAGGCACAAACTGTCTAATTAGCTCTCGGAAGAATAAAATTAGACAAGATCAGGAAAGAGCAATAAATCATTTTGCAGTAAATAAAAAGAAGACAAATCAGTTTAGACATCACCAAAGCATCCAATAAAGGATCGTCCTTAGAAAGAATATAGTCTCCACAATAATGATACATCAGGTATTGTGATTCCGTCTCAGGCAAGAATAAAATACCATCGTCGTTGATACATTCCTTAAGGATTGTCCTTGAAAGCACCTCAGAGAACGGGCGTCAACCAGGAGAATAACGGTTTTTAGTGGAGATAACTTAAGAACAAATAACTTGCAAAGAAAAAGTGACCACGTCGAGGAAGAAATAAAGGTTGTGTGCATCTCCTCATATTTGCAACTTCCCAATAGAAGGTGTCCATTGGATCCACAACGTTCAGATTCCAATTATTAAAAAGATGACTACAATTTGCAACATCTAGGTCTAATTGGATTCTACCCAATCAAATTTCAAATTAATCAGAGAAATTAATTTATCCAACCCATCGAATTGAGATCGAAGATCCAAATTGACTCTCTCAAACCTCAGTTGGAGTCGAAGACAGGGCTGAAACAAAACGCGTATACATGTATCTGGGGCCCTCCATCCCTCATTTCCCCATATTGCTACAAGAACTTGGAGAAAAGACTCATATAAAATCCATCTAGAAACAAAAGACAAACAATATGATACTAAATTCTATAATCAAGGTCCTTGTTTTAGATTAGGAATTCCCAATTGATCAATTATTTAGCTTCCCAATTGAAGCTTATTAATTTCCAATACAACAATTCACCACGGTCTTAGTATTTGAAAAGATACTCATTGATGAATCCACATTTCATCATCTTTATTCTATCATTTTGGCATCAAAAACCCTAGCAAATGCCTATAAATAGCCTTAAATATAGCATCTTAGCATTCATGCATGTACCTGCAAATAGTGTATAAAATACTGTAATTAAAGCCAAAATTATAGAATAAATAAAAGAAAAGAAAAAGAATAAAATATTGTAAATATTTTATGACCTAAAACCCCGAGACCTAGGCATCTTGATGAATAGGTCGACCAGGAATAAAGTAGAGGGAGATAAGGGTCAAATACCTATATTATTCTATTCATTCTTTATTCATTTTGGGACCTATTTTTGGTTCCACTTTTTATACATCAAATAAAGAAACTTTACATGAAAGTTGTAGATAATTTTATAAAGAAAAATACAAAATTGATTTCTGAAAAATAATGTACAGATAAAAAGTTATGGTCTGGATAAAAATCCAGAATCCCAACTTCCCAGACCCGTATCTCACAAATAAAAACTCCAAATGCATCAAACTCACCTTTAATTGTATATAGAATAAAATAAGCTATTTAATGGTGGAGGTTTCGCATTTGGCGGAGCTACGGTTTGAAAGTTGAGTTTTGGACCCTCATTGTATATTTGTACAGATTAAAATATTCAATTTATTATTTATTCATTATTTTTGTATTTTTTTATATTTTTTATAATTTTGTAAATATTATTTATAACTTATATGTACATTGAAATAAGAATAAAAACCTAAATAAAAACAAAAATAAAATACTTGTAAATAAAATACATAGATACAATACCTATATGTATACCTATACAACACATGCTTTTATTTTGTTAAATATACAAAATAATTCAGAAAATTAAAAAAATACAATTAAGTGTATAAAAGTATTTTCTAATTTTATAAAATAATACACAAAGATAAATAAGTTAAATAAACAAAATAAAAATAAAATGCTTAAACTTATATGTATTATACCTATAAGGGGTATAAAAGTGAACTTGTAAAAGTAAACCTCATAAAAATAATTAAAAATCATGATAAAACTCTTTACAAAATTTTAAACATTTTTTATTTTTTGACCTTAAACTAAATAAATCGTTTTATATTTTTTATTGATTTAATAAGGTATTTCCATGAGGTTTTTCCTGGTTGGTCCACGCGGACCAACCAGGTGGTCGGGCTCGTTGACCGAGGTCAACAGCCTGACCTTCCCTCCTGGAATGCATCAGAGTAGGGTTTGACCCCCATCTTCACCCTTTTTTTTCGAGGATGAACCTTTCACCCTTTCGACTCGACTTCTTATGCAAATCTTTTCCTCGATCATCCACCTTGCCCGCCCCACGATTACATTGGGCCGAGGACCAGAGATTGCTCCAATCTTCGTTGATCTTTGAGCCCCTGTCACCTTGGGTCAAGCAACATATATGGAGACTCGACTTTGAATTTGATTTTTGAGTCCCTTCGGTCCACCCCTCTCCGCCTCTCTTGTGCTCTGAAGCTCCCTGGAGGTGACAGCTCCACCGCGAGCTCATCAGCCAAGGCGTACGAGGTCGAGGGCAGCTCCACCACCTCCCGCAACTCCGACGGTTGAGGTATCTCCTCCCTCCGGTTCACACCGTCGAGGAAGCCATCTCCCCTCTTTATTTTTCGTTCTTTAGCTTCGCCTTAGTTGTAGGAATAAAAGCCCTCTAGAAATTTAGGAAACCATCGCTCGAATCGCCCAAATCCCTATCGTGGCCGGAGCGCACCTCCGGCCAATCACCGCCGCCTCGCTTTGTTCATCGATTCCGCCTCCCTAAGGTTCAGGCATTTTGCCCTGGACCTCCTAACCATTTTTGCAGGGTCAACGTGCTTTGACTCGCGCCCTGAGGCTATTTTGGAGCCTCGCCGGAGCTCGCGAAGCCCCCCAGCTCCGCCGGCCGCCAGCGAGCGCCTCGGCCGTTGCCGAGGTCTTTTGAAGCCTCCAGGAGGAAGAGAAGACCCCCGGAGTCTCCACGGCCATTTTGAAGCTCCATCGTCGCCGGAGGACGGAGATCTTGGACGTCGAAGTTCGCCCTCGCCGGCGTTCTTCGCTGTTCTTGGTCCTCGTCTCCCGACCGTCGGATCGTGGAGGAGCCCCAGATCGCCCGGCCACCGTCGGATGGAGTAGCGCCAGCACCGTTCGATCATCGTCCAGGATCTAATCCCAGCCGTGCAACGCGAAGCGTCATCGACCGTTGGATTCACGCCACATGTTTAAGTGAAGATCTGCAGCCGTTGGATCCGCGCGCCGGGGGTATTTTGCATCTCAACCCCTGTGCATTTTGTATTTACTTTTTAGTCCACAAACTTTCGTCTGTAGTGTAAAAGTTTTGTAAAATTTGCAAATAGACCCTCACATTTATTTTATTTACACAAAGGTCCTCCGCCACGTCACCTCACGTGACCTGTTCACGTGAGGTGTGGGCATTTTGTATCGAGACCCTCGGCCTTTGGGATATTTCGCTTTAATACCAGAACTTGTAGTTCCAATGTTATATTTTTGGAAATTTTACATGTGAACCCCCAGCGTTTGTGAAATTACACTCTAGTCCTTCCCAGGCGCGTGCAAGTCACGCGCCCTGGTGGACATTTTGTGTAGACACCCCTGCAGGTTTGATAATTTGCATTTGGTACTTGAAGTTAAATATTAAGTGCAATATTTTGTGGAAATTTGCTTGTATGCCCCTGGACCTTTGGATAT
This sequence comes from Ottelia alismoides, assembly GCA_037367405.1. Classification (NCBI taxonomy): domain Eukaryota; kingdom Viridiplantae; phylum Streptophyta; class Magnoliopsida; order Alismatales; family Hydrocharitaceae; genus Ottelia; species Ottelia alismoides. Next base: position 224,292 of record JAZKJV010005373.1, read on the forward strand.
TTGCATATATACCCCTGCCAGGCTGTGAACTTTTTGTGAACTTGTAGTATTTATTTGGAGCCTCATTTTAAATCGAAAAATTCTCAAAAATTAAACTTAAGCTCCTGTGTGTTTGTTCTTTAACGCCACATTTTTAGTTTTTGATTTTATTTTATTTCTATATTTACTAAAAATAAAAAACATGCTTTTTGTTTACTGTCTAGCTTAGAAAATACCAAAAAATATTAAAATATCTCGAAAAATTCCAAAAAAATTCCCTACTGTCTCTTTTAGCCTATTTTAGTGTCAGTCCAAAAATCACTAAAAATCTCAAAAGAAAAACCCTAAAAATTCGAAAATACTTAAAAACTTCAAAAAATCTATAAAATTATAAAAAACTCCAAAAATTGAAAACTCAAGTTCTGTGGTCTCCTGTTTTTATTATCTTTATTTGAAAAATATTTGGAAAAATTTTGTGGCTATTTTATATTTTTAATGCCATTTTACCCTCAGCCAGTAGCTATTTCACTGTTTTGGTTTATTTCAGTGTTTAAAAATATCAAAAATATTTTGAAAAATACCCAAAAATCACAAAAATAGTAGAAAATTATAAAAATACCAAAAAGATTTTATTTCTGAATTTTTGGCTATTTTGCGTATTTTTATTAATATTCTATCTTCTCTTTTATTACATTGTTTTTATATTCCAATATTGAAAAAGAAAAAATATACAATATAAAATTATAAAAAATCAGAAATTTAAAAAAATCAAAATACAAAAATAAAAAAATAAAAAAATAAAAAAAATTAAAACCCACAAAAATTATTCGCTTGCATAGTGTAGACATACTTCACACTCACACAAACATTTGTCTGATCTACCTTGTTTGCTCCCTATGTTCAAATTCTCTGCATACTTGTCATATACATCTTTTGTGCAGAGTTAAAAATAAATTTTAACTCCACATTTATTTCTAATTGTTTGATCTATAGTGTGGGTTAATTGTTGATTAAATACATTTTATTGTGGGTCACCGCAGCGACCTCGGTTGTCTCCGCCTTGTGTGAGACATACTATTTAGACCTACGATAAAATCGTGTTTATTAAATGGCGTCGTTGCCGGGGAACAACAACGAGTAGTTCATCTTTTTGTCTGTTTGTGTTTGTTGTCTACCATTGCTTCTTTTTATCTCTCTTGCATTTTTGATATATATTGATTGAGCTTTCTGACCACTCTTTTTCTTGTCTTCTTACGAGGGACCACGGAGCGAGGCGGATCGCCTAGGGGATCCGAAGCATCCTTGGGAAGCGGAGCCAGCTTTTCTTTAGCCAAGCCGGCAGGAGAGAGCAGGAGGAGTGAGAGAGTGCTTAGTTAGCTTGCATTTTTTTGTGAGAGAGAGTGATTTATTAATTTGTAATAATACAGGGACTTGAACACTTAGACACTTCGGGCCTAATTTCCGGGTGTTTGTTCACCCGGGGGCTCACTGCGGTTTTCATCGCATTTTTCGACAATCATTTTCCGGTTTTGTTTTCATTTTTCATTTCTTTTGTGGATTGAGCCCTTAGTTCTAGGCCTGCTTGATCGACTAAATTAGGTCCAAACACACTAATAACCTTTGCATGCACCTATAGCTCAAATTTGGACTTAGTTTAATTAAACAGTTAGCTCATCTTCTTAGATCCGTCGCGCCGCGAGCCCTCCCCATCAAGCGCTACTCCTGAACTCGATGTGTCGAGAAGAGGAGGGGGGTCTAGACCGGACTCTTAGGATCGAGGATTGGTGACTAACTTGTGGTTCTTAACGCTAGCAGTTGCCTATCTTAGGACGATTTCCGCATTGCATACCGACATGTAGATTAGGTTTATAAATTTCTGCTTTGCATCCCGCGTGGAGAGAGCTGGGATTCGCTGTAAGTCTTCTTACTTTGCATCCATCATTTAGGAACAAAGGTGAGATTTCCATCTTTGTGTCGACTTGCACGGCTTTTCCGACTCTATTCTTCCTCCGTTTTTTGACAAAGTAGGATCAAGAAAATACAAAAATCATTAGGCGCTTGTTTGAATCTACTCAAAAGAAGCGATAACACCAAAAAAATTAAAAAAGGGACTACTAAGAAAACCTTGACCAAAAATAAAATTGGTAATTGGATTCATTGATTGGGGAGAGTAACACCCTCACTTGTTTTCAGGTTGCATGGGAAGGTCTCCTTCCAAGTGAGTTGAGTGCTTCGTAAGGATTAGAGCCCAAAACCCAGCTTGTGGCTACCTTGTGTATCGCCTGGATTTCTGAAGTATTGGCACTTCTATCGTACGTGGACGAGTAGGGTTTGGTCAACATTGGTGACTCTCTATTGTGTAGAGCATCGACCTTGTCCGAAGTATCGAGCCTAGGCCACGCCTTCACGGGGGTGCCTGTCTCATCATCTCGCGTCCGAGTAGGTTCTTGCACGCTCACGGGTGATTCCGTTGCGAGCGAGTTCCGAAGTATCGCTTTCGCCTATTGGCTTCCTCTCTCTTATTCTTTGGCTGAGTAGGGATCCAGGAAGGGTTACAAGGACCTCAAAAAGCGCAAGCTACAGGTTACACAGGAGGAGGACAAGTACGGGATACTCTTCCGGCAGTACTCTCTCTCCTTTAGGCGTAGCGCTCTAAGGACTCGTAAAAAGACTAATTCCTGAATTCAAGATAAAATCGACAAGATAAAAGCCAAACCTTCACGGCTTCATGTGTTAAGTTGGTGAATTCACCCTGTTTTGTGTTTGATTGCTAGTTCTATTTAGGTCAAGATAAAAAACACAGCACAATTGTGCGCAATTTTGCTTCTCATTTCTTCCTTCTTCTTCTGCATCCACTCTGCTCTTCCCAATAATCAAGATGATGGGACGGAGATCTCTTAGGCCGACCTTGTCGGCGCCGCTATCCAGCACTCCTCCTCATTCATCTAGGACGACCTCGGAGAGTCCGCTCTCCGAGCCTGAGTTTACCTCCACCCTGTTCCCCCTCGACCACCCTTCTCATTCTCCTTCCATCAGTCCAAGAGTATCAAAATTTAGTGCATCACAGAGTTCTGGGCATTCGACATCACCTGAGATGGCCTCTTTTGCTTTTTCAGAGAATCCCGAGATGGCTGACAGAGGCGAGCATCCTGATGATCATGAGCACCCTCCATACTACATTGATCAAGCTGCCATCAACAATTCACTTCTTGCATCCCTGGAGACCATGCAGAGGAAGATCCATAATCAGGGAACCTTCATGGGTGATCTCATGAGAGAAATTGCACGGATGAGAGAAAACCGACCTGGGGGCGGTGGCAGCGGTGGAGGAGGAGATGGACCTGATGCAGGAGGAGGTGATCCTGACGCTGAGAGGCCGCCGCAAACCATCATGCGAGAATTGCACAATCCAACAGCCTCCCTCACTCATCGATGGATCCGACTTCCGCCTATCCATGGAGATTTCAAGCTTCGGCCCCATACCATTCAGCTTCTACCCAAATTTCATGGGTTGTCGACCAAAGAGCCACACCTCCACCTCCAAGAGTTCGAGATGATATGCAGCACGATCCATGATAGGCTGATGACCGAGGACACGATCAAGATGATCGCCTTTCCATTCTCCTTGGTTGACAGAGCCGCATACTGGCTCAAACACCTGGGGAGATTCATCGATACTTGGGCAGATCTCCGGACCACGTATTTGAAGAAATACTACCCTCTCGGCCGGACAAATGCAGCCAGAGCTATGATCAACAACTTTGTTATGATCCCGAATGAACAGTTCCATGAAACTTGGGATCGATTCAGAGAGCTCATTGACCGGTGTCCACATCATGATATCTCAAAGCCCAATCTAGTTCAGAGCTTCTTTTGTGGGCTGACACCGGAGCTGCAGGGGCTAGTGAACGCCTCTTGCGGTGGGTCCTACTTTTCAAAGGGTGAGGACGACGTTTGGGCCATCTACTAGGGCATGGCAGAGAATTCAACTGTGATGGCCCAAGCCCATGTTTACACACAACAGAAGTCCCCGCAAGGAGCGGGATCATTCCAAAGGATCGCCCGCATCGATGCCGGTCCTAACACATCGTCGGTAGCCGCAGCTCAAGCCGAATCAGCCGCAGCCGACATGGGCATTATTAGTGAGAAACTGGACCGTCTTGAGATCCTGGAGAAGAAACAGATGCAAGGCATGGCCCAGATGGACCAAATTGCCAAGACAATGAGTGATCTGAAGACGCAGATTCTTTGCATCCAGGAGGCACAGACTTCTTCCCAGTAGCCTCCCAGATCACGAGCTGATCCGAGCAGTAGCAACTCATCACAACCCTCTGTCTCGTACCGCCAGGTCAACCATGTCCAGGCAGAGCCGGTCCTGTTGCTACAGTATTATCCAGTGCAGCAGCCATCTCAGGACACTCAGATGGTGGTCTATCAGCCAGAGAAGCCACTGACAGTTCTTCCTCCACCCTCCTTCGAGCAGGAACCATTGACGAAAGTCAATGGGATATGGTACGACCGGTACTCTCAGCCCGGGATTCGTCGTGATCACCCCGGATTCCGTTGGGGGCAACGGTGGCTCCTCATCCCAACAGCAGAATCCCGCTCAAGGACAGCAGAACAGCCAGCAGCCACAGCAGCAGCAGCAGCCCGAATACGCCCATCCACAGCAATACCAGAGTGGTCCTCATCCCGCCTATCAGGAACAATAGTGGAGGCAGCGTCAGCAGCCTCATCAATCTTATTCCCAGCCGACCCAGAACTTTCCATACCAGCAACCACAGCAGCAGCAACCTCATTTCCCGCAAGGGAACCCATCCGATTCTCAAGCCCCAGTTTTTGAGAACCCAGCTCTCGATGATCTTGCCCGCTTGCTCTCCGAACAGCGAGCATCCTTCAGGCAAGAAATGGATGAATTCCGGCAGGAGATGAGGGAAATAATCAAAGGCAAGGCCGCCATACCCGCTCAAATCGAACCTAACCCGAACAATCTGAAAAGGAAGTCTGAGCAGGTAGAGTTCACAGAGGATACCTCTCCTAGTGACTATTTGAGTGATTTGTCTTATTCTTTCTATGATGCTTATTTTGTGACTACTAAGAGCGGTAGGATGCCCGCAGGCGGCGCCTCTTCTAAGCGACAACCACCAGCTGAATCAGGAGCGCCAAAGGAGCAGAATAGCGGTGTTGATGCCGCTAGTGATGATGTTAGAGACAGTGGTGCTGAGGCCACCAAGGATGGAGATCCCGACGACGGTGCTGATGTCGTTGTGATACCAGATACAGACGGTGGTGTTGATGCCACCATTTTGGATGCCGAGCCAGAGCGCGGTGCTGATGCCACGAAGACAGGTGCCGGTGGTGGTACTGAGGCCACCACATCTACTTTTGTTGAGCCCCCATATGTGATGTTACCACCTTTTGTACCTATGGACTGTGGTAACAAAAAGAAAAACAATAATATGAATAAAGGAAAGGTTTCTGTTCACATTGCGGACCCATATGTGTTGCATGATGATGATTGTATGGATTCTCCTCCTTCACAGGCACAGGGACCTATTCATAGTCCTCCATCTGAGGAGGCCCCTACCATCCCCTTCCCTGAGGCACTCCGCCAAGCGAAGGGGAAAAAAAGAGAAAATCCCAAAAAAGAGCAACAGGTAGAGTTCAGCAATCAGATGATTGACAGATTCCATATTCAGCTGACTCTACAGGAAGCACTTGAGCACACCCCCCTCTTCAAAAAGAACCTGAAGGAGAAGACTACAGTCCGTAGGAAGAGGAGGTACAGGGATCAGATCCATGTGCTCACCCATCACACTTGCTGCGCCATTCAGAACACATTGCCAGCTAAGAGACCTGATACAAGAGCTTCCTATGTCAGATGCGAGATTCAGGAGCAGCAGTTCGATCGTACTCTATTAGACAGTGGCTCTTCTATTAACCTTCTTCCGGCAGCCTTACTCGGCCAATTCGAGTTTGGTCCTCTTCTTTGGAGCAGGAAGGTCCTTCAGTTTGCTGACAGGTTGATTAAGAGGCCGAAGGGGTTATTGAAAGACGTGGTCGTTACCATTCAGGGTCTGAAATTCCCTGTGGACTTCGTTGTGTTGGACATGGAGATCCCTGAGTCGGTAACCGATACCCCCATCATCCTTGGACGCCCATTCTTGGCTACAACCAAGGCGGTGACCGATCATGATAGCGGGAAGGTATGCTTTCGCGTGGAGGGCTAAACCATACAAATAGAGACGATCGATGAGACCAGAGCGAGAGAATTAGCATTCTCAGAGCAGTCCAGCGAAGCCACGCAGATGACGGAGGACAAGTTAGACATCCACCAGGAGTGCGACTTTGTAATGACAGATGATGAATCAATTTGGACAGATCCTGTAGCACCGACCCTCGCCTTGCCTACAGACTCACTATATCTAAAGCTTATGGCAGTCGAGAGCCGGGAGAGGACACCCCTGGACGAGGATACACCTGAGGCTGACAGTATTGAGACTAGTGGTGATGATTTCCATTCTTGCTCATCTTCTTCTGATCCCTCGGATTCAGACATTGATTGGGATGATTTCGATGATTATTTATCTTGTCTGATTCCTTCTGAGCCAACATCCATGACAGAGTGCGAGCCAGTGCAGTTTATTGATGATTCAACAGGCCGCCCTTCGTCGGATATTCATGCAGAGCGAGAGTTCTCCCATGCAGACCTGGTTGCCTTCACACAGACATATCAGAAGCCAGATCTGCCACCTCTCAGTTGTCCAGAACTGAAACCTCTGCCGCAGTCGCTGAAGTATAGATTCCTTGCGGGTGAGCAAGATATGCACCCAGTCATTATCTCAGCAGGTTTGACTGGAGAACAAGAATCTCGTCTGATGGAGGTTCTTGAAAGAAACCGCAAGGCAATAGGATGGAGTATAGCTGATCTCCAGGGAATTAGTCCGGCTCTGTGCTCCCACCACATTTATCTTGAGGAGGACGCTAGGCCGTCGCGTAAGTTCCAACGACGGCTGAACCCGAATCTTCAAGATGTGGTTATGAAAGAAATATCGAAGTGGTGGAGCACCGATTTTATCTACCCCATCTCCGACTCCAAATGGGTTAGTCCACTTCATGTGGTACCCAAGAAGATGGGTATCACTACGGTTGTCAATGAGTCTGGAGAGGAGATCGCTACCCGAGTACCCACTTCTTGGAGGGTCTGTGTGGACTACAGACTATTGAATGAGGCCACCAAGAAGGATCATTTCCCGCTGCCCTTCATTGATCATATTATCGAGCGGCTAGCTGGGAAGAGTCATTATTGCTTTCTTGACGGGTACTCGGGATATAATCAAGTGGCCATTGCGCTCGAAGACCAGAAGAAAACAACATTCACATGTCCGTTTGGGACATATGCTTTCAGACGGATGCCCTTTGGTCTATGTAACGCTCCGGCGACATTCCAAAGGTGCATGCTGTCCATATTCTCGGACATGGTGGGTGACTGTTTAGAGGTCTTCATGGATGACTTCTCGATCTATGGCGACGGGTTCTATGCTTGCCTTGACTGCCTAGACCGTGTGCTTCAGCGCTGCATAGAGGTCAATCTTGTCTTATCTTGGGAGAAGAGTCACTTCATGGTGACTCAAGGGACGGTCCTCGGTCATATCGTCTCCAACAGGGGCATGGAGGTCGATCCGGCCAAGGGTGGATATCATCAGAAAACTCAATCCACCGTCCAATTTGCGTCAGTTGCGGTCTTTTCTGGGGCATGTTGGTTTCTACCGACGGTTCATTCAGGACTTCAGTCGTATTGCCCGACTGCTTACTGACTTGCTGACAAAAGACACCGAGTTTATTGTCAATGATAAGTGTCTTGCATCTTTTGAGACTCTCAAAAATATGGTTGTTTCAACTCCTGTCCTTCAGCCACCCGATTGGTCTCTCCCATTCGAGATCATTACAGATGCTTCAGATTTTGCCGTTGGGGTTGTGCTTGGACAGAGGAGGGATGGATTACCTTTTGCCATTCACTACGCCAGCCGGACTTTGGATGCCGCTCAGCGGAATTACACTGTGACTTAGAAAGAGATGCTGGCCGTAGTCTTTGCTCTGGATAAGTATCGATCTTACATTCTCGGATCTAGAGTGACTATTTACACAGACCACACCGCCATCCGGTATTTAATGGCTAAGAAGGATGCCAAAGCACGCCTTACCAGATGGATCCTTCTGCTCCAGGAATTTGATATTGAGATTAAGGATAAGCCTGGAGTCAAGAATGTGGTGGCGGATCATCTCTCCAGATTGGAGAATATTGAGGAATCTGAGCCCAACGCACCTATCACAGAGACGTTTCCAGATGAGGCGATCTTGGCTATCACCTCGCTCTCATGGTACGCCGACATTGTGAACTATCTTGTCGCCAAGACGGTCCCACAAGGTTGGCCCAGGCAGAAACTCGAGACCTTCCTGGCGAAGGCCAAGTTTTAACATTGGGAGGATCCCATCCTTTATCATGAAGGAGGGGACAACATCTGGAGGAGGTGCATTCCTCAAGAAGAGCATCACAGCGTCCTCACATACTACCACAAGCTTGAGGCAGGAGGACATCATTCTGGAAAAAGGACAGCACAGAAGGTGCTTCAATCCGGCCTATGGTGGCCTACTCTCTTCAAGGATTCTGATGAGTTCGTGAAGAGATGTACTGACTGTCAGAAAATTGGAACCTGCGGACAGAGAGACATGATGCCCATGCAAGCCATTCACTTTTGTGAGGTTTTTGATGCATGGGGGATTGATTTCATGGGCCCATTTCCTAAGAGTCAGGGATTTGAGCATATTTTGCTCGCTGTGGATTATGTCAGCCGATGGGTTGAGGCCATCCCCGCCCGAGCCGCAGATGCTAAAACCATGTGCAAATTCTTGAGGAAAAATATCATTTCACGGTTCGAGGTACCTAGAGTCTTGATTTCTGACGGGGGGTCTCATTTCATCAATGACAAGGTTAGGGCACTTGCAGACGAGTTCGGCATTGACTATTGGGTTGCCACACCGTATCACCCTCAGACTAATGGTCTTGCCGAAGTATCGAACCAGAAGATAAAAACAATCTTGCAGAAAGTTGTCCGTCTAGACCAAAAGGATTGGTCACAGCTTTTGGACTCGGTCTTGTGGGCTTATCGGACTTCTTTCAAGAATCCATTGGGGACATCTCCCTTTCGTCTCGTCTATGGCAAGTCGTGCCATCTGCCTGTAGAGATCAAGCATAAATCCTTTTGGGCAGTCACTGAGTTACTATTAGATCCTGAGAGTATAGGAGACCAGAGCAGAGCAGAGTTGGCAGCCCTGGAAGAACTGAGAGATACAACCTTTTCCAACAGCTTACAATACAAAGAGAAAGTGAAGACATGGCATGATTCCCATATCAGCCATAAACAGTTTGAGCCAGATCAGAGAGTATGGTTGTTTGATTCCAGGCTAAAATTATTTCCAGGGAAATTGCAGAGCAAGTGGAAAGGTCCGTATGTGGTTAGGAAGGTACATGACAATGGCAGCATCGACATATCCGAACCGTCATCTTCTTCTACCTTTCGTGTCAATGGTCAACGCCTGAAACTATATCTAGGTCATGATCCGCCGACCATTGACGTTGCTCCCATTCTTCTGGTACGAGATGTGCTCTTTGACTAACATCATCTGTATCTCATACATGGTGATCAATTCCATTTTCCGTTGTACAAACCATCTGTCTATATCATGCTTTCATCTTTCAATCTCTTTTCTTCTTTTCTTCTTTTCCTTTTCTATTCTCTTTATCTATCAAAAAGGTGGCCACCCTTGTACACAGTTTTCCATACTTAGGACGTACTTTGTCCTAAGTATAGGGGGGTTTGCACCCGGGTTCTTTCATTTTCATTTCGATCCTCTCCATTGTCTCCTTTTCTTGTCTATACTTAGGGATATTTTAGCCTAAGTATAGGGGGAGACAATTTGAGTACGATCTGTTCATTCCCACCATTGACCATCCCTGCTTTGTGTACAGTCTGCTATACTTAGGATTATTTGATCCTAAGTATAGGGGGGACGGCCAACTTCTGATTCATTGCTTTCATTATTCATTTATTCTTTAGACTTTTCTATACTTAGTATGAGTTATGTCTTCTCTTTTCTCTCCGATCTATGAGGACATAGCTCAAGCTAAGTATAGTGGGGTCGTATATATTGTGGACATAGCTCAAGCTAAGTATAGGGGGGTCGTATATATTGTGTATATACTTTACCCATAACTCGTACTTTCGTATTTTCTTAACAATATGGCTAATAATTCTTTAAAATTCATTAAAATCCCTAATAAAAAGGTGTTCTGTTCCTCAAATTCTTTTTATGAGTACTGATTAATAAATCAGGTGAATTTTTTTTTGCAAAATGTTTGAAAAATAGTTTGAAAATCCTTATGAAAATCTTTTGAAAACTATTTTGAAAATATTTCGTGGTTTATAAAATTTATTTTCTTTGTGTGAAATAAAATGTTTGAAAAATGATTTGCAAATGGTTTGAAAAATGGTTGCAAAATATTTGAAAAAACTATACATACTTTTTGGAAAACCTTTGTAAAATGATTCTCAAATGTGTGTACATGTTGTAAAATTGTTTGTAAAAACTATTTTGGACTATAGTTTTCAAAAATTGTGTGAAAACATGTGTCAAATAAGTTTGAGGAATATATGAACATCTCACCAAAATCCACTATGTACTTATAAAATTGATCACTTACCCTTGTAAATTCTTAAAATCCACCTCTTGTTTATATAAGAAGCACTCCCGTGTACATAGTTTTCACCTAGTTTCAGCCAAAACTTTTTGTTTTCAAAAAGTCCAAAAACATTTGCAAAAACTAAAGTCCAAAAACATTTGAAAAATCTTTTGAAAAATACAAAAAATGCATCTGCATATGCATCATCATCTTTTCAAAAATCCATAAAAAGTTCAAAATCTTTGAAAATTGCATCACAAAAATAGTTTCTGCATTGCATTGCATAGCATGAGCATTTTTCGGATTGAGTTTGATAGTTGAACAAGTCTAAGTAAAATCCGGAGATTGTAGCTTGATTGGACCTTAAAATCTACCTAATAACAGGAACCTTATAGGAACTGGGTTTGAGGTACTTCAGGTCTAGTTGACTTAATTCTTTGAGGATCACGGGACTTGGTTCAATGGATTCCTGACTGCCTAAGTAGAGTATTTCAGAGCACACTCACGACTCTTGTTGATAATGACCTAACTTGGACACCTGCACCTTTCACATGGCTCAACTCAGTTGGAGTGGTGAGGGGATTGGATTTGCCGGTATGAGATGCACACAAGTGGAAACATTTGTCCTCCTCTAGGGAGGGAAGTGCACCCCAACCCGTCCAGTGATTAGGAAGTCTAAAGACAGGAGGCTGTGGGTTGCGATAAAGCTTCAAAAGAGGGATAGTCTACTGGCTCAAGAGGAAAAAACTCCTTATGTAAATTCTGTTGTATATAGTATTCAAAAAAAGAATTCAGGCATGTACAAAAATAAAAAGCATGTAAAGTATGTACAAATGTTGTAAAGCCAATAAGCAAGCTTGAGTTCCAAAGTCAAATATGTGAGCCTGCAGCAGGATGACTTGACTACACTGGTCTTGCATCCCAGGATAGGTAGCTACACTGGCTACCGTCCATTCTTCTCTTCACCCCCTCCTCTTGAGCTGGTTGCCACTTGAACTTAGAAGGGAATACCCCGCTCCTTGAGGATGGAGTTATTGGATTGGGGAATCATTGGGTTGTCGTACTGGAGAAGTCAGTTTCTTTGCCATTCTAGTTGGGGAGAGCCACCATCACTTACACTGTACGAGTCAGATTCATAGTCGTAAGGGTTTGCGTATGAATTGAGATATTTCTGACCTGGCTATTGAGGAGACTTGGACATAGTATTGGGATTCTCAGGGACTGTTGGATTTCAAATTCGTTTCTCATTAAGGTTCCACCCGCACTAAAATTCCAAAGGTCCGACTTAAGCTCCAAACTTTGATTTTGTGAGGACAAGTTTGATAATTAAACTAAATCCAAGTTCTTCTTTTTCTTTTCTTTCTTTTTCTTTTTGCACTTATTGCATAAGTGTTTGCTAGGGACTAGCAAAGGTAAAGTATAGGGGGATGATGAATCCACATTTCATCATCTTTATTCTATCATTTTAGCATCAAAAACCCTAGCAAATGCCTGTAAATAGCCTTAAATATAGCATCTTAGCATTCATGCATGTACCTGTAAATAGTGTATAAAATACCGTATTTAAAGCCAAAATTATAGAATAAAAAAATAAAAGAAAAAGAATAAAATATTGTAAATATTTTATGACCTAAAACCCCGAGACCTAGGCATCTTGATGAATAGGTCGACCAGGAATAAAGTAGGGGGAGATAAGGGTCAAATACCTATATTATTCTATTCATTCTTTATTCATTTTGGGACCTATTTTTGGTTCCACTTTTTATACACCAAATAAAGAAACTTTGTACATGAAAGTTGTAGATAATTTTATAAAGAAAGATACAAAATTGATTTCACTGAAAAATAATGTACAGATAAAAAGTTATGGTCTGAATAAAAATCCAGAATCCCAACTTCCCAGACCCGTATCTCACAAATAAAAACTCCAAATGCATCAAACTCACTTTAATTGTATATAGAATAAAATAATCTATTTAATGGTGGTGGTTTCGCATTTGGCGGAGGTACGGTTTGAAAGTTGAGTTTTGGACCCTCATTGTATATTTGTACAGATTAAAATATTCAATTTATTATTTATTCATTATTTTTGTATTTTTTATATTTTTATAATTTTGTAAATATTACTTATAACTTATATGTACATTGAAATAAGAATAAAAACCTAAATAAAAATAAAAATAAAATACTTGTAAATAATATACATAGATATAATACCTATATGTATACCTATACAACACATGCTTTTATTTTATTAAATATACAAAATAATTCAGAAAATTAAAATAAAAATACAATTAAGTGTATAAAAGTATTTTCTAATTTTATAAAATAATACACAAAGATAAATAAGTTAAATAAACAAAATAAAAATAAAATGCTTAAACTTATAGGTATTATACCTATAAGGGGCATAAAAGTGAACTTGTAAAAGTAAACCTCATAAAAATAATTAAAATCATGATAAAATTCTTTACAAAATTTTAAACATTTTTTTTGACCTTAAAGTAAATAAATCGTTTTATATTTTTTATTGATTTAATAAGGTATTTCCAGGAGGTTTTTCCTGGTTGGTCCACGCGGACCAACCAGGTGGTCGGGCTCGTTGACTGAGGTCAACAGCCTAACCTTCCCTCCTGGAATGCGTCAGAGTAGGGTTTGACTCCCGTCTTCACCCTTTTTTTCGAGGATGAACCTTTCACCCTTTCGACTCGACTTCTTCTGCAAATCTTTTCCTCGATCATCCACCTTGCCCGCCCCACGATTACATTGGGCCGAGGATCAGAGATTGCTCCAATCTTCATTGATCTTTGAGCCCCTGTCACCTTGGGTCAAGCAACATATATGGAGACCCGACTTTGAATTTGATTTTTGAGTCCCTTCGGTCCACCCCTCTCCGCCTCTCTTGTGCTCTGAAGCTCCCTGGAGGTGACAGCTCCACCGCGAGCTCATCAGCCAAGGCGTACGAGGTCGAGGGTACCTCCCGCAACTCCGGCGGTTGAGGTATCTCCTCCCTACGGTTCACACCGTCGAGGAAGCCATCTCCCCTCTTTATTTTTCGTTCTTTAGCTTCGCCTTAGTTGTAGGAACAAAAGCCCTTTAGAAATTTAGGAAACCATCGCTCGAATCGCCCAAATCCCTATCGTGGCCGGAGCGCACCTCCGGCCAATCACCGCCGCGTCGCTTTGTGCATCGATTCCGCCTCCCTAAGGTTCAGGCATTTTGCCCTGGACCTCCTAACCATTTTTGCAGGGTCAACGCGCTTTGACTCGCGCCCTGAGGCTATTTTGGAGCCTCGTCGGAGCTCGCGAAGCCCCCCAGCTCCGCCGGCCACCAGCGAGCGCCTCGGCCGTCGTCGAGGTCTTTTGAAGCCTCCAGGAGGAAGAGAAGACCCCCCGGAGTCTCCACGGCCATTTTGAAGCTCCATCGTCGTCGGAGGACGGAGATCTTGGACGGCGAAGTTCGCCCTCGCCGGCGTTCTTCGCTGTTCTTGATCCTCGTCTCCCGACCGTCGGATCGTGGAGGAGCCCCAGATCGCACAGCCACCGTCGGATGGAGTATCGCCAGCACCGTTCGATCATCGTCCAGGATCTAATCCCAGTCGTGCAACGCGAAGCGTCATCGACCGTTGGATTCACGCCACGTGTTTAAGTGAAGATCTGCAGCCGTTGGATCCGCGTGCCTGGGGTATTTTGCATCTCAATCCCTGTGCATTTTGTATTTACTTTTTAGTCCACAAACTTTCGTCTGTAGTGTAAACGTTTTGTAAAATTTGCAAATAGACCCTCGCATTTATTTTATTTACACAAAGGTCCTCCGCCACGTCACCTCACGTGACATGTTCACGTGAGGTGTGGGCATTTTGTATCGAGACCCTCGACCTTTGGGATATTTCACATTAATACCAGAACTTATAGTTCCAGTGTTATATTTTTGGAAATTTTACATGTGAACCCCCAACGTTTGTGAAATTACACTCTAGTCCTTCCCAGGCGCGTGCAAGTCACGCGCCCTGGTGGACATTTTGTGTAGACACCCCTGCGGGTTTGATAATTTGCATTTGGTACTTGAAGTTAAATATTAAGTGCAATATTTTGTGGAAATTTGCTTGTATGCCCCTGGACCTTTGGATATTTGCATATATACCCATGCCAGGCTGTGAACTTTTTGTGAACTTGTAGTATTTATTTGGAGCCTCATTTTAAATCGAAACATTCTCAAAAATTAAACTTAAGCTCCTGTGTGCTTGTTCTTTAACGCCACAATTTTAGTTTTTGATTTTATTGCATTTCTATATTTACTAAAAATCAAAAACATGCTTTTTATTTACTGTCTAGCTTAGAAAATACCAAAAAAAAATTAAAATACCTTGAAAAATTCCAAAAAGAATCCCTACTGTCTCTTTTAACCTATTTTAGTGTCAGTCTAAAAATCACTAAAAATCTCAAAAGAAAAACACTAAAAATTCGAAAATACTTAAAAACTTCAAAAAAAATCTATAAAATCATAAAAAACTCCAAAAATTGAAAACTCAAGTTCTGTGCTCTCCTGTTTTTATTATCTTTCCTTGAAAAATAGTTTGGAAACATTTTGTGGCTGTTTTATATTTTTAATGCCATTTTACCCTCAACCAGTAGCTATTTCACTGTTTTGGTTTATTTCAGTGTTTAAAAATACCAAAAATATTTTGAAAAATACCCAAAACTCACAAAAACAGTAGAAAATTATAAAAATACCAAAAAGATTTTATTTCTAAATTTTTGGATATTTTTGCATATTTTTATTAATATTCTTCCTTCTCTTTTATTACATTGTTTTTATATTCCAATATTGAAAAAGAAAAAAAATATTTAATATAAAATTATAAAAAAATCAGAAATTTAAAAAAATCACAATACAAAATTAAAAAAAATAAAAAATAATAAAAAAATTAAAAATTTAAAACCCACAAAAATTATTCGCTTGCGTAGTGTAGACACACTTCACACTCACACACACATTTGTCTGATCTACCTTGTTTGCTCCCTGTGTTCGAACTCTCTGCGTACTTGTCCTATACATCTTTTGTGCAGAGTTAAAAATAAATTTGAACTCCACATTTATTTTTAATTGTTTGATCTATAGTGTGGGTTAATTGTTGATTAAATACATTTTATTGTGGGTCACCGCAGCGACCTCGGTTGTCTCCGACTTGTGTAAGACATACTATTTAGACCTACGATAAAATCGTGTTTATCACTCATCACGAAGCAAGAGATATTTATCATCTGTCACACTTTGCTTTTAGTAAATGTATATCTTCCAATTTGAAACTCTACTTAAGTTTACTACTTTCACCCAAAAAGGAACAAAGTGAACAGTGTATTGTGCTTTAGACCTTAGTGTTAAGGAATATGGAAATAAGAATAAATTGTTGTTTTAGGTGCAATATTAAGGGTCTTAAAGGTCATTCACCCTTGTCCTATTTCATGAGTGTATTCTATATGGACCATCTTCCTTTAATTGTAGACCATGGTAACACTTGCATATGTGGTGTTCTCTAAGAATGTACTGTTAACATTCTTCCCTAAGGCTTGAGCCCATTAAGAGCTTATTCTCTTACTTCCTTGCAATGTAAAGGCACTTGAACTTCTAGAGATAAGAAACTCATGCATAAATATTGAAAATAATTCAACCGGTTGTACAAACATCTTGGTATTACCACATCGAGCATACAATGTGGAATCTCCATTAAGATGGGTCGATTACTACTACGGAGGAATATCTGATGGGTCTGAATCACATCCCAACACTTCGACTTTAGGAATAAATATCGATCAGGTCTATGGTCTTAATGGGAATTGAACATGTTCCTTATTTTCTAATTGAACTTTGAACTCTTAATCTTGGTAACTATGGTAATATTGTCACAATACACTAAGATTACAAGTACAATCTTGCCACCATATGAATTTCATAAAAAAGTTGCTAAATCCATTCAACCTCAGTTTCAATTATGTTCCAAGCACATAGCTCAGACTTAAAAGTAGATCGAACTAAAATGTTCTACTTAATAGACTCCCACGAGACTGCACAACCTTTAATGGTAAAAATATACATACTAACACTATTTGTCAT
Source organism: Ottelia alismoides (assembly GCA_037367405.1). NCBI lineage: Eukaryota > Viridiplantae > Streptophyta > Magnoliopsida > Alismatales > Hydrocharitaceae > Ottelia > Ottelia alismoides. Next base: position 241,129 of record JAZKJV010005373.1, read on the forward strand.
GAACTTCTCTATTTTCCCTTCCAAGTGATGAATATGTGACTCACTACTTTAATTAGATGATAATTGAGCTTTGTCCCAAAAAATTAAGCTCATTTCAGTGTTTATATTTCATAATTAGCATTCATCATTCTAAATAATTAATATGAATTAGAATTCTACCATTACATTCATAATCATATGTATATATTCGTCGGAGCAAAACCTCTATGAAGGAGATGCTCTAGATCATCCAACCATTGAATCATTGATCTAATAAATGGGTTAAGGATAATTGAAGCAGTGGTGCATAAGGGTGGTGAGTGATTGTTGATTGATTATTCAGAGGAGCCTAACGTTCGATTTCGGAGGAGCTTGTGGTGTCCAACAAGTTAGGTCCGACAATCGTTGTATCGACCCTCTCTTGACACTTAGCATGTGAACAACCAAATCAAGCAATCAACCTACAATGTATGAATAATCAATGCAAATGTGTAAATCAAAATTTATTTTGATTTTAACTCTACAAAATATGTGTATAGTGTATAAGTGCAAAGTGTCGAACCACAATGAGCAATGGGGATAGGGTATAAATATTTTCTAAAAATAAACAACAACTATTTTTGCAATGTTTAAGTTTTTGAATTTTTATGGGTTTTTTATTATATTTAAGTTTTCTGGATTTTTAAAGTTTTATATTTTTATATTTTTAAATTTTATAATTTTTATTTATTTTTATGTTTTATGTTTTTTGATTTCTTTTTATTTTTAAACATATAATAAGTATATATGTATATATAATACTATGTATAATATAAATACTATATATGATATATAATGAAAAAGACAAAGCCTTTTCCCACAATTAAGTGGGGTCAGCTACATGGATTCTTCGCCTCCATTCAGATCTATCTTGGGTTAATCTCAGGGTTATATCCAAAAAATTAAGATCCATTTGTATAGTCTCTTTCCAATACTTCTTGGGTCATCCTCACCCTCTCTTAGCCGGCTCAACATCCCGACACCCGCATCTCCTAACTAGTGCATCAGTTGACCTTCTTTGCAAATGACCAAACCATCTTAAGTAATTTTCTCGCATCTTATCTCGATCGGAGCTAATAAACACAGAATTCAGAGCGGTCGTATTGACTCACAAGGCGAGTCAACAGTCGGTGTATTGACCACAACAAAATCCTGTATTTAATCAACAATTAACCCACACTATAGATCAAAGAATTAGAAGTAAATGTGGAGTTAAAATATATTTTTAACTCTGCACAAAATGTATAGCAAGCAAGTATGCAGAGAGTTCGAACACAGGGAGCAAACATGGTAATTCAACTAAATGTGTGTGAGTGAATGTGAAGTGTGTCTACGCTATTCGAGCAAAGATTTTTTTGTGGGTTTATAATTTTAATTTTTTATTTATTTTTTAACTTTTAATTTTGTATTTGATTTTAAATTTTCTAATTTTTATTATTTTATATTATATATATTTTTTTAATATTGGAATATAAACACAATATAATAAAAGGGAAGATGCAATATTAATAAAAATATGCAAAAATAGCCAAAAATTTAGAAATAAAATCTTTTTGATATTTTTATGATTTTCCACTATTTTTGGGATTTTGGGTATTTTTCCAACTATTTTTGTTTTTTTTAAATAGCAAAATGAAGCAAAACAGTGGACAAGCTACTGGCTGGGGGTAAAATAGGAATTAAAAGTAGCAAACAGCCACAAAATTTTTCCAAACTATTTTTCAAATACAGATAATAAAAAGAGTAAACTACAAAGCTTGAGTTTGCTATTTTTGGAGTTTTCTGCAATTTTTTAGATTTTTTGAAGTTTTTATGTATTTTCTAATTTTTAAGGTTTTTCTTTTGAGATTTTTAGTGATTTTTGGACTGACACTAAATTAGGGTAAAATACAAACTAGGGTTTTTTTTGGAATTTTTCGAGGTCTTTTACTAGTTTTTTGGTTTTTTCTAAGCTAGACAGTGTTGAAATGGATAGTTTTTTATTTTTAATAAATATTCAAATGAACTAAAATCAAAAACTAAAAATAGGGCTGGAAGTACAAGTTAACAGGAGCTTAAGTTTAAATTTTGAGAAATTTTCGATTTAAAATGAGGCTCCAAATAAAATCAAGCAAGGACAAAAAAAGATCTAGGCCTGGCAGGGGTATAAGTGCAAATATCCACAAGTCCAGGGGAATACATGCATTTTTTACAAAATATTGAACTGAATATTTAATTTACAAGACCAAACATAAATTACAAAAGCCGCAGGGTGTCGGCGTAAATTTCCCACCAGGGCGCGTGACTTGCACGCGCCTGGCGAGGACTGAAAAGTAATTTTCCAAAATCCGAGGGCTTACATGCAATTTCTCCAAAATATATAACACTTAATATCAAAGTTCTGGGACTAAAACGAAATACTAAAAGGACCAAGGGCCTCAGTGCAAAAAGCCTGCACCTCACGTGTACAGGTCACGTGAGGTGACGTGGAAGAGGACCTGTATGTAAATAAAATAAATGCGAGGGTCTTTTTGCAAATTTTACAAAATTTTTACACTACAGAGGAAAGTTTGTAGTAAAATGTAGGAACGAAAATGCGCAAGGGTGCGCGGATCCAATGGCTGCAGATCTTCACTTATACACGTGGCGTGAATCCAGCGGTCGATGTCGGTTCGCGTTGAACGGCGGAGATTAGATCGTGGACGACGATCGGACGGTGGCAACGTGGAGCGATCCAACGGACGCTGTTCGATCTGGAGGACGCTCCCAGATCCAACGGTGCAGGCGCGCGGAGAAAGAACAAGGAGGAGCGCCGGCGAGGCGATCTTCCTCGCTCCAGATCTCCGCGCTCCGACGAGCTTCGGGCGTCAAAATGGGTCTGCGGCCTCCTGAGATCTTCCTCTAGCTGTTGGCGGGGTCAAAAAGCCTCGACGATGGCCGAGGGGCTTGCTGAAGGGTGGCGGAGCTACAGAGCTCCGTTAGCTCCGGCGAAGCTCCAGAATCACCTCCAGGCTCGCATGAACGTGCTTCGACCTGCAAAAGGGATTAGGAGGTCCAGGGCAAAATGCCTGGACCTCAGGATGGTGGTGGAGATGCGTAACGACTCGGGGCGGAGAACGGCCGGAGTTGCGCTCCGGCCAAGTGGGTGGATTCGTCGATTAATGTGACAATCCTTAGGAGTTTTTGGGGGCTTTTCGTTCCTAGAGCTATAAGAAGTAAAATGCAAGCGAAAAATTGAAGGGGGAAGACCCTCAATGGCCGGAGCCAGAGGGAGACCGCCGGTCTTGCGGGAGGTGGTGGAGGCGCCCTCGACCTCGTTCGCCCTGGCTGAGGAACTCGCGGTGGAGCTGTCACCTCCAGCAAGCTTCAGAGCACCAGAGAGGCGGAGAGGGGTGGACCAAGGGGACTCAAAAAATCAAAGGAAGGTTGGGCTCCACTCTTATGTGGTTTGACTAAGGGTGACAGGAGCTCAAAGACCAAGGCGCAGTGAGCGCCACAGTGATCCATTCCTCGAGATGATCATCAGGCGAGCAAGAGGGACAATCGAGGAGAAAAAAGTGTCAAGTCATCGACATGAGATAGTGCAAAGAGAAACCTCGAAAAATTCGCAAACAACGGGTCAAACGAGGCTCTGACGACGGCACATGGGGAAGGACAGTTGACCTGGGTCAACTGGGACCGTCTCCTGATTGGTCCACGTGGACCAATCAGGAAAAATCCCTGATAAATATTTTGTAAATTTATTTAAAAATAGAAAACGGCTGAATTAAATGATGGTTATAAAATGAAAAATATTCGTTATTTTATGTAGTATTTTATTGTGATTTTTAATTTATTTTATGAGGTATATTTTCATGAGTTTACTTTTTAGCCCTATATAGGTATAATACCTATGTATGTTAGTATTTTATTTTTATTCTGTGTATTTTATTTTTATTATTTTTATTTCTTATTTTCTAAAATCATAAAAAAATTTTATATACACAAATATATTTTTGTTTTATTTTTATAATGTATTATGTACATTACATAAAATATAAGTATAAAATGTATAGGTATATATATAGGTATAATACCTGTATGATCTATATATGTTTATTTTTATTTTGAGTTTTCTTTGCATTTTTCTTCTGATTTTAATGTACATAATTATTATAAATAATATTTACAAGATTATAAAAATATAAAAATACAAAAAATAATGAATAAATAATAAATTGAATATTTTAATCAGTACAACTATACAAGGTGGGTCCAAAACTCAACTTTCAAACCGTAGCTCCGCCAAATGCGAAACTACTCCACTAAATAGATTATTTTATTCTATATACAATTAAAGGTGAGTTTGCTCCATTTGAAGTTTTCATTTGTGAGATACGGGTCTGGGAAGTTAAGATTCTGGATTCTTATTCAGACCATAACTTTTTATCTGTACAGTATTTTTCAGTGAAATCAATTTTGTATTTTTCTTTATTAAATTATCTACAACTTTCATGAACAAAGTTTCTTTATTTGAAGTATAAAAAGTGGAACCAAAAATAGGTCCCAAAATGAATAAAGAATGAATAAAATAAAAAGGAATTTGTGTTGTATTTTGGCCCTTATCTCCCCCTACTTTATTCCTTGTCAACCTGGTCATCGAGATGCCTAGGTCTCGGGGTTTCAGGTCATAAAATATTTACAATATTTTATTCTTTTTCTTTTCTTTTATTTATTCTATAATTTTGGCTTTAATTACAGTATTTTATATACTAATTGAATGCACATGCATGGATGCTAATATGCTCGATTTAAGGGTATTTACAGGTATTTGCTAGGGTTTTTGATGCCAAAATGATAGAATAAAGATGATGAAATGTGGATTCATCATCCCCCTATACTTTACCTTTGCTAGTCCCTAGCAAACACTTATTCAATAAGTGCAAAAAAAGAAAAAGAAAGAAAAGAAAAAGAAGAACTTGGATTTAGTTTAATTATCAAACTTGTCTTCACAGAATCAAAGTTTGGAGCTTAAGTCGGACCTTTGGAATTTTAGTGCGGACAGAACCTTAGTGAGAACCGAATTTGAAATCCAACAGTCCCTGAGAATCCCAAAACTCTGTCCAAGTCTCCTCAATAGCCAGGTCAGAAATATCTCAATTCATACGCAAACCCTTACGACTATGAGTCTGACTCATACAGTGTAAGTGATGGTGGCTCTCCCCAACTGAAATGACAAAGAAACTGACTTCTCCAGTACGACAACCCAATGATTCCCCAATCCAACAACTCCATCCTCGAGGAGCGGGGTATTCCCTTCTAAGTTCAAGTGGCAACCAGCTCAAGAGGAGGGGGTGAAGAGAAGAATGGACGGTAGCCAGTGTAGCTACCTATCCTAGGATGCAAGACCAGTGTAGTCAAGTCATCCAGCTGCAGGCTCACATATTTGACTTTGGAACTTAAGCTTGCTTATTGACTTTGTACATACTTGCAGGCTTTTTATTTTTGTACATGCCTGAACTTTTTTTTTAATACTATATACAACAGCATTTACATAAGGAGCTTTTCCTCTTGAGCCAGTAGACTATCCCTCTTTTGAAGCTTTATCGCAACCCACAGCCTCCTGTCTTTAGACTTCCTAATCACTGGACGGGTTGGGGTGTACTTCCCTCCCTAGAGGAGGACAAATGTTTCCACTTGTGTGCGTCTCGTACCGGCAAATCCAATCCCCTCGCCACTCCAACTGAGTTGAGCCATGTGAAAGGTGCAGGTGTCTAAGTTAGGTCATTATCAACAAGAGTCGTGCGTGTGCTCCGAAATACTCTACTTAGGCAGTCAAGAATCCTTTGAACTAAGTCCTGTGAACCTCAAAGAATTAAGTCAACTAGACCTGAAGTACCTCAAACCCAGTTCCTATAAGGTTCCTGTTATTAGGTAGATTTCAAGGTCCCATCAAGCTCCAATCTCCGGATTTTACTTAGACTTGTTCAACTATCAAACTCAATCCAAAAAATGCGAATGCCATGCAAATGTGATGCAGAATGCAGAAAATATTTTTGTGATGCAATTTTCAAGATTTTGAACTTTTTATGGATTTTTGAAAAAATGATGATGATGCATATGCAGATTCATTTTTTTGTATTTTTCAAAAAGATTTTTCAAGTGTTTTTGGATTTTAATTTTGCAAATGTTTTTGGGATTTTTGAAAACAAAGAGATTTTGGCTGAAAGCTAGGTGAAAATATGTACACGGGAGTGCTTCTTTATATATACAAGAAGTGGATTTTAAGGATTTACAAGGGTAAGTGATCAGTTTTATACACAGATATATAGTGGATTTTGATGTGATGTTCATATATTCCTTAAACTTATTTGACACAAGCTTACACACAATTTTTGAAAACTATAGTCCAAAATAGTTTTTACAAACATTTTACAAACATGTACACACATTTGAAAATCATTTTGCAAAGTCTTTCAAAACAGTATAAATAGATTTTTCAAAGTATTTTTGCAACCATTTTTCAAACCATTTGCAAATCATTTTTCAAACATTTTCTTTCACACAAAGAAATTTTACTAACCACGCATTTTTACACAGGTTGAAAACATGTAACAAAATATTTTCAAAATAGTTTTCAATAGATGTTCACAAAGATTTTCAAACTATTTTTCAAACATTTCGCAAAAAACATTTTCACCTGATTTATTAATCAATATATACAAAAAGAATTTTGAGGAACAAAACACTTTTTATTAAGGATTTTTAATGAATTTTAAAGAATTTTTATCCATATTATTAAGAAAATACGAAAGTACGAGTTATGGGTAATGTATATACACAGTATATACGACCCCCCCTATACTTAGCTTGAGCTATGTCCTCATAGATCGAAGAGAAAAGAGAAGACATAACTCGTACTAAGTATAGGCAAGTCTAAATAATAAAGGAATAAATGAATGAACCAATAAGAAGTTAACCGTCCCCCCTATACTTAGGATCGAATAATCCTAAGTATAGCAGACTGTACACAATGCAGGGAGGGTTAAGGGTGGGAATGAACAGATCGTACTCAGATTGTCTCCCCCTATACTTAGGGTAAAATATCCCTAAGTATAGACAAGAAGAGGAGACAATGGAGAGGATCGAATAGTAGAGAAACTCGGGGTGCACACCCCCCTATACTTAGGACAAAGTACGTCCTAAGTACAGAAAACTGACAACAAGGGGCGGCACGTTTCTGATAGATACGGAAGATAGAAGAGGAAAAGAAGAAAAGAAGAAAAGAAGGGAAGATATCAATAGCTGAAAGAATGATATGGAAGAATGTACACATCACTCCCCCTATACTTAGGGTGAAAGAAGCCCTAAGTATAGGCAACAACAGGAGTGATGAAACGGAATGATGCACACTCGGCTCGTCCACCCCCCTATACTTAGGACGAAGTACGTCCTAAGCAAGGCAAACACGAGACTGGGTGGGCGAGCAAGTTGGGAGAGAGAACAGAGAGTCACGGGAGAGAATCTACAACATAAATGGGTGATCATAAGAAGGTGGAAAGCAAACCTTCTTGCGGGACCGCTGAGGGATAGATCTGATATGGTGTATGTCGACATCGGTGTCCACAGTGGACGGAGGCCGATCAGGGTCGACATGGTGAATGCCCTCAGTGGAATCAAATCGAAAAGGGATGAACTGGTCAATGGAAGAAGTATGGCTAGGTTCTCCCTTAGTGGTCCTATGGTGTGAAGGCACAGACTGGTGAGTGGAAGAAGTGTGGTCAGGTCTAGTCTTGGACGTCTCGCAGATATCAAAGTGGAATGGGACAAACTCATCATCCTCGGAAGAAGTGTAATCGGAGTCGTCCTGTGAGGTCTCATCCACGTCAAAGTCAAAAGGCACGAAATCATCAGTGGAAGTATACGAACTTTGTTCGTCCTTAAGAGTTTCACCCGGATCATCTTTTTCATCAAGAGGCCAAAAATTGTGAAGGTTCGCATCATAACCGACCTCAATCATCTTTACCTTTGATTGTCCAGGGACGGAAATATTAGTGGAAGTAGTCAAACCAGGTCTGTCCCGTCTAGTCTTACCTAAGTCATTTGTTTCCTTATGAGGTCTCTCAAAATAATGGGCAACATCATAAACGCCCTCAATCATCTTTACTTGTGAGTGACCAGGGACGGACTTATCAGTGGAAGTAGTCGAACCAGGTCCGTCCTGTCTAGTCTTGGAATCTACCCTCCGCTCAATCGGATCAATCACATAAATACTTTGGATTTCATCAACACATCGCCACACCAGGAGAAGGAAACTCAAGGTCCATGCTTTCTGATTTCCTCCCCTTTCGGGGGATTCGTCGGGTCTCATCAGGTTTTGCTAAGCAAACATCTCTAATAGCATCAGATCGGTCACAGGCCTCGGAGTCAGCTAGAGTCGGTGAAGGTGCATCAGGTGCAGGTCTCTGGTCAACTGTGGGTGCGGTGATCAACACTTCGCTCTCGTCCACAGGACGGAAGCGAACCTCTCCTGATCCATAGTCAATAACGACCCTCGCAGAGGCGAGGAAAGGTCATCCCAGGATGATTGGAGATGGCTCCCCTGTGGAGGTCTCCATGGGCAACTCGACAAAATCAACATGGTGACCCGTGCCATGAATAGAAATGACGGCATTTTCAAGGATACCCTTCGGCCTCCCTAAGTGAAGAGACTGTACCAGTGAGAAGGGTAATATGCTAATAGATGCACCGTCGTCCAGGAGAGTGCGATCACATGTATAGTCAGAGATGGTGCAAGTGATGAATGGTGTAGCTGCTTTCTTCTTTCTGGGAATGGGACGGTGTGTGATGGCGTGGGCAGTGGCCATGGTCAGAATGTGACGCTCAGATCTGCTCCTCCGCTTTCTCTTCTTGGGAAGAGGAGCCGATAAATGGGTCATGGCCTGCTGAAGTGGAGCACGGATAATCTCATGAATAGTAGCCACCACTTCGGGTTCAGATAGCATTTTTTTGAATTTTTGGACTTCCTCCATACAAGGGAGGAAGTCGGAATCAGCATGTACATGAGGAGTGTCCAGAGCAGTCTGTACATAGGCACCCTCGGGGTCAAAGGTGGGACAGTGTGTGAAAGGTTGTGTGGTTAAGGGTTCTGAGAAGTGTACACTCTCCTCACGGTATGAATCAACCAAATGTCTCCCGAATTCTTTTTGTATTTTTAAATTTTTCTCATTTTTTTGTATTTTTGGCAATTGCAAGCTCCCATGATCACCTACAAGTGAAGCCGTATCCCTGACGAAAGGAGCATTAATCTGATTCTTCCTAAAGAAAGCAATATCATCATTCATCAAATCAATGCGCTTTGTCATCCGATTAAGATATCACTCATAGAGATCAAGGAAGGTGACTCCAACAGGTCAGACTCGGGTGGATGTGAAAGTGGAGGTGGATAATATACAGGTGGAGGTGGAGTTGGGTAGAAATCCGAGTCATGATACTGTGGCTGAGGCAGATATGTACAAATGTCAGAAAAAGTAAAAGGAGGATCCTCCTGATAAAAGGGAGGTGGACCGACTGGAGGGTACGAGGAATTCGCAAAATCCGGATAAAAATCGCTCTAGGGATCCATCTCGAAACAAGAGAAAATGATCGGGAAAACGCGATGGTCAAGTCAATAGATGTGTGGAGAAGGCCGCAAATGTGCAGAGATGATCTAGAATGCACACAAAACAATCACAAGCAAAAATGAAACAATCAAACCCTCAATTCACCTACTCAACTCGGTGAAGTCCACAAATGCGGTCTTTTTATCTTGTCTGTTTTAGAGTTAGGTGAAAAAGTCAAGAAGTTGCACAAACACTTAGAGGCTCAATGGGATTTGGGCACTAATCCTTAGCGTGTGCGCGAGCAAGTAAAAGCGAAGACAATGTGGGGATTACTCGCCCCAAGACAATATTTTTCTTTTTTGATCTTTTTTTAGGGTCAAGTAATATTAGCAGCCCCAATTTTATTGATTATCATCACTTTTTTTGGATTTTTAATAAAAATGCACGATCCTAACGGGGATTCAATTCCTTTAAGCTCCTAGGTTGGCAAAATCAGAGGGAGAGTCGGAAAAGCAATGCAAGCGGCAAACAATGATGAATGCTAAAGCGTAAATGCTCACCTTGCCTCCAGCACTCTACATGCAAGGATGCTCAGCAGAATTGAAACCTATCTATATGCAAATGCAAAGCCGATGAAATCGCCCTAAGTTCAGAAATTGCTATTAACGTGAGGAACCACAAGTCGGTCACCGATCCTCAATCCAAAAAGTCCGGTCTAGACTCACCCCTCCTCATCTCGACAAGTCGAGCTCAGGAGTAGCGCTTGATGGGGTGGGCTCGCGGTGCGGCGGATCTAAGATGATGAAACGACTGTTTAAAATTTGACTAAGTCCAAACGCGGCTATAGGTACATGCAAGATATATTAGGTGTTTGGCCTTAATCTATCGCAAGCAATCCTAAATCTAAGGGCTCAATCCACAAAGTGAAGAAAACAAAATCGGAAGACAAAGAAAAAAATGCGATGAAAAGCCGATAAAACTGCGGTGAGCCCCCAAGTGTACAAACACTTGGAAATTGGACCCGAAAGTCCAAAGTCCTATGTACATGTATTATTACAATAATAGAGTCTCCCTCTCACTTAATTACAAAATTCAATGCGATAAAATAAAATGCTCGGGAATTGTCTTCAAAAATCCCTTCAAGTCCGCCTTGGTGCAAAGCCAAAGCCGCCTCACGTGGGTGCACAGGCGCTCCTATAAAAGAGTGCCTTTCTCGATCCGCGTACCTCGCACAAAGTCAAATAAGAGGGTGGTTAGACAATTCAAAGGATATATCAAAAATAAGCAAAAATAAAATAGCAAGAATAAAAGCCGTAAAAATAGATAATCAATCACAAGCACAAGCAAAAACAATCTACGCGTTGTTGCTCCCCGACAACGGCGCCATTTGGTAAACACAGAATTCAGAGCGGTCGTATTGACTCACAAGGCGAGTCAACAGTCGGTGTATTGACCACTACCAAATCATGTATTTAATCAACAATTAACCCACACTATAGATCAAAGAATTAGAAATAAATGTGGAGTTAAAATTTATTTTTAACTCCGCACAAAATGTATAGCAAGCAAATATGCAGAGAGTTCGAACACAGGGAGCAAACAGGGTAATTCAAATAAATGTGTGTGAGTGAATGTGAAGTGTGTCTACGCTTCAAGCAAAGATTTTTTTGTGGGTTTTTAATTTTAATTTTTTTATTAAATTTTTAATTTTTAATTTTGTATTTGATTTTAATTTTCTAATTTTTATAATTTTATATTATATATATTAATATTGGAATATAAACTCAATATAATAAAAGGGAAGATGAAATATTAATAAAAATACGCAAAAATAGCCAAAAATTCAGAAATAAAATCTTTTTGATATTTTTATGATTTTCCACTATTTTTGGGATTTTGGGTATTTTTCCAACTATTTTTGGTATTTTTAAATAGCAAAATGAAGCAAAACAATGGACAAGCTACTGGCTGGGGTTAAAATAGGAATTAAAAGTATCAAACAGCCACAAATTTTTTCCAAACTATTTTTCAAATACAGATAATAAAAAGAGTAAACTACAGAGCTTGAGTTTGCTATTTTTTTGAAGTTTTTATGTATTTTCTAATTTTTAAGGTTTTTCTTTTGAGATTTTAAGTGATTTTTGGAATGACACTAAATTAGGGTAAAAAACACACAAGGGAAATTTTTTTTTGGAATTTTTCGAGGTCTTTTACTATTTTTTGGTATTTTCTAAGCTAGACAATGTTGAAATGGATAGTTTTTGATTTTTAATAAATATTCAAATGAACTAAAATCAAAAACTAAAAATAGGGCGTGGAAGTACAAGATAACATGAGCTTAAGTTTAAATTTTGAGAAATTTTCGATGTAAAATGAGGCTCCAAATAAAATCAAGCAAGGACACAAAAAGATCTAGGCCTGGCAGGGTATAAGTGCAAATATCCACAAGTCCAGGGGCATACATGCAATTTTTTTACAAAATATTGAACTGAATATTTAATTTACAGGACCAAACATAAATTACAAAAGCTGTAGGGGTGTCGAAGCAAATTTCCCACCAGGGCGCGTGACTTGCACGCGCCTGGCGAGGACTGAAAAGTAATTTTCCAAAATCTGAGGGCTTACATGCAATTTCCCCAAAAATATAACACTTAATATCAAAGTTCTTGGACTAAATAGAAATACTAAAAGGACCGAGGGCCTCAGTGCAAATAGCCCGCACCTCACGTGTACAGGTCACGTGAGGTGACGTGGTAGAGGACCTGTATGTAAATAAAATAAATGCGAGGGTCTTTTTGCAAATTTTACAAAATTTTTACACTACAGAGGAAAGTTTGTAGACTAAAATGTAAATACAAAATGCGTAAGGGTTTAGATGCAAAATACCCCTAGCGCGCGGATCCAACGGCTGCAGATCTTCACTTATACACGTGGCTTGAATCCAGTGGTCGACGGCGGTTCGCGTTGAACGGCGGAGATTAGATCGTGGACGACGATCGGACGTTGGCAACGTGGCGCGATCCAACGGACGTTGTTCGATCTGGAGGACGCTCTCTGATCCAACGGTGCAGGCGCGTGGAGAAAGAACAAGGAGGAGCGCCGGCGAGGCGATCTTCCTCGCTCCAGATCTCCGCGCTCCGACGAGCTTCGGGCGTCAAAATGGGTCTGCAGCCTCCTGAGTCTTCCTCTAGCTGGTGGCGGGGTCAAAAAGCCTCGACGATGGCCGAGGGGCTCGCTGAAGGGTGGCGGAGCTACAGAGCTCCGTTAGCTCCGGCGAAGCTCCAGAATCACCTCCTGGCTCGCATGAACGTGCTTCGACCTGCAAAAGGGATTAGGAGGTCCAGGGCAAAATGCCTGGACCTCAGGATGGTGGTGGAGATGCGTAACGACTCAGGGCGGAGAACAGCCGGAGTTGCACTCCGGCCAAGTGGGTGGATTCGTCGATTAATGTGACAATCCTTAGGTGTTTTTGGGGGTTTTCGTTCCTAGAGCTATAAGAAGTAAAATGCAAGCGAAAAATAGAAGGGGGAAGACCCTCAATGGTCGGAGCCAGAGGGAGTAGTGTACCTCGACCGCCGGTCTTGCGGGAGGTGGTGGAGGCGCCCTCGACCTCGTTCGCCCTGGCTGAGGAACTCGCGGTGGAGCTGTCACCTCCAGCAAGCTTCAGAGCACCAGAGAGGCGGAGAGGGGTGGACCAAGGGGACTCAAAAAATCAAAGGAAGGTCGGGCTCCACTCTTATGGAGAAAATTATGATTGTTTGATCTCTGATTTGGCAAAATAATCAACTCGATTGGATCAAAGACCCGATCTAGAAAATTGAGAGAATATGGCTCGATTGAGCATATTATTTAGATTGAGGAGGAAAAAACAAAATAAGGAAAAGAACAGAATAACCAATTAAATAAAGAATAAATAAAATAGGAAATGATTTTCAATTAGAAAATAATAAAAATAAATAGTGCTAATAATTTAATAAATAATTTTATGGTGATATTTAATAAATAACTTAAAGTAATTAATTAAGGTAAAATAAATCAAAACCTTTATTAATAAGTATAAAATACCTATTACAACAAATGGATTTTTGATAAACTATTTTTATAAATAATACATAATTTAATACTTTAATTATTTATAGAATAGATTAATAATATTAAATACATTTTTGTTTTATTTTTAACAATTAATCTAATGGTACAAATAAATAGGAAAATGTATATGGTAGGTATATTATACCTATATAATAAATACATTATTTTATTTTTGATGATTTTTATTTTTTTATTTTTATTTTTCATTTTATATAAATAAAATAAATATATACAAAATATTTAAAAAATACAATATTTCAAGTGAAACCACTCTTATTTTATAGATAATTTTAGTGAATACATACAAGTATACCAGTAGAGTTCGAAAACCTAGTTGTTGCATATTAACTCTGATTTTAGTGAAACCACTCTTATTTGATAGATAATTTTAAAAATGAACTTTAAAAGTGAGTACACCCAAATCGTAGTTTATACGGTCGAGTTATGAGGTTCCGAAGTTAGAATTTACATATTTCAGATTTTGATACTTATTGGTATTTATTCAATTTTATTTTTAAGTTATATTTTTATTTTTTAGTTATTATTATGAATAATATAGAAAAAGAATTAATTTATTTGAAGTTACAACTAATTAAAAAATAAAGATGTTTTATATACATAATGTACATATATACAAAGGGGTCCAAATGCCAAAACTCACATGATTTATTCCATGATTTTTTGATTTTCAATAAATAGTATTAGTTACAAAATGAAGTTTAATAGTGAGTTTTGGCAATTTGGAATTTTCTATAAATAGTTATGAATCTGGGAAGTTCGACTTTTGAGCCTTTTAGGTTAATTGTAATTATTTATTTGTTGTTTAAATTTTTTTATATTTTTATAAATTAATATACATTATTACATACACCTTTCATGAAGGAAATATTTTTATTTGAGGTTGTTTTATTAATAAATAAAATAGGTGAAAATATGTATAAGGTGAAAAATGATGAATGTGTATAAGTGAGATTTAGTTTTATTGATTTTTATAAGTTATGGATCCTATCTCCCCCTACATTATTCCTTGTCAATCAGGTCAAGTCTTGACCTTCTCTCAGGATTCGGGTCAGACTGCATTTTTCATAAATACATCCTTCTTTATTTCTTTTCCTTTTCTTTTCTTGTTTATTCTTTTATTTTGGTGTAAAAGAATTAAAATAAATTATTAATAAATCAATGATGAATGATAAATAATGATAATAATGAATGTATACATGTGTTTTACCAAGAATTTTAGATAAAAAAGAATAAAGATGTTGAATCATGTATTCATTAGCAACTGATTAGATGATAGGGAGGGTGCTTGGAAGAACTGGCAAGACCTCCAACCCTCCCGACCTTCGATCTGATGTAATATTCCTCCGACCACCTACTACACTACTGAAAGGATCAGAAGTCCTGTCTCTTCGTCCTACACGCAGTCGATGCCTTAAAAAGCTGTAGAACCCATCAGAGGAGCTCTAGAAGGCGTGAGATACTGGAGCAGCTTTTGAACCTTGAAATGCCTCAGACAGGGTTCTTCCAGAAGTGCAAAGGGTTAGAAAGATTCACAATGCAAAGGGGAATAGGTCTGGGTGTTTATTGGTGGTTATCTAAGTGGAATGGGTGATGGCGGGTCGGAAACAAGGTGGAGTCACGGGGGAGCACTCCAGTAAACTACGAAATGTTGATTCTATGTTATAATGACGAATTAAAAGCTAAAACAAAATGCTTCAAATGAAAATTAGAACTAAAAATTATCTAAAAAGGACAGTAAATATACCTCAAGTGGTCGGGAGACTTGAGATGGATACCTCACAGCGGCGGACCATCAGTTATGTGGAAACCTCCTCCTCTTCACTCCTCCATGAGCCAAACAGTTGGATGAGCGAGCTGTCACCTCACTCAAGCCTTGGAGAACCAAATGGGGGAAAGAATTGTGAATAAGGGGATTCAAAAATCGAAGATGAAGGTGGCAAAACTTTTGTACATGTGACAAATAGGAGTGGAAGATCGAGGTAGCTGATATGGCGCGAGGAGATGATATAGCGCGAAAGGCAGATGATCGAGGAGAAAAAGTCATGGAGAAATCAACCAATATTGATGAATGCATTGGTTGGGGAAATGGAGAAGGAAGTGTCAAACGAGTAGCCTGACAGGTCTAGTGCCTAGGTCAGACAGTTGACCCAGGTCAATAGATGGTGGGCCCTGATTGGGCCACGTCATCTGTAAAAAGACAAATCGAAAATTAAAATAGAAAATAACTTGAAATGAATTAAGAAATGATTTATTTATTTTTTAGTTAAACATAAAAATGTTTATTATTTTATGTATTTTTATTATGATTTGTATTTATTTTTATGAGTTAGTTTATTACAAATTACTTTTTGGAGGTATATGTATATGTATATTTACTTATATATGAGGTATTTTATTTTTATATATTTTTATTTTTTTATTTTATACTCTTCGTTTATATATTCAGAACATATTATAATATACATAAATATATTTTTATTATATTTTTCTGATGAGTTTCGTACACTTAAATAAATAGAGGTATATATAATATGGTTATAAGTATTGTATATTCTTTTGTGTTTTTGTATATTATTTTATTTTATTATTTACTTTATGATTTTATTGTATTCTAATCATGTGTATATAGTATAAATAATATTTAAAAAATAGGGGTCTAAAACCAAATTTTTATATCTTAACTCTAGATTACATGAAACTACCTTCATTAAATAGCTTATTAAAAGTTATACACAACTAAAGTGATTTTGGTACATTTTGAGTTCATATGGAGAATATATGGGTTTGGGAAGTTTGGATTCTTATTCAGAGTGTAAAATGTAAACTACACATTATTTTTATGTGAAATCAATTTTGTATTTTTATATATGTTTTTCTGCAACTTTAATGACAAAGTTTATTGATTTGAAGTATAAATAATAAAAAATAAAATAGATCCCAAAATATATTTATTGAAGAATAAAAATTACGGTTTTTTGATGTTTTTAACCCTTATCTCCCTCTACTCTATTCCTTCTCGAACCATTGCCTAGGTCTCGAGGTCATAAAGTAAAGTACCTTTGGTATTTATTTCTTTTTCATTTTTTATTATTTTATTTTAGCTTTAAATGATATATTTTATATAGTATTTATACAATAAATAATAAATGTTAATTTGTTCAATATAATTATTTACATGTAGAGGTTTAAAGGACAAAATAAAAGAATAAAGATGATGAAAAAAATATTCATCAATAGGCATGATGTACATATGTTGTACATATTAGTTTCTATTTGTGCCATTAAATTAATCCACAAAAATAAAATAAAAATATATTTATAAACCTTAAATTATTATCCAAATAAATAAAATATAAAATAATTTGTATACTTGTAAAATTTACTAATTAAAAAAATATGTATACCTTGTATTTTAATAATTTATAGCTACAAATTATTGCATTTTAATAAGTTAACCTTGTAAATTTATTTATTAAAAATTATCGTAAAATTTTATTAAATTATACATGACTTATATTTTTATCATTTTTTACCTTATGGTCATCTTCTATTTATTTTTAATTATTTTTATTTTTCCATGTAGCAGTTGTCTTATTTGAACCGGGTTCCCATTGTCCTATATCCTATTTGTTGACTCAATAGTCAACACCCTCTTCTCCTTCAAGACCCGATTCCAACATCTCTAATCTGCTCCATTTCCTAATTTTCTCTCGAATCTCACAACCTTACACCTGATTTGCTTGCCCGATTATTCACCTTGCATTGTAGATGTATGTAGATCCATGTCTGGATAATTTGTCCAGATCCATTTCATTTTGCACAACATCCTTTCACTTAAATTTCATCTCTTCACTCGCTCTATAAAAAGAAGCTCCAAGCCTTTCTTCCTAGGCGGATCCATCTTTGTCTTCATCCCCTGAGCTTGAGTGTACATGAGAGAGGTGTGGTAGCAGAGAGACAATCTTCGTCGAGTGGGAGTAAGTGAAGAGAGCCATTGTCGAGGTCCAATTCCAGCAAGTAATAGTTCCACCGTGATCGAGCTTCTGATCATCAGATCATCGAGGCAGGGACCAAATTTCATCCCACTTTCATCTGTGGTTCGTCTAGGTAAAAATAGCTTTAGTTTTCATTCCATTTTTCATTGGTATTAGTTTCTGTAGTAGTAGGCTGATTCAGAGCTTCGATCTACTCGATCGAAGGTCAATCTCGTAGAATTTGATGCATGATCCGATCACAACTTCATCCTTAAAAATTTTCATTTCTCCATTTCCCTTCCAGTTGCCTCACCTCAGATCAGATCTGAGCATTGATCTTCCCTCCCTCACCTTGCCGAAGATCTATATCATTTCACCTCCATCTCTTTCTGAAATAATGTTCGACCAAGGTTTAAGAAGCTTCGAACCATTATAATAACCTTACATACATCAAAGAGAATTGGCTGGAGAATTGACTGAACCACCAGGACAAAGTCAGGGCGTATCATCTCCACATCTCTTCCCAATGAGATCTAGACTCTATCATCATCATAAATTGAAGCGGAAGGTCATCATGAACCTATTAAACCTCTCATAGGTTTGATCCGAAGCCTATAGCCTTAGATCAGAGAGATCGAAGCACGAGGAGGAGAACCTTCATCGGTGTTCTTCCATGACCCTTCATCGTCGTTCGATCATCAAGAGGACTCCCGTATCGAATAATGTTCGTCCAATTGCACCCAAATATCAACCACTAGATCAAATATGGGTGGTGCAATCCAAACCGCACACCAACCTTCCCCACAACACATGCTCATCATGCCCCTCTTTGGTGACATTGCATATATTTCTTTTATTCATGTTATTTTTATTCAAGTCCTTTTCTGCATGAGAAATAATTACATTTTATCTCATGTATTTATTCTATTTGCACTTTGGTCTATACGAGTTGGTCTCACGTGAAGCATTCACGTGCTTTATGGTATAATTGCACTTCTCTCATGGAACAATTAGTTTGTTAATAAAATGCTTGGTAAATAAAATTCATTTACGTCCTTATATATTGCAGTGCAAGTATGTTACATGTGGTAGTTGTCTATTTTGCATCAATTGTCTTAGAAAAATTATTTTTGTTACTCTGCAAAGTTTATTATCATTGCAAATAGTTACTTGTGTTGCATATTAAATGTTTTTTTCTTATTACGCTTAATTTAAACTAGTTCCGTTGATCTAAAAATTCCACAATAATTCCCTTAAATACTAATAATCTCACCTAGCTCAGAAAGTAGCAGAATTATTTCACTTTCTAATTTTAAAATACAAAGACATCATATTTTCATATTTTAACTTTAAAAATACATGGAAATTAAAAAACTCTCTGAAAAATCTAAAAAAATACTTACCTTATTTTAATTATATTTTACGAAATAAAAAAATCAACAAAAAATATGATCAGGAAATATTAAAAATTCAAATATATGCAAAAACTTTTTTTAAAAAAATATAAAATCAATTAAAAAAATCTGGAAAATATGTGTTTTGACTCGTTTTAAAGCTGAATAAAAATACTTTGACGTAAATATGATTTCCACAAAGTTTCAGTTTGTTTTCTATTTTCAAAATCACAAAAATAATACATTAATTTAATTTAAAATTTGTTTTCAGTGTTAATTTAATATAAAATCCATAAAAATATAAAAAATTAACGAAAATCATTAAAATGATAAAAACATTAAAAACATTTTATTTTCTTATTCTTTATTTTATTTCGTATATTTTAAAATTTAAAAAACATTTTTGTTCTTTTTTATATATTATAATCATAAATTTCTTTGAAATTTAGAAACATAAAATTGCAAAATTAAAATTAATTAAAAATTGAAAATAAGAAATTAAAAATACAAAACATTTTAAATAATTGAAATATATAAAATTCATGAAAGTCCATAAAAAATCATAAATTCATTAAAAATTCCTTAAAATTGTAGAAAAATCCTAATTATAATCGAAATCTCTATTCATTAGATATGTTCAATAATTTAAACCCTAAAATCTCATGCCTAATGCCATATTATCCTTCGTTATTGAACCCAAAACCTAGAGAGAAATTAAATGTGGAGTTTAGATGGGATAATATAATATCAGAGGGTAGGTTAAGGGTTCATTTGGTTGCAGGGTTGGGCAGGGTTGGGTTGGGTTGGGGTCCCCTGTGAATAGTAAACTGTGAGGAGGATTGGGAGGGTTGGAAGGAGGGGTACCCCGGGTTGGGCCAACCGAACCCTTCCCAACCCTGCAACCAAACGGAGCCTAAGAGTCAGTATAGAGAGGAAGTAGAGAGCAAACCTGAAAATCCGATGGAGAGTCAACGAAAGGATAGAGTCAAGCAGGTCTTACATATAAATGGCCAGATTGCCTTCGTTGAAATGTCATAATTGTATTCTAAGTTGCATCACCAAAATATTTGGATGATGTTCAATGGGGATTCGGCAACGTCAAGGATTTGTTTGAAGGGAAAATAAAACAGAGAAGGACATGAGATGTAATTTTTTTACAAGCTATAGAATACAATTCAGTGTTTAATAATATTAGGAGCTTACTTTCTTTAAGATTCCCAAGCTAACTTTACTCATAATCCTAATAGTTACTTTCTTTATATTTCACAAAATTTGGAATATAATAAACGGCGGGCTCGAAGAGCACTTTCATATTGCAATATCAGAGATAGGGCTACCAGAAGGGTTACACAAAATTACCAATTTATTTCTGGAAGTTAAAAAGAAAATCATCTTGAGATTTCCGTCCTCAAATTTCTAAATAAGAGGATGCGACCTCTTGTGATCTCCTGCTAACTCACCCTTGTTAGATCGACAAAGTTGATTCATACAAATACGACATTATCAATTTTCACAGAAGATAACGTAACATGCATTTCTCTGATAAAGATATAAAAATGGAAGGTGGAAGGAAAGTTTCATATTGTTCGAACACGATCATTAAAGTATACATTAACCAGTAAATTTAATGATAAATACGAATTAATGCACTACAAATTAACAAGACCAAAATCATGCATATCTGATTCATATAGGAATTATAAAATGCACGTGGGAATCAAAATAATCATTTATACATAAGATTAGGGCAAGATCCGAGATTTTAATTGACTCCTGAGATGGAGCCAGCGTCGGAGCAGAGCGCGCGTGCATGTGATCCTCCATTCATCCTCTTTACTATTGCTACAAGAGCTTGTGGTATGATATATAAGCCCACCAAAAGCTTAGAAGCACTAGATGTGGTACTAAACTTCCATCCAAGCCCCACCTTATTTTAAATTTAGGAATTCCAAACTTTCCCTCCAATGTCATTTGGTTTCCCAATTAAAATAAAAATTAAAATCCTATGTAATTGCTTTGGTTTACCAAATTAAAACATAATTACATTAACTTTGAATATAACAATCCCCCAAGAATTCATCAATTTGAAAAGAGATTTAAAGAGAGTAAAAAATCATCTTTCGGTTGTCATACTTTGCTTTCAGTAAAGGTACCTTCATGTTTGAACTGTTACCTGAGTTTATTACTTTCACCTTACCAGGAATGATGCAAGCTACATATTGAACTTTAGACGTTAGTGTTAAGTATACGGCAGAAATAAAAAAGTATTGTTCTTGGTACAATATTCATGGTTGGTACTCTGAAAAGCCATGCATCCTTATCCTATTTCATGAATGTGTTCAGGAAAAGACCCTCTTCATTTAACTACAACCCACATTAACACTCACATAGGTGGCGTTCTCCAAGGTACACTGCTAACGTCCTATCCAAAAACTTGAACCCATTCATAGCCTACGTCGTTCCTAAACTTGCAGCTTAAATGGTAGTCAGGCTTCCACGTATAAGACACTCATGCATAAGCATTAAAAAGTAAGAGTGCCAACCCGTTCTCCAAGCAACTTGTTATTACCACATTGAACCTACTTTGTGGGATCTCAACTCATATAAGTTGGGTTGCTATTGTAGAGGAACTCCCAATAGGTCTCAGTCACATCTCAAACCTATACTTTAAGACTAAAGATCTATCAACTCCCTTAATCAAAAATCCGATGTATTCTCTTTGGATCATATAAAATCCACAATAAACACCCCTCGAGATACCAAATCCCTTAACGTCATAGGTCTGATTTAAATGTATCTCCTTATTTTCTGATTGAACTTTGAACTCTTAATCTTGGCAATTGTGGTCATGTTCTCACAATGTATCGAGATCACAGGAAACTGACTGACCTACCATGGGAATTTCAGAAAAAGTTCCCTTAAGAATTCAGTTTCAATTCCACTGGTGTCCAAAGCACACAACTTAACCTCAAAGGTAGACCACACTAGAATGGTCTTCTTTACTGACCTCCAGGAGACTACACCACCTCCAAGGGTAAAAACATACCCACTAACACCATTACTTCCAGACTCCTCTTTTTCCCCTATCCAGCTTGCATCACTATATCCTTTTAGAACAAATGGATGTCTAACAAAATGCAAACTAAGGGAACTAGTTTCATTCAAGTACTTCAGTACTTGATCCAAAACCTCCCAGTGAGTATGGTTGGGATAGCTAGTGTATCTACTCAGCTTTACAACTAAGAATGAAATATGAGGTCTTGTGCAATTTACAAGATACATTAAGCTTCATATGACTTGGGAATACCTTATGTGAGCCACATGTACTCTACTCTTTTCCTTAAACAATGCTTTGGATAAATCAAAAGGAGTGCTTACAACTTTGCAATCTTGATATCCAAATTTCTCAAGTACCTTCTGAACATAGTGAAATTGAGAAACTACAATCCCATCAACCGTCATTATCAGTTTGGGATCTAAGATCACATCAACAACATCCATTTCCTTCATCTCAAACTTACTACTTAAGAATGCTTTAGTATCATTAATAATCCTCACATGTGATCCAAATAATAGTATGTCATCAACATACAGGTACATAACAATACACTCGCAATCTTTTACCTTGAAATAGACACATTTATTGGATTCATGATCCTAGCTACATGACAAAATAATTTTGTCAAAATTTTCATGCCACTACTTTAGTGCTTTTTTCAATCTGTAAAAAGATTTAACAAGCTTGCAAACTTTTCCCTCATTCCCAGGAGTCACAAGCCCATCAAGTTAATCCATATAGTTCTCTTTCTTAAGATCACCATGGAAGAAGGCGATATTCACATCCATCGGGTGGATAGAGAGATCATATACAGATACTAATGCGATGAGTATCCGGATTGTGGTAATTCTAGTCATAGGAGAATATCTATCAAAATAATCGATACCTTCATTTTGCTTAAAGTCCTTAGCAACTAATCTGACTTTATACTTTTCAATTGATCTGTCAGGCCTAAACTTTCTCTTAAGTACTCATTTACACCCAATGGTAGAGCACCTTTTGGGTAAATAAACCAGTTTCCAAGTTCCATTAGCCGTAATAGAATTCATATCAGGTTTGACGGATTCTTTCTATTGTTTTTCTTCAGATGAAGCCATGGCTTCCTTCTAACTTGCTGGACCACCCTCGATCCGGTATACAACAAAGTCACTACCAAGATATTTATCTATCCTTGGTCATTTACACCTCCTGGATCAATTTCTTCTAAAAGATCATTGTGTTAAGGTTGAGTCTCAACCCCCTCATTCGTTAACTTTTCCACTTGATCTGGAATGGATCATGTTGTGGAGGCAATATCAAGAAATCTCGATCTTCATAGGGAAGATATCCTCAAAGAAGGTAGCATCACGGAAAGTGGACATCTATATTCGGCATCTTAGATCGAATTACCAAGAACCTATATTCATAGCTATTTTTCAAGTAACCTAAGATGATCACATCAACGATTTTAGTTCCTAGCTTCTTGCTCTTATATTTTGGAACTAACACCTTAACAAGATAGTCCCATACTTTGAGATACCTTAAGCTTGGTCCATTTCTTCAAAATTCAAAAAAACACTTTTCCTTGTGTCTTAGAGGAAACTTATTCAAAACATGGCAAGTCGTATTCAAAGCCCCTCCCTTACATATAGGCTGGAAGTCCAAAAATCTTTAGGAGAGCAGTGATAATGTCAGTTAAGATTCTATTTTTCCATTCTGCTATCTCATTTGATTGTGGTGAATATAGGAGAGTAACTTAATGAACAATGATAAACAACTTGCATTGTTCATCAAACAAGTTATAATTATATTCAACTCTCTATCTGGCCTAAGGCAATTAAGCAAATTTTCTGTTTGTGTCTTAGTCTCATTTTTAAACGTAAGGAATTTTACTAAGACTTCGTCCTTTATTTTCATTAGATATACATACTAGTATCTACTGCCATCATCTCTAAAGGTGATAAAATATTTCTTATTGTCTCTAGTCAATACACCAGTAAACTCACAAACATCTGTACACACTAGATATAAGATCTCACTATCTATAAAGACGTGCTGAAAATACTTCCTAGGAATCTTTGCTAGCACACTAATTTCACATTTTTTTAGTTTTATAAATAGTATGATTTGGAATCAACTCTAAATTTATCATTCTTTTAATTGAATTCAGTTTCGTATGTCCCAATCTATCATTTCACATATCACAAGATTCTAAATTATTAACACCATGATGTTGGACATGCGAGCCTACAACGAAAAATTATGCAATACATTTTATTGCGAATATCATTCCCTGATTTGAAGTGAAGAATATCTAATTTGCATAATAGGTCCCTTAGTACAATTAGGGTTATGTACCATGACCATCTTAATGATCATACAGTGGTTGATTCAATTACTGAATCATAGAGACTGGTGCTTGGATGAATATCTAAAGAGTTAGATCGATGACTCATCAAGCACCATCAAATGATTATTAAGAAATGATCTCCAGTCTAAGGAGGAGATGTCAATCCTTCTTCTAAAGGATGATATCTAACCGACCTCTTGATGTAGGTCCTCTACATAGGAATAGAGATTCGGAAGTGTTAGATAAGTTAGGCCAATGAGTTGACTTAACGAGATCGAGATAACCAAGTCCTATGTCGTATGTTGTCACAATATAGGCATGCATCCTATGACCAGTGACAGATGTGTTACTATAAGTCTAAGTATGTACATTTGGCAGACCAATAGATTGATGACCTAATCAAGGTCTATACACTGGCGCACTGGTGTGCATGCAAGGGCATATGAGTAATACAATCTCTAAAATGGATCATACGGTTCATTTACTGAATCGGAAGACATGAGCTCACTCTTGAGATATTGGAAGAATCAAATTCCTTGCACCGTCGTCTCGTTTTGGAAGCTTGACTGAATTTTTATGTTTGATATATACTTTTGGAAAGTATATGATCAAGAGCTAGGTATGATATATGCTTTTGGAAAGTATATGATCCATAGACTCCAAATGATCAAATGAGAAACTTACTGATAAAACCTTGAAGTAGACATATAAAATCAATCTAATACTTCGGGTTTATTCTTGGTCTTCTAGTATGTAAGATGTAAAGGTATTGGGAATACCTGAGGGCGGTGTGATTATAAACGATTGTATAACCATGACGCTTCTATTCCTAGGGAGTGATGAAACAAGTCTGGATTTTAGTGACTCCTTGATGAATCCCCATTCATCACTCTTTATTCCCTTGTTTTAGCTAGAAATCTTGACAAAATACCTTGTAATTAGTTGTAAATATAATAAAATATCAAAATACATGCATTGTATAAATGGTAATAATTAGCATGTTTTTGTGTAAAAATAAAAGAATAAAGAAATAAAGAAAAAGAGGGAGATATTTAGAATAAATATTGAGTGATCTGAACCCAAGGGAGGGCTCAACAGGGGCCTGACCGTAAAATAAAATAAGTAGAGAGAGATAGGGTAACTAAGCCTTGCACATAAATCCCCTCTTAGGGTATATATTTTATTTTCTAAAAATAAAATTACATATGGGTTTCCCATAATATGTATATATTTATAAAAATAAAATAAAATGGAAAAAATAAAAGAAAAATAAAAATAAATACTTTCTCTCTCATCAATGTACATATACCATGTACATAAAATAAAAGATATATTTATTTTACCTTTGTAAGTAATTAATAAAAATCAAATAAAAATCTTTTTATATTCTATATATTATGATGTAAATAAATATAATATAAAATTGGAACATTTTTACATAAATAAAATAATAAAAATAAAATTAAAAAATACATAGGTATTTATACATGGACATAATAATAATATAATGTAAATACATAATTTATTTTTCAAAAAAAATAAAAATCACTAAAAATACTTTGAAAATAAATAAACATTTTTCATTTTGTAAATATTTTGAAATAAAGTCTTTTTCTAATTTATTTTGAATTTTTAAATCTTTTTTCCAATGAATTTTTCTCATTGGTCCATGAGAGATTGTTGACCTCCGGTCAACTCTCCCCCCAGGACCACATGCCTCGCAGATCTGGACACCAACCCGATTTCTTCACTTTTTCACGCCTCAATCCACCAACCATTTCCTTAAACCCCGGGCCCCAATTATCCTTGAGACATCCCTAATCCACGCCCGATCATCTTTTTAGGGGTTCGAACATTGGATTGCGCGCCCGACTCCATACTTATCGGACCCCTGTCACTATATAGTCTCGCCTCCTCCCGCCATTTCACGCACCTTCGGCCACAGTTTCATATTCCCAGGACCTCCGTCTTCTAGACTTGAGTGACAGCAAGCCCTAGGAGGCGTTGCAGCGAGGATTGAAGCGCTCTAGCCCATGGTCCGGCAGCCACACCGGCGAGCATGAGCCTCTGGAGGCGTCGCTCCATCGAGGCAAGGACTCCAGGAGACGCACCATCTCCCCCACAGACGCGTCCGATCATCAGGTATCCTTGTTAGCCCTTAGATTAGCTTCCATTCCCATTTTCGATTTTTGCACCGTCGAGCTTCGCCGGCCGTTTCGCTCCGCTCCGATCGACCATCTTCCCATCCGACCATCGCATCATCTTCACAAGACTTCATTCCAAATTCTACGCCCCTCCGATCATCTTGGTTCACCCCGGAACCAAGAAGTAGGTCTCCTCTGTCGTCGCTTCGCTAGAGACTCCCGCTCCGCCTCACCAGACCACCCACTTCGCCCATAACCAGGTCGAGGCACCTTGCCCTCGACCCAGCTTTCTTTCTGTGCAGGTTTCATTGAAGAAGGACCCAATCTGGGGGTCCAACCGTTTAGGCACAGGTGCTCCTACTCCCCTCCATCGCCGGAGCTTCTCCGACATCTCCGGTCCCATCTGAGCACACCCACCGTTGCAGACGAGCTCCCTCGTCGATTCTCCCACCTCCGCAGCGTCTGAGGAGGTCCCCCGCGCACGCATTTGGCCGGCGAAACTCGTCGGCGACTGGTTCTTCGAGGGTCCTCCGGAGCCGTTAGATCGAGCACCTCGCTCCAGATCTATCACAGCCGTCCATCTTTGGACTGTACTCAGCCGTCCGATCACCTGAGTGGCTCATCTCGAGCGTCCATCACGAAGGGGTATCCACGCACCAGAGCCATCCGATCTTCCAGATGGCACTCCTTCATCCGTGGATCGTAATAAAGGGGTAATTTGCACTTAAGCCCTCTTTCATTTTTATATTTTAGTTTTGTCATGTAAATATTAGTTTCAGTTGTTTTTATTTTGAAACATTTGCATCTCTGACCCTGTGTTTATTTTATTTGCAAATCAGTCCTTGTTTGTGTGGAACACGTACTTCGACACGTGATTTTGTGGAACAAATTGCATATTATATCATGTAGTTTTGGGGTGTTACTGTTTGATATTTTATAAATAGGAATGACCTAAATACCCCTCTGTGTGCTCATCACGTACGTGTCTCGTGCTCATTTGGATTTTTTGCAATATAGGCCCTGTGGTTTTTATAAGTGTTATCTGTTTGGCCCTAGAACTTTCTATTTTTGCACTTTGGTCCATGTGTGATGTAGTTCTTCTATTGGTTGAATAAAATATCAAATAAAATCCAAATCGCGTGAAATTTTGGACAAGTGGCTCCTATCACTGTTAAAAATTCCAAAAAAAATTGGAACATTTTTGTTGTTTTTTGTTATTTTTAAAAAATCAAAAACCTTCATTTTTGTTACGGTTTGATTTATAAAATCGATTAAAAATATAAAAACTCTTCTAAAAATTACAAAAAAATTAGGACTTGTTTGTTTTATTGTTTTCTTGCTTCTATCCAATTTTTGTTGAATTTGGATTTATAAATCCTATAAAAAATACAAAACACCAAAAACCTTATAGAAATGGTTACAAATTATATAAAAATAAAAAAAATACAATTTTGATTTCTGTAGTTTAGTTTTATTCCTATCTATCATAAAAATTACCTTCAGATTTTTATAGGCTAATTATCTATTTTTAATTAGCCTTTCAAATCTGACTGCACATTTCTTCACAGTTTTTGTCTTTTTTTGATTTTATAAAATCAACCAAAAATTATAAAATTCTTAAAAAAATTACCAAAAATTTAAAAATATAAAAAAACACAAAAATAATTTTATTTGAATTTTCTGAGTTATTTTGATGTATTGAATAAATTGTTGAATGTGTCCTCTTTAGCCTTTTCTTACATTTTCTTTAGAATTAAAAATACAAAAAAAATAAAATACATAAAATCCACCAAAAATATATTTTATCTTTTTATTCTTTTTGACTACTTCGTAGACTCTTTTGAGCCAATCCGTACTCCTTGAGTTCGACCCTGGTCGCTATACAAAGTTAAATAAATAGCGAGACCGCTATTCCTGCTTTCTTGATTTATTTTCTAATTTGTGGTCTGATTTTCTTGTTGACTGAGTCTCTCTATTCAGGTCTCAACGACACCGAATATTTTTACCTTGGCCCGATAATGAGATCATGTCTCGGTCATCACTCTTCTTAGTAGAGAAGTAATCTAATCGCGGTCCAAATGTTGGGCATTGATCTGACTATTATTCAGATGCAATAAGAAGATTAGATTTGCGGACTTGATTTAATTAAGCATCTATGAGAGGTTCGCAAGATATGGATTTGAGATTTGATCTCAATATCCAAGTCACTATATGTGGAACAATACAATTGTCATGTCCTTATCTCCAGGTATCCGCGGAGAAAACACATTATCCTTGAAAGAGTTCAGGATAATTTCATTGTTGATATTATATATCCGAACATTGAGAAAATTGATAATTAAATGTGATTTGATTATCATGAATAATATGAATTTGATTCATATTATAAATAGAGTTATCCAAGATAAATAAATATGATTTAATTATCAAAGATGTGAATAATCTAACATCACCTTGGCAGTCACGAGATGATCACAGATTATCTACTCCTACAGCTTGATGAGTTTGACTTGATTCTAGGCATGGATTGATTATCAGCTCATCATGCTCTAATTGATTGCTTTAGGAAGACAATTGTCTTCATGATTCCAGATTTGCCTGAGTTCACTTTTGAGGGCTGATGACGCGAAAATCGATGCGACTAAGGTGGAAAATAAATCACAATGTCGTTGTCCTTAACCGATCAATTCGGTCAACGGAAAAATTATAAAACCACTTGGAAAAGATAAAAATCGATGAAAACAATGTGTAAGCGGTCTTTCGCTATTCTTTTTACCTGGTATAGCGAGCAGGGTCGAACACAAGGAGCACGTTTGAAAAACTTATGCAGTCAAATTTCAGAGTTATTTTTTAGTGGCTTTTGACTTTTATATTTTTTTGTATTTTTCGAATAAGCACAAATGAATAGAAACACACACACACACACTACACTATTTTTGTATTTTTTTTAAAAGGTAAAAAATGCTCAGAAAATTAAAGAGATTAAAATGCACCTACAGAAATATTTTTGGAATTTTTAGGCAATTTTTCTATTTTTTTATGAATTTTCAAAGTTGAGATATGCAAAAAGACAATGTTTTTGATTTTTTAAATATATCAAATGACAATAAAATGTGATGAAAGCTTTATACAATGACAAGCCCTACAGCATGAGCATACGCTATTTTTTTGAGAATTTTTCAAAACATAAAAATATTTATTCCAATGAAAAGAACACACAAAATTTAAGTTATTCAAGACAAGGGCTTCAACGCAAATACTTAAAGTTTCAGCCTTAAAATATAATAAAAATAAGTACAAGGCCAGAATGTGTAAATTACCCAGTGGCACATGCCCAGCACATGATCTTGCTTTGGAATAGGGGTTTCTTGTAGTTATTTAGTACCTTCAGGGACCTTTCTACAATTTTTCCATTTTATTCAAGACCCCACAACCCTAGGGTGTCGTGTATTTCTTCAACCCAACAGAGATGGAGTGGGCGGCCGCCGCCTGGAGAGGGCTGAGCCACGCGCACGGGGACGAGGCAGAGAACGCGCGGGCCGGCTACGCCGCAGGAGGCGGGGTTCGCGCGGGGAGTGGCGCCACGCGCAGGCGCCGCGTGCGGGGGCTGAAGGAGGGCGGCGCCGCGCGTCTGCGTGAGGGAGCGGGGTCGCGGCTGCGAGCCGCCGGGCGAGGAGTCTCGCATGGAGTCACTGCGGAGGCGCCGCCCGCGTGCAGGAGGCGCGGAGGAGGGCGGTTGCTGGCGGTGTTCGGGGGCTGGAAGATGGAGCTGTTGCGGTTGCGCGCCGCCGCCGGGGGCTGAAGGAGGGTCGCAAGGCGGCGCGCGTCAAGGGCGCGGAGTGCGGGAGGAAGGAGGCGCGGGACGGCTGCGAGAGGTGCGGCAGCGGGGGTGACGACCTGCTGCTGCAAATTTTTTATTTTTTTTGTTTCTTTTTATTTCATTGTATGTACAGGAACAGTAAAAAAAGTTTTTTTTTTAATTTTTTTTAACAGAAAATGTAATTAGAAATATACAAAGAAGATTTTTGTTGTTTTTTTTGTTTTATTAAATGGACCTGCAAAACAAATTGTTAGAAAGAAGAAAAAAAATTATTATTTATTTATTTACCTGCAAAAACAAGTGTTAGAGATAGAACAATGATTATTATATTTTTTTATCTTTCCTGCAAAAACAAGTGTGAGATGAACAGGAAAACAATTTTATGTTATTTTTTTATTTTTATTTATTCACAATAATATGAGGTGTGGATGGGGATCCGGCGGAAATGAGAGGGATGGATCCGAGGCTCCGCCCACCGTACGTGGTCGAAGATGATAGGTTGCGCGAGGTAGAAAAAGAAATGCGAGGATCACGAGATGAGATGGTAAATCGGTGTCGGAGGCGGAAAATATGTGGTGGAAATTTTTGAGATTTTTAATTTAAAAACTACTCCCTACTCCTACGCTAAGATCTAAATCTATGATTACCTAGAGAAAAAGACAAGTAAAAGTGGATCTCACCTCGGGGATCGGACAAGCCATGATGGCCTCGACGAAGCACAAATCTCTGTCACCGACTGGATCGGAGGCTAGGACCCTCTTCAACAAGAAACCTCTCGGAAACCGGGCTCCTCTCCGCCAAAGATTGATCAAGTGTGAATGAGGGAGGAGGAGCCCATTAAAAAGAGAAGAAAAACAAAAATGGAAGATATTCACAAATGAGGAAAGTGTTTATTGGTTAATTAAATAAAATAATTGAATAAATAAAATAAATAATTAATTAAAAACGAATTTCGTAATTAATTAAAATAAATTAATTAAATAATTTCCAAAAATCAATTAGCCACCTTAATGGTGGCTATTTAAGGCACAAAATCAAATCTTTACATAAAAGGTAAGTTATCAAATCAAATAAAGAATTAAATAATTAAATATAAATACAAAATTCGTAATTAAATAAATTAATTAATTAAAGTTAGATATTTTATTTTTTTGGTGTCTTTTTTTTATTTAAGGAAGTTAGTTATATACATATATTATATACATATAATATCATGTGTTTGACTAAGAAAATGAAGCTAAAATAAAAGAATAAAGGCGATGAATCGTGGATTCATCATTCCCCTATACTTTACCTTTGCTAGTCCCTTAGCAAACACTTATTTGAAAAATAAGTGAAAACAAAAATAAAGAAAAGAAAAAGGAAAGAAGTTAGAATAATGTTGACTTTTAAACTTATCTTCATAAAAATGTAGTTTGGAGCTCTGTCAGACCTTTGGATTATTTGTGTGCCGGAACCTTAATAGGATATGGATTTAAAACCTAACAGCCTTTAAGTTCCACCAATCTATGGACAAGACTCCTCAATAAACCAGATCAGAACAAGTCTACATACACAAACTCTAATGACCATGAATCTTTCCATGCAGTGTAAGTGATATGTAGCTCCCCACCTCAGAAGTAACAAAGAAGCAACCTCCCCCAATCTGGTAACTCTAATGCCTCGGTCTAGCAACTCTTTCCTCGAGAAGCGGGGTATTCCCTTCTAAGTTCAAGTGCAACCGGCTCAAGAAGAGGGGGAAGAAGTATAGACTTTTGGAAGCTCAGCCAGTGTAGCTAAGTCTCCCGCTGCAAGCTTCATGAGATGTAACATGGATGCCATAAGCTTTTGCTTTATTTCACTATATACACTCCGGTGGGGTTATTAAATTTTCAATCCGACCCACCACTTTTTTGGAGTTCTTTTTGCATTTTTGCATTTTTTTTCTTTTTTTTCTTTTTTTTTCTTTTTTTTCAAATGCCTCTGTACAACATATCTACATGGTGCAGCATATATACAAGAAATTTTCCTCTTGAGCCAGTAGACTATCCCTCTTTTGAAGCTTTATTGCAACCCACGGCTTCTGTCTTTAGCCTTCATCACCACTAGACCAAGTTGAGACGCACTTCCTTCACTAGAAGAAGAAGAGAGGTTCCGCCTAGAAGTACTACCCTCATATGCTACCCCAAGCCAAAGGAAACTGCCTCCTCACCACCTCATCCGTGGAGAGCCATGTGTAAAGTGCTGGTGCAAGTCAAGCCATTGTCTCTAAGAGTCATGCGTGTGTTGTTAAGTGTTCTACTTAGGCTCATCAAGATGACATATGCTCATAGTCGTGTGGACCCAAAGAATTAAGTCACTAGGACCTGAAAAGTCTTAACTCCACATCTTATAAGGTTCCTCTGAAATTAAGTGGATTAAGGTCCAACTAAGCTCCATTCTTCAAATTTATTCCAGACTTAGTTTAATCGTCAAGACTATCCTAAAAAATGCACATGCCAATGCAAGAAAATATGTACAATGCATAGAGAAAACAAAAATCTTTTTGTGAAACAATTTTCAAATTTTTGAAATTTTTATGGATTTTTGAAAAAAGATGCACATGCAAAAGTTTTTTTTTTCAATGTAAATAGTTAGAAAAATATATAAATATATACAAAGTTTTTTTTAAAGAAAAAGATACATATTTACACAAGAGTGAGTTGATTATTTTACAAGCATGAAATGCAAGAATTTACAACTTGAGTAATTTATACATGTATATACACAGTTGGATTTTTTTAATTTTTATTTTATTCATTTTTTTATTATTATTTTATTATTTTTTTTTGTGATGCATATATTCCTCAAATTTATTTGAAAATAATTTTACAAATAATTTTGAAAACTATAGTCCAAAATAATTTTGCACACAATTTTACAAATATTTACACACATTTGAAAACTATTTGGCAAACATTTTTCAAATAGTATATATAGATTTTCAATATAATTTTTCAACCATTTTTCCAAACATTTGCAAATAGTTTTAACAAAATCATTTTATTTCACACAAAGAAAAAAAATTTTTACAATCCACAATATTTTTACAAAGGTTGAAAATATTTTTCAAACATTTTTCAAATAGTTCTCAAAAGATTTTTCAAATAGATTTTCAAACTACTTTCAAAATATTTTTCAAAATATTTTAACCTGACTTATTAGCCAGTATGTACAAGGAAAATTTTTGAGGAAATTTATGCATCTTTTTTTTTAATATTTACACAGTATTTTAGCCATATTAAAAATATGAAAGTACGAGTAATGGCTAAAGTATATATACAATATATACGACACCCCCCTATACTTAGCTCGAACTATGTCCTCATAGTGATCAAAGAGCTGGAAATAAAGACATAACTCGTGCTTCGTATAGAAAAGTGAGAAGAATAGTATACTACAACGACGAATAAAAGAATAAAATCAATAGAAGTCAGTGATCCCCCTATACTTAGGATCAAGTAATCCTAAGTATAGCAGACTGTACACAAGGGGAAAACCGAGGGGTAGAATGTACTGGGTTTACCCCCCCCCCTATACTTAGGGTAAATTATCCCTAAGTATAGGCAGCAAAACAGAGGTAAAAAGAATCAAAGAATAATCACATGTCTGACACCCCCCTATACTTAGGGTAAAGTACACCCTAAGTATGGATTGATCATGCGATGGAGATGGGGTGTGAGACAAAAAGAATGTATGATATTGATAGATGGTCTATACAGATGTGAGTCGATCAATGTTGAGGTGCCTCTCAACAAGCGCTAGAGTTTACGCCCCTAGCTGAGCGCAAATGTTAGGATAACGCCGTGTCAAGGTTCAGGACGGCATCTGTCAAACGAATACCGTACTGTCGTTGCAGTCTCGGTGGGGGGAGAACAACAACGAAGTCAGGAGGGTCAACAGAGTTGATGATATCACCCAGATAATCAATCAGGCGGGTGTTTTCTACCGGATCAAGATATGGGCAGTTGAAGTCGGGCTCCGGTAGCACAAAAGAAAGCATCGGCTCAAGGTCTATATGGAGTGAAAGGGCAGAGCCGAAAAAGTCAAACGTGGAGAAGGAAGGATCAGTCAGTGAATCCTCCACGTCAATCACCGTCTCAAATAGATATGGAAGATCATGATCTGGAGACTCACTATAAAGGCAGATATCCGATGCATGGAATGTAGACAAATCAGTGAAATCATCGAATACCTCAAAGATCGGGTCATCCTCGCGAGGGTCGTCGAGGAGAGAATCATCAAATTCATTATCAGAAATATCAAAATACTCGGTCTCGTGATCCGACAGATCGGATGCACTCCCAGAAAGTGAAACCGAGTTTATATGGTCCATGGCATCCTCCCGCAGATAACCCTCAGGGAGTAATGCCGAATCATCAGGGAAGTTGGGATCAACGATGTCAAATGTCATGTCCTCTAAAAATGTATCGACCTCATCAAATGGGAGGACACATGGCTCAAGTACGGGACTATCAAGTTCTGTAAAATCCAAATTCGGTCCCTCATCAAACTCTCTATGCTGAGATGAATCCAAATGTATCTCCGAATCTGAGAAGATCTCCTGAAGACAAGACACTGTATCAACTATGTATGGATACTGGAAAGAATCAGAGGATGGCTGAGATGTGGGTTCCTCCTCTATCTCTTGGGATCCTAGCAGATCTAGAATCGACGAATCTTCTACGTGATAGAGCGGGACTGGCTCAAAATCTGATTGTAAATCCAATTGGTCATCAACCAATGTCCGGCTCTGGAAACTCACAACAGTAGGCAACACATCCATCAAATGAGAAGTCGTAGCATCCATACCCTCGGATCTGTGTGTGCTATCAAGATCAGCTTGGTGTGTCACACACTCAACAGTTGTCATCTCTCCGTCATGTGTTGTCCCAAATAAATCATCTGGTGTATATGCAAGATCAGAAAGTGTATCCAAGATGGTCTCAACAAAATCCAAGTCGGGACAATGGTGTGAACCACTACACGAGGTAATGACATATGATATCTGCTCTGCGGTCCTCCCCCTCATGGCGATATGGATAAGGTCAGTCATCGAAAATCCATGATCTGGAAATCGCCTCACAAGTTCTCGTAACCTCAACCATGAATCTCTCAACGGCTTTTGGGGGTTAACAGAAAAATCACGAATACATGACCGCATCATCTCTGCTCTACACTGGGGGTAAAATTTCTTCAAAAATAATGATCGTAAATCTCCCCATGTAGCAATCTTCCTTCCCAATCGTCTATGCCAACTCTTGGCTCTACTCTGAAGTGTAAATGGGAAGGTAATAAGCATCATGTCCTCAGAAGTGATATCCAAATATGATCGTGATACACAAAAATCCTCAAATTCATCAATATGCAAATAAGGTTCCTCGTGCATTTCCCCAAAAAACTTAGGCAGTAGATCAATTAACTCTAAATCCAGAACAAAGGGTCTCAAGGTAGAAGCGGACTGGACTTCATGATCTGTGTACTCATCCAATGTCCTAGGATACAAGTCATCTAAAGCTCGCAACTGCCCCATTCGATTGCCTATGGGATGCACTCTCATCTCAGTAATGTGAACACCCATGTCTCGTGTTTGGTCAATCTGGTCTCTGTGGGTGTCACTCACAGCACGTCCCAAATGGGAGGGTGGGTAGGTAGAAGAGGAGAAGTCGGATGGGGTTCCGACCTCTCGAGAGAGTGAACGTGAGTGATGGGCGTGAAATGAAGAAGCCGTAAAATTCGGCTGGAATGGAAAGTGGCCCATCGTGATGAGAGGAAACTGAAGGGAGGGATGGAGGGATAGAAGGGAGTGAAAGAAAGAAAAGGCAGGAACGAAGAGAGAGATAGAAGGGAGGGAGGGTGGGTTAGAGACAGAAGGTGACTGCTAATGATAAAGGAAGATGATTGTAACCGACTCACACCATAGACATACAAAACACAAAGCAAACCCCCAGTTCACCAACTCAACACAATGTGAAGACCGTGAGATTTGGTCTTTTATCTTTTCAATTTTAGAGTTAGGTGATCAACGAAAGTTGTACAAACACTTAGGAGGCTTGAATAGGATTTGGGCACTACTCCTTAGTGTGTACGCGAGCGAGTAAAAGCGCAAACAATGAGGGGATTGCTCTCCCAATACAATGAAGTGAATCAATTACGTTTGATTTTAGAGTCAAGTTCAATTAGCAGTCCCAATTTTTTTAATTTTTGATTTTGTGATTTTTTTTGGATATTTTCAAGAATAAACGCCTAACGAGCTTTCCGATTTCCTCTTTGATTAATTTGAGTCCAAAAACAGGGGGAGGGATCGAGAAAGCCAATGCACGATCAAACACAATGATGCATGCAGAGATAAAAAATGCGTACCTTACTCCAGCACTCTACATGCAATATGATCCGCGCATAAAATTAAAGACAGAATATAAACTAACTATATGATGCACGAAGAAATCGGCCTTAGACAAGCAACTTCTATTGATCGTGAAGAACAATAGTTAGCTAACCGAATCGAGTCCGGAGTCCGATCTTGGGAGTCACTCGGTGCCCGCCACAACGGGTCCTGCCAGCGCTGTATGTGACTCCTCACGGCACGTGGTCTCAAATCCAATTAAACTAACTTTTTCAGTGAATTTTATTAAGGTCCAATTACGTTCTATAGGAACAGATATTCTATTAAGTGTTGGGCTTTAGAAATTTTACGTCACAATCAACAAAAATCCTACGTCTAGGGGCCAAATCCGCGCAAATCAAGATAGCAAGCTATGACGTGAAATCAAAAACACGGAAAACAGCGGTGAGGTCCCCCAAGTGCACCGGCACTTGGTGAAACAGACCCCGAGGAAAGTCCAAGTCCACAAGTTTAGAGTCCTAAATTATTACAAGAATAATTGTTCTCTCAAATAAAAAAATCTTCTTCTCCTCCCTGCTCTTCTTCTTGTGCGGGTCCCCCAAATAGTAAACTCCAAGTCGTCCCAGCAGTACCTCGCACAAAAATCAAAGAGAGAAGGTCAGAAAGCAATTATGATATAGAGAGACAAGATAGAAAAAATGACTACAAAGTCGTGCTCCCCGGCAACGGCGCCATTCTGATGACGGAAAATCGATGCGACTAAGGT
This sequence comes from Ottelia alismoides, assembly GCA_037367405.1. Classification (NCBI taxonomy): domain Eukaryota; kingdom Viridiplantae; phylum Streptophyta; class Magnoliopsida; order Alismatales; family Hydrocharitaceae; genus Ottelia; species Ottelia alismoides. Next base: position 278,669 of record JAZKJV010005373.1, read on the forward strand.
GGAAAATAAATCACAATGTCGTTGTCCTTAATCGATCAATTCGGTCAACGGAAAAACTATAAAACCACTTGGAAAAGATAAAAATCGATGAAAACAATGTGTAAGCGGTCTTTCGCTATTCTTTTTACCTGGTATAGCGAGCAGGGTCGAACACAAGGAGCACGTTTGAAAAACTTATGCAGTCAAATTTCAGAGTTATTTTTTAGTGGTTTTTGACTTTTATATTTTTTTGTATTTTTCGAATAAGCACAAATGAATAGAAACACACACACACACACACTACACTATTTTTGTATTTTTTTTAAAAGGTAAAAAATGCTCAGAAAATTAAAGAGATTAAAATGCACCTACAGAAATATTTTTGGAATTTTTAGGCAATTTTTCTATTTTTTTATGAATTTTCAAAGTTGAGATATGCAAAAAGACAATGTTTTTGATTTTTTAAATACATCAAATGACAATAAAATGTGATGAAAACTTTATACAATGACAAGCACTACAGCATGAGCATACGCTATTTTTTTTGAGAATTTTTCAAAACATAAAAATATTTATTCCAATGAAAAGAACACACAAAATTTAAGTTATTCAAGACAAGGGCTTCAACGCAAATACTTAAAGTTTCAGCCTTAAAATATAATAAAAATAAGTACAAGGCCAGAATGTGTAAATTACCCAGTGGCACATGCCCAGCACATGATCTTGCTTTGGAATAGGGGTTTCTTGTAGTTATTTAGTACCTTCAGGGACCTTTCTACAATTTTTCCATTTTATTCAAGACCCCACAACCCTAGGGTGTCGTGTATTTCTTCAACCCAACAGAGATGGAGTGGGCGGCCGCCGCCTGGAGAGGGCTGAGCCACGCGCACGGGGACGAGGCAGAGAAGGCGCGGGCCGGCTACGCCGCAGGAGGCGGGGTTCGCGCGGGGAGTGGCGCCACGCGCAGGCGCCGCGTGCGGGGGCTGAAGGAGGGCGGCGCCGCGCGTCTGCGTGAGGGAGCGGGGTCGCGGCTGCGAGCCGCCGGGCGAGGAGTCTCGCACGGAGTCACTGCGGAGGCGCCGCCCGCGTGCAGGAGGCGCGGAGGAGGGCGGTTGCTGGCGGTGTTCGGGGGCTGGAAGATGGAGCTGTTGCGGTTGCGCACCGCCGCCGGGGGCTGAAGGAGGGTCGCAAGGCGGCGCGCGTCAAGGGCGCGGAGTGCGGGAGGAAGGAGGCGCGGGACGGCTGCGAGAGGTGCGGCAGCGGGGGTGACGACCTGCTGCTGCAATTTTTTTATTTTTTTTTTGTTTCTTTTTATTTCATTGTATGTACAGGAACAATAAAAAAAGTTTTTTTTAATTTTTTTTAACAGAAAATGTAATCAGAAATATACAAAGAAGATTTTTGTTGTTTTTTTTTGTTTTATTAAATGGACCTGCAAAACAAATTGTTAGAAAGAAGAAAAAAAATTATTATTTATTTATTTACCTGCAAAAACAAGTGTTAGAGATAGAACAATGATTATTATATTTTTTTATCTTTCCTGCAAAAACAAGTGTGAGATGAACAGGAAAACAATTTTATGTTATTTTTTTATTTTTATTTATTCACAAAAATATGAGGTGTGGATGGGGATCCGGCGGAAATGAGAGGGATGGATCCGAGGCTCCGCCCACCGTACGTGGTCGAAGATGATAGGTTGCGCGAGGTAGAAAAAGAAATGCGAGGATCACGAGATGAGATGGTAAATCGGTGTCGGAGGCGGAAAATATGTGGTGGAAATTTTTGAGATTTTTAATTTAAAAACTACTCCCTACTCCTACGCTAAGATCTAAATCTATGATTACCTAGAGAAAAAGACAAGTAAAAGTGGATCTCACCTCGGGGATCGGACAAGCCATGATGGCCTCGACGAAGCACAAATCTCTGTCACCGACTGGATCGGAGGCTAGGACCCTCTTCAACAAGAAACCTCTCGGAAACCGGGCTCCTCTCCGCCAAAGATTGATCAAGTGTGAATGAGGGAGGAGGAGCCCATTAAAAAGAGTAGAAAAACAAAAATGGAAGATATTCACAAATGAGGAAAGTGTTTATTGGTTAATTAAATAAAATAATTGAATAAATAAAATAAATAATTAATTAAAAACGAATTTCGTAATTAATTAAAATAAATAAATTAAATAATTTCCAAAAATCAATTAGCCACCTTAATGGTGGCTATTTAAGGCACAAAATCAAATCTTTACATAAAAGGTAAGTTATCAAATCAAATAAAGAATTAAATAATTAAATATAAATACAAAATTCGTAATTAAATTAAATTAATTAATTAAAGTTAGATATTTTATTTTTTTGGTGTCTTTTTTTTATTTAAGGAAGTTAGTTATATACATATATTATATACATATAATATCATGTACATAGGTGCAAATAAGGAAATAATTTTTATAAAAGATTTTTTAATTTTTATTGTTTTTTAATTTAATTTTTTTTAATGAAAACAATATTTACAGTATATATTATGTATAAAAATAAATATAAATAAATATGTTCATCAAATATATTGGAAAACTGCACAAAACACCCCAGAAAACCGACTTTTTAACCGTAACTCCAAAAATAATGAAACCACAGCCATTTGAAAGATAATTTAATTTATAGTATGATGGAAGTGAGTTTGGTTCAATTTGAGCTTGTGTGGAGCCGGAATTGATGTTTCAATTATCACTTTGTGGCTTTTTCTAGGTGTAATTATTTGCAATATATACAATATTTTATTTTACAAATATTTTTATTGTTTACAACATAATTTTATTTACAACTTTTATTTACGAAAATAATTAGTTTAAGGTCACATTATGTACAGATAAAATAATGTAAGTTTTGTACAAATATACATGAAAAATATTTACAAGATATTTTTGATTTTTCTGACAAACGACCCTATCTCCCCCTACTTTATTCCTGGTCGATCAGGTCAAGTCTTGACCTTCTCTCGGGGTTTGGATCAGTCTGTATTTATTGCATAACTACATCCTTTATTTTTCTTTTCTTTTTCTTTTCTTCTTTATTCTTTTATTTATGTACAAAAAGTGTTAAAAATGCAATTTTAACAAATGCATGCAAAATGGTAAAATTATGAAATTAATGGGTATTTACATGTGTTTGACTAAGAAAATGAAGCTAAAATAAAAGAATAAAGGCGATGAATCGTGGATTCATCAAGGGCACATTACATGACTCCAAAATGGAGTACATTTCAGTGTTGCGAGCTTAGCGACTTGTTGATCAGGGTTGTGATTCCTATCTAGAATTTGTTCGAGAGGTAGCTAATCATGAGCCAATGGTACAAGGCATCCGAGTAGTATTAGAATATCAAGATGTTTTTCCTGATGAGCTACCAGGATCACCTCTTGAGAGAGAGAGAGAGAGATCAAGTTCGAGGTAACAACACTACCAGATACACGACCGATCTCGATGGCTCCTTACCGCATGGCACCAATTGTGTTGAGAGAGATGAAGGTGCAGTTACAGGAGTTACTTGACATGGGATTCATAAGGCCAAGCACTTCACCTTAGGGTTCTCTGGTTCTATTTATCAGGAGGAAGGATGGATCCATGAGATTATATATTGATTATTGGCAACTGAATAAGAGAACGGTGAAGAACCATTATCTTTTGCCACGCATCGATGATTTGTTCGACCAGCTTCATGGATCTTCGTAATTTTCGAAGATCGACCTTCGATCAGGCTATCATCAGCTGAGGATTCGAGAGGCAGACATTCTGAAAACCACTTTCAAGACTCGTTATGGACACTACGAGTTTGTGGTGATGTCGTTTGGACTCACCAATGCACCTGTAGCTTTCATGGATATGATGAATCGGATCTTCCGTCCATATTTGGATAAATTTATGGTGGTATTCATTGATGATGTACTCATATACTCAGGGAATGAATGGGATCATGCAAATGATCTACGAACTATCTTGGATACATTACGGGAGTACAAGCTATATGCCAAGTTGAACAAGTATGAGTTCTGGTTATCCCAGGTTTCATTTTGGGGCATGTCATTTCTGGAGCAGGTATTGCAATTGATCTTGTGAAAATTGAGGCAATCATGTCTTGCGAGCAGCCCAAGACAATTACTCAGATTCGGAGTTTCCTTGGATTAGCGGGCTATTACAGACGCTTTGTCAGCAGAGTTTCACGCATTGTTCTCCCTTTGACATAATTGACGCAGAAGGGAGTTTCATCCATTTGGGATGATTCATGCGAGCAGGCCTTCAGGACACTGAAGGAGAGATTGACTACAATGTGTTGGACATGCAAGCCCATGGCGAGCCATTATGCAATAAATGTTATTGCAAATTTTATTCTCTTATCTGAAATAAAGAATAATTAATTTGCATAATAGGTCCCTTAGTACAATTAAGGTTATGTACCATAATCATCTTATTGATCATATAGTTGTTGTTCAATAATTAAATCATAGAGGCTGGTGCTTGGATGAATATCTAAAGAGTTAGATTGAGGACTCATTAAGCATTGTCAAATGATTATTAAGAGATGATCTGCAGCATGAGGAGGAGATGTCAATCCTCTCTCTGATGGTTGATATCTAAAGCATGGGAATAGAGATTCGAAGGTGTTAGATAAGTTAGGTCAAAGAGTTGACTTAACGAGATTGAGATGTGATCTCAATATCCAAGTCACTATACGTGGAATAATACAATCGCCATGTCCTTATCTCCAAGTATCCGCGAGAAAGTGCATTATCCTAGAAAGAGTTCAGGATAATTTCATTGTTGATATTATATATTCGAGCATTGAGAAAATTGATAACTAAATGTGGTTTGATTATAATGAATAATATGAATTTGATTCATATTATAAAAAGAGTTATCTAAGATAATTAAATGTGATTTAATTATAAAAGATGTGAATAATGTGAATGTGATTCATATTATTTGGACATATGAGAATAGAGATCCAAGATAATTAAATGTGAATTAATTATCATGAATAAGAATAATGTGGATAGTATTGTCCATATTGATCATATATATTATTAATGGGATTTATAATATATAAGAGAGAGCTATTTGTAATTTACATTTGTTAATTAAATGTTGATGTGAATTGGATTAACATTGGACATTAAATTGAAAATGTAATTTATATTTTATTTTGGGGTGTGAATTGATTCACAATTATCCAATGACAAGATTGCAATATTCATAAAATAATTATTAATTATTTTTTATAATAATTTACAGCAAGTGTTGTTGGAAATCTTAGAGATTTCCATAGAATAATATAATCTCATGAGATTACATGAGATTGCCACCAACTTCTGTATTATGGAAGGAGGCAATCTTCATTCCATAATCTCCATGTTTGATTGATTTAATTTTAGGATTGATTTATATTGATTTATCAATATATATTTAATCTAAATTAAATTAATTGTTGTTGTATTTTTACAACAAAATCTTGACCATTAAAAAAACACAAATCAATGTGAGCCGTTGGATTTGTGTTGTCCGTGAATTGAGATCCATGGATCGTAAAATATTATAAAAGGAGAGGCACCCTCGTTGCTCTTCTTTACACACACAACACAAGTTGGAGACAACAACTCTCTCTCTCTCTCTCTCTCTCTCATTCTCTGCACGCCATCTCTCTTACTCTCTCTTGTGGCCGTCCACCATGGAGCCTTAGAGAGAGTCTCTCTCGCCACAACGTCGCTGTTATACTATCGAATTGTTTGCTCATGGATCTCCGTCTCCTTTGGTACGCCTCACTCGTGAAGAAGACGTCGGATCTCGTGTGACAAGATCATGAGATTCTCTGCCTGGATCATCAATGTGGATTGCGAAAAGCACATGTTTCATCAATGCGCTTGCAAGCGTCTCCTCCATCAGATCGGACTTGAGATAGAAGATCTCTTTGTTTAGAGACTCGATCGCAAACACGCTTCAAGAAGTAACCCTAATACATGTATGTGGTTTATAAGAAATGATCCGAGAAGTGTTCTTGGATCATGTGGTTTTGTCACATGAAAATTTTTAATTTCTGCTGCCTCGAGCAACTATTGCGACTAGTCGCTCCCGATCATATACGATGTGATCCTCACACTTCCATGATGCGCTTAAGGATCTCACCATATCCTTCACATGAGACACAGAATTAGAACATTCAGAGCTTAAAACGTTCACTGAATCAATATTTACCGAATCACATCTAATTATAAATAACAATTCAAAGTCTACCAAATAACCCTTTTCATAAAAAAACATGTCTCATAATGATAATTTTATTATATTTAAATTTCAATTAAAATCCATTTCTAACTAAAATGGAGTTAGATAAAACATTCTTCTCTACGTTAGGAACATGCAACACTCTGTGCAAAGTCCAAACACGTCCAGAAAAGAACCTCAAGTTGACTTCTTCTGACCCTAGCATCCTAGCTGTAGAATTTTTCCCCATCTTCATAGTCCTGCCACTGCAGGTATGATAAGAGGAAAATAAATTTCTGTTAGAATAGATATGTACATTGGCTCTCGTATCTACGAGACACTCATTTGGATAATGGATATGGTATAGTTCAAGTTTTATAGAGACATACCCCTAACTAATTCTAAGTCTCGTACTGATCTTATTCACTTGCTGACTCTCATCTGCAGCTTTAGGATGAGCATAGGACAGATAGTCCTTCCAACGACTAGCTTTATTACAGTACCCGCATGGTTTATTCTTTGTCTTATTAATGATCTTGCCCTTTGTTTAATTTTATTATTGTTACTTCCCTTTCACTTCTTATCTTTGTCCTTCAAGATCACGAAATTTACCTTAGCTTGAACATCAATAGGAACCAAGGCTTTTATTTCATTTGTTCTTCCTCTATGGTGATTTCCATCATCAAGTCATTTATAGAAAAATTTCCCTTTTTATGTTTCAAGGTCATACTGAAGTTTTCCCAAGACTTGAGAAATCTTTCTATGATACCTATGACCTGAAACTTCTCTGTAAGTGTCATCTCGGCATCTTATATATCATGGAGTAAGACTAAAAACTCATGTATCTGTTCATAAATCGACTTTCCTTCGTCCATGATAAACTTTAACAATTTAACAACGGAGTATTTTTCTATACTAAGATCTTCAGTGTCATACTTCTTTTCTAGTTCTTCCCATAGCCCTTTCGCAGTCTGCTAACAAATAATCTACCTCAAACAACGTATTGGAAAGAACGAAAAAGATGCAACCATAATATATACGTTCACGTTCCTTCCACACAGATTGCGCTTTCTGGCAAACGAGTGAGGAATTTTCCTTTTCCATTATGGGGCATTCAGTTTCAAGCATCAAGATTAACCTTATATTTGTTAACTAGATTTTCATGCATTGTTGTCAATGCTTGAAATTCTGACCACTGAATTTTCTAAGCATACAAGTCATATCCATCCTTGATTTAAACATGGTGTTCGATATAGTTTTAATTCTAGTACACGATATCCTCTCTAAGATTGTTGGAAATAAGATCATTAAAGCACACATTAATCAGTAACTTCCTTGATCAAACAAATCAATGAATTACATATTAACAAGATTAAAATCATACATATATGATTCATATAGGAATTGAAAAATACATGCAGGAAACAAAAAACCATTTTTAAATCATATTAGGGCGAGATCTACGAAAGGCAATGCAATAAATAAATTGCAACAAATAAAATAATAGTTAGATTAGATCGAAGCATCCATGAAATGGATTGTCCTTAGAGAGGGTATCGCCCCCACAATACCAGTTTAAAGGGTACTTGCGATCCACTCTCAAGATATGGAAGCACACGATCTGCGTCTGCGCACACCAACGAGATCGTTCTCGAAAGAACCTCAAAGAACTTACAACCGAGAAGAATAAGAACATAGGTCGCAGATGCGATGGGGAAAACAAAGAGCAAAAATGGCGTGAGAGTTTTCTTGCGAGTGAAGAAAATGACGTCCAGTGGAAGGGTACAAGAAGACCTAGGGTTTGACTTTTCACATTCCGAAAACATTCCCCTAAAGGGTGCCACTTCGGATTCTGAAATGTTTGCAAGATCAAAGACGTTAAAGTCCAATTCTCTTATTGTGATCGAATCACAACGAACTCTCCCAAGTCCGGACTCCCAATCCGAAGTAGAGCACATGTGCATGTGTGGTCCTCCATTCCTCTTCTCTACTATTGTTACAGGAGTTTTGGGTATGAACTCATATATAAACCCACCAAAAGTTTAGAAATACTAGATGTGGTTGTAAACTTCGTCCAAGCTCCATCTTGTTTCAAATATAAGAATTCCCAACTTTCTCTCCAATGTCATTTGATTTTATAATTGATACCAAATTAAAATCTAATGTAATTTCATAAGTTTAACAAATTAAAATCTAATTACATTAACTTTGAATACAACATAGATAATTAAGAAAGAAGAATAGATCGTGTTCCCGTCTAGTGTAGTTTTCTTCCAAGAACCAGTATCCATAAAATACATGAGGCACGGAAACCCATTGTTGATGCGAATGTGGAGATCTTTATAGATAAGCCTAAATTTTTCCCTAATTTAGGCATGCAACCTCACCCCCACTTACAAATAATAGACCATATTTTTATGCCTAAGACGTCCTTATAAGAGTGGCAATGCCCCGTTCCTCTATTATAACATAGATGCAAAAAATTCTTCAAGATGGGTCCCAAGTTACCTCTTTTTCAAATAGATAAATTACCAAAATGATAATCATCTACGCATCGATTCTCAATTTAAGCCATTGTTTTTTGTGTGTAACAAAAGAGAATTTTGATCTTATTTTTATTTTTCTGATATCCTGATATGATCACTCCGTTAAAAACTTGCTATGAATCGACCAGAGCTATGAAAGTTAAAATGAAAATGCACTCTAGATCCTTTTAAAAGTAACCATGAACTCGAGCGATGCAACCAGACATCTCACAAGCGGCATGGTGGTGCGACAACGATCAACTGAAACCCAATCCTGGCCTTGCAAGGTCTAACTCGTGTAGATTCTCTTCCATCTTGTGCCCACAATCATGTCAACATCCTCAGCTAATACATGTCGTCTACTCAGTTGATTTTTGATGACCCAGTATATGCCATTAATCTCGAAAAATGATGACCCACTTTATTACCATTCCAAGATGAATTCTTTAAGGAATTTTTACACCCATAATCCTGAGTAATATCGTAATAACATTCATAACCCTGAATAATCGTGAATTACGCTCAGGACCCTGAATAAGTGTATCGTCTTACATCCATAACCTTCTGTTATTTTACTTCACTAACTCAATCAGATATTGAGTTAATCTAACCAGTCAAAGATCTAACGGTTAGGATTAACTTAAATAAAAAATTTATCCCATCGGATAATCAATCAATATTTGAGAAGGAGCTCCTCGACTTCAGGTGTCCAAGTGAAGGAAAATGGGGCTTCAGGGAGGCACGAAGCTCCTCGGTGGCGGGTCTTGGGGGAGGGGGGGGGGGTTCTCTGGCCGGTGGGTTGCTTCTTCGAGCAGGGGAGGAACATGTCTCGGGTTCTGGGGGAGGGGGGGCTTCGAGGAGCTGGACGCAGAGCTCCTCGGTGGCAGGTCTCTGGTACTGGGGGGAGGGGGGTCGCGGTTCGCATGGCTCCCTGGAAGGAGGGTGGGTCTCGCGGGTCGGGCGGCTTCCAGGAGGACGGGTGGGTCTCGCGGGCTTCTCTTTGCGGTGGTGCTTGGCGGGTGGGTCTCGGGTTTTGGGAGGGGAGGGGGGGAGGTTGGTCCAGGAGGAGCTTGGAGACGGGAGCAGCGGGCATGGGGGGCTGGGGCTTCGAGCAGGGGAGGCAGTGGGGGAGACGGGGCTTCGGAGGAGGAGCAGGAGTTGGGTACGAGGCGCCACGGGGCTCGGGGATGCGGGAGGGAGGGGTTTCCAGGAGGAGCTCGGGAGCATGGGTTACAAGCAGGGCAAACGTGGCTTCCATGGAGAATGGCATGTTATTATACATAAGAATGAGATTTAGGGGCACTTTTGTCTTTTTTCATCAAAAACCGTCAAATATAACAGGTATATCAATCGGAATATAACACGGGGTTATGTCATGTAAGAGTTAACCATTACTCAGGGTTTCTTATGTAATTCGCGATTATTCAGGTTTATGAATGTTATTACGAAATTACTAAAAGTTATGGGTGTAAAAATCCCATTCTTTAATTGAAAATCGATGAATAGTTGAGAACTTTTTTAAAATTTCCTTTTGAAATTAGAATAAAAAAGAAAATTCAATTAAAATGATTTTCAAAATGATTTCTTCCCTTGGGTTGAAGTTATCACATATATAGAAATAGAATATTCTTCCCTCTATATTTTGTACGAGCTTAATTTTTTAATATTTTGAAGTTATTATATTGTGACAAATCCTTCAATTCGACAATAATATTTCATACGGGCATGAAGTGTCTGTTAATAATGACAGTTATCGATATGTATGTTAAGTGGGGTTCCTTGGAGAAGTGATAGGGAAGCTTTGAGCAACTCGCAGGTCTTAAAGGACTCTATATGGTTCTATTTTCTAGAACATAGTCTGTGGAGATTAATATGACGCTAAATTATCTTGGTCTTGCAAATGGGAAGACCTAATTCTTACAAACATGTCCTATCCGATCAAGTCATCACGTCTTCTTGGGATGGATGCCTTGTTATCCAGGCTACATATGATATATGTTACCATGATAATAAAATCTTCTAGTCATCAGAGCTGGATGTAGCTATTTTGGATGCTGCTCCTTCTCATCTTGATGCTGTTAGTGTATTAACAATGAGATAAAAAGAAAATAGATACATTCTATAATGAAAGTATCTTACTATGCGATACATTTAATATATACTTGCCGGACTGTTGCCGGTCGATTTGGCACATGACATATGATAATAGTACCTAAACATTTTGCTTTTAGGACGCATTCTAAAATTATTTATCATCATCGAAGACATTGATCCTTACAGTTTATTGAATTTTACAGGGTTAACAGCAAAGGCTATATATTATGAGAAAAATGAGACTACCCTAGATAGCTCCCCCTGCCTTATTTTCCACCATTTTTAAATTTTTTTGAAAAATGAATCCGTAGAAATTTTAATTATATCTATATATTATGTCATTCAAGTTTCGTGAGAAACATATATTCATACGTCCTCCATATAAACAATCATCTTTCAACGGCCACAGAATTGTTGAAATTGGCAATGTCTGGATAGAGGTCGCATGCCACGTAAAATTTGAATGGCATAATATAGAGATATAATGATGAAAATTCATGAAAGCTTTTTTCAAAAAAAATTAAAAAATTGAGGTAAAATGGAGAGGGTGAGCTTAGTTAGCTTCTCCGAGGGAGCAACCCTATTTTACCCTTTCTGTGATTACATGTTCGATTTTAATATGACGTGATTAAATGGTTGATTAATAATATTATGAATGTACTTATACCTCACACTTTCAAATTTTAAAATTCTCCACAAAACTTTACAAAGACTAGACACCTTAGTTCTAAAATTAAGCCTAAATAAAAGTATATGGGTCCAGGACATGAGAGGACATGACAGATAAGCATAGCTCAGAAAAAGGAGGAACATGATAAGGCTATGCATTATCTTAAACGGAAAAGAGACCAAGTGACACACACACACACGATTAAACATGCATGCACAACCAGCTGTACAGGTCCCTCATTCATGACAACGAGCAGCAATTAGGGTTTCCTCGATCACGTCTACATGACTTGTGAATCAGGTGCTGCTCAGGGGACAACAACAGCTTTATTTGTACATGATAGAGGAATCTGATCTCCAGTCGATAGATCCTAAACAAGTGAAACATGTCCCACTAATGAACTGCCCATTGTTTCCAGTCTTCATGAAAGGGCATGTATGGTTTTGAGCCTGACCAGTTCCAACTTCCAATAATGCATCATCCCTTAAAAATATTATTATGATTCTAGACACATCTTCTGGCGAGGCACATGTTGCTGTTCCCTTTCCATAATCTTGTAATTATTATAAACCCACCACTCATCTCATATTTAATGGCTTGACCTAAATTTGAGGTCCCATCATGGTTGCCATTTGTGAGTATAATAATATATGGGTAAAATTGAACTGTCTCTCCTAGGAGCCCCCACTTCATTTTCTTCCATTTTTTATTTTTTTCAAAAAATACTTTCGTGACTTTTCACCATTATATCTCTATATCATGTCATTCAAATTTAATGTGAAATAGGGACTCATACGGCCTCCATCCAGATAGGGGCAATTTCAACAATTTTTTTTGATCGTTAAAAAATGATTGTTTAGATAGAGGTCGTAGGAGTCTCTATTTCTCACGAAATTAGAATGACACAATATAGCGACATAGTGATGAATTTCCATGGAGTCATTTTTCAAAAAAAAATAAAAATTGGTGGAAAAATAGGGGGGGGGGGGGGAAGTTAGCTTCCCTAAGGGACAACCCCATTTTCCCGATACTATTTATAGTACAAGTGATTATATAATATTTAACTGTTTTCTTGATTATGTAGTTTATTTATAAATTAAAATCCAAAACTCAAATCATTATTTAATATTTTAAATCGATTTTAAAAATTTAAAATAGTCAAAACTGAACTATAAGTGTGTTTATTAAGGGAAAATTGGGGATGCCCCTACGAGGAGCTAACTTGGCTCCCCCGCCGTATTTTCCACCATTCTTTTATTTTTTTGAAAAATAAATTAGCGAAAATTCATCACTATATCCCTATATCATGTCATTCAAGTTTTTATGAGAAACAGAGACTCCTACGACCTCCATCTAAATAATCATTTTTTTAACAATCATAGAGTTATTGAAATCGACCCCATTTTGATGGAGGATGTATGAGTCTCTACTTCACACAAAATTTGAATAACATAATATAGGGATAAAATGATGAAAATCTAGGGAAGTATTTTTCAAAGAAAAGGGAAAATAGGGTGGGAGAGCTGATGAATCCATGATTCAACATCTTTACTCTTTTATTTTAGCTAAAATCCTTGGTAAAATACATGTATATATATATATTCATTAATTCATATTATTTACCATTCATTATTGACTTTTAATATTGTATATTTGTCATTATTTCCACCAAAATAAAAGAATAAAGAAGAAAATAAAAAAGGAAAGAAATAAAGAAGGATGTATTTATGGAATAAATGCAGACCGGCCCAAACCCCGAGAGACGGTCAAAACATGACTAATCGATCAGAAATAAAGTAGGATACAGGTTCCATAACTTATAAAAATAAAGAAGATCAAATCTCACTTGTACATGTTGATCATTTTTCACCTTATACATATTTTTACCTAATTTATTTATCAATAACATAACCTCAAATAAAAATATTTTCTTCTTAAAAGTTGTGTGTAATAATGTGTATTAATTTATAAAAATACAATAAAATTATTTAACTAATAAATAAATAATAACATTGAACCAAAAAGTCATAAATCTAAATTCCTAGGTTTATAACTATTTATAGTAACCTCCAAATTGATCAGATTGCCTTTAAACTTAATTTTGTAACTAATACTATTCATTAAAATTACCAAAAAAAAGTGGAATAAATTGTGTGAGTTTTGACATTTGAACCCCTTTGTATATATACACATTATGTATATAAAACTTCTTTATTTTCTCTTTTTTTATTTCTAATAAAAATTAACTTAATTCTTTTTATAGTTGTTCATAACAATCACTAAAAATATAAAAATATAACTTTAAAATAAATGCGAATAAATATAAATAATTCTCAAAATCAAAAGCTGTAAAGCCTAACTTCCAAACCTCATAACCTGGCCATATGAACTCTGATTTGGGTGTACTCACTTTTAAAGTTCATTTTGTAAAATTATCTATCAAATGAGAGTAGTTTAACTAAATTCAAAGTTAATACGCAAATAATAGGTTTTGGGTTCCTATTGATATACTTGTATATATATTGTACATATTTTTATGTATTTATTCTCTTGTATATATTTGCACATATTATATTTTTTAATATTTTGTAAACATTAATTTTAGTTATATAAAATGAAAATAAAAATAACAAAATAAAAAATAAAGCAATGTGTTTATTACATAGGTATAATGTACCTATCTTGTATATACGTTTATTTATTTACACCATTAAAATAAAGTGTAAAATTAAAATAAAAATATATTTAAAATCATTAATTTATTCTATAAATAAATAAATAAATTATTAAACTATGTAATTATTTGTAAAAATAATTTATTAAAAATTTTATTTATTTTACCCTATTTAATTGATTTATTTAATTTATTAAAAATCATCATAAAATTATTTGTTAAATGATTAACATTATTTATTTTAATAGTTTTTTATTTAAATCATTTCCAATTTTTTTATTTATTGTTTATTTAATATGTTATTTTATCCGTTCCTTTTTTATCTTATTCCCAGACCTTCTCTTATTCGTCCACCTTAGTTATTTTGACTTCCGATCAACTTCTCCCTTCTTTGTTCCAGACCCAAATAACCATGGACTTGCCTTCTTCTCTGACTTTTCCTGCCTGGATCCCAGTTCCTTCCGACCCAATTCCACCACCCAATTGGAGGGCACAGATCTAAGATCCATGCTTGATTCATTATTTTCCCTACCCTCGATTCACATGCAATCTTATGATTCTTCTCGAACCTCCTCCACCTATAAAATCATCTGAAGCCTGCATTTTCTTGTACCTTTTGGCCGCTCCTCCTCTTCTAATGGGCGCCTTCTTCTATTGAGAGTGACAACAAGAGCGTTACCAATGTAGAGAGATCCTGAAGTTGAGTTTCCCTAAGTCCAGAAGTATCTCCGTCGTGCTCCACCATGACGAGCCCAAAAATCGACCTCTTAATGTCATTTTAGTGCATTGTAGCTGGCCGAATCGAATGCGTCAAAAACCACTTGATTTAGAATAATCAATCAAAGTAAAGCGGTCGAAATTTTTTTATTTGGGCAAGCTCAAGGTCGAACTCAGGGGCATGAGCCTCTCAAATGTTATTTAGACTCAAAATACTTAGATTAAGTGTTAGATTAACAACTCGTGGGTCAATAAATACATGAAAGAGACATAAAATGCAAACACATGAAAAAGACACTTTTTGTTGGCTTTTTTTAGATGCAATGAAATGCAATGAGACCAAGATATAAATATGCCCAAATTATACAAAATCTTTGAGCAATCAAACAGTAGTAAAACTCAGATTAGAATCATGAATCAAGTTTCATTAGTTCACTTAAGATAAGGCATTAACATGTTATATAATTGACACTTTGCTATTAAAATAATTCATCAAAATTCACAGTGTCAAAACAGAAATATAAGCATGCTATTAAGAAGACAATGAAAGAAGCTTCAAAACAAGATCGAAATCGACTCAAACGGAGCTAGGATGCTCAATATATTCACAAATGAAACCAGGGGCATAAATGCAAGAAAAATATAAAGATAACTAGCAAACATGTCCCTAAATGGGACTAAAATGTAAATAAAATTAAGTTTGAGGCCTTCCCTGTAAATTAACCACACGCACGGGGGTATATTTACAATTATTAAAATCCGCGAGAGTTTAGATGCAAAATACCCCATGCACACATGGTTTCCACGTGATATCTGGATCTGGATGCAATATGGAGGAGTGGCGGGGGACCTTCTGCAAAATACCTAGCGAGTCACGTGACAGGCACGTGATGGCGAGATTCAGGTGGCTTGCAGGCTCGAATGAGCTTCGGCTAGGCTCGGCGTGCGACTCTGGCTCGGCAAGGCTCGGAATAGGCTCGGGGACCCGAGCCTGGAGATTTGGTGCTGAGGCTCGGAGCAGACACGTGGGTTGATGTGGACCGCCCGATCAGGATGATCCGATGGTGTCTGAAGGAGTGCCTTTGGCTCGACATGGTCGAACGTGAGCCCTCCGATCTTCAACATCTGACGATATCTGTACAAGATCGGGAAGAAGACGTGGCTCATTGTGGGTCATCCGATGTGCATAGTCCCCCCTTTCCACCTCCATCACCTCCTCTCTGGTCACC
The DNA here is from genome assembly GCA_037367405.1 of Ottelia alismoides. Lineage (NCBI taxonomy): Eukaryota > Viridiplantae > Streptophyta > Magnoliopsida > Alismatales > Hydrocharitaceae > Ottelia > Ottelia alismoides. The sequence goes on from JAZKJV010005373.1 coordinate 294,803, forward strand.
ACCCGCCATCCCCTCCCAAATCACATTTCCTAACTTCTTCCCCTCCAAATCAAGAGCAAGATGACTAGGACATTTGCGGCAGAGCCAATCCATGAATAGCTCTAGCGAGTGAGGATCGACACTGGATTGGGTAGACCTAGTGAGTCGCTGATTCGCATCCCCATCTTCGGGAATGCACCTTCACCGCACGATGACCCGCCATTCGTTGTGTGTTGAGTCAACAACACTACACACTTTCTATTATCTAATTTCTTCTTCTACTTCTTCTTTCTTCAATTCGTTTGGTTTGTTTTGAGTCAAAACCTTTTTCTTCCTATTTCTTCCTCACGACCATATTTCTCCTCCAGTTTTATGCCCAAATTGATACCATCCATGATTGATAGCCTCTGTCTCATTCCATAGATTTCGATCCAAACCTCTTCATTTCCATTTTGACTGGACGTAAATCATTCTCCAAAATCCGCATCAATTAACCCCATTTCTCGTCAAATCCTCGTAACACCCCAACCCCAAACATAGTGCCATACCTAAAACTCACGAAGTATGGGGGTGGTTTATAAGTGGTGGGGACTACTACTTGACAACTTGGGCTTAAACATTTTGGGTGGTTGTCAGCGGGTTCATTTGGGCCCGAACCCAACAAGTTGTCAGGGCCAGTTTTCATCGATAACGGACCGGGGACCTAAGCCCGAGACGTTACAAATGGAATAAGAGCGGGTTCCCTCTGATAGTAGAAAGGGCTACCCGAATAAGCCGGGAGCGTGCATCCGCCACTGTCACTGGGAAGAAGTGAATGTGCTATGTTGCAACGAGGACGTTGCGGATATAAGTGGGGGAGGTTGTAACACTTCAACCCCAAACATAGTGCCACATCTAAAACTATTGAAGTGTGGATATGGTTTATAAGTGATGGGGACTAGTACTTGACAACTTGAGCTTAAGCATTTTGGGTGGTTGCCAACGGGTCCATCTAGGTCCGAACCCAACAAGTTGTCCGGGTCAATTTTCCTCGATAACGGCTCGGGGATCTAAGCTTGGGACGTTACAAATGGTATCAGAGCCATGTTCTCTCTGTTAGTGGAAAGGGCTACCCGAGAGATGAAGCCACCCCTACAAAGAGGTTGGAGGAAAAGGCTACCGGAAGTGTGCAATCGTCACTATCACTGGGAATAAGTGATGTGCAATGTCGCAACGAGGACGTTGCGAATATAAGTGGGAGAGGTTGTAACACCCCAACCCCAAACATAGTGCCATACCTAAAACTCACGAAGTGTGGGTGTGGTTTATAAGTGGTGGGGACTACTACTTGACAACTTAGGCTTAAGCATTTTGGGTGGTTGTCAACGGGTTCATTTGGGCCCGAAGCCAACAAGTTGCCAGGGTCAGTTTTCCTCGATAACGGACCGGGGACCTAAGCCTGGGACGTTACAATCCTACTTGACAAACCATATTTCTATCTACTTTTTCCTTTCAGAATTTCATTCATGTTTAGTTTATCTTCTCGAGCATACAGATCCTACGGCAACAATACTCTTCCCCCCATCACTTCTTCTCCAATTGGTCTGAAATTATGACCGAGCTCTTGTTAGAGGAACTAGGATAAAGGAAATGAACTCCTAGTCCTTGACTCCTCTTTGACACATATTGACTCACGAGGTTAGGATCAGGTCTGCACGGTATATGAGGTCGGGGAAGAGGGATCCTTGGAGGTGGAAGGATATGTTGGATTTTTTTGATAGTTATGCCCCTCTTAACCACACATTGGTTTGAATGAACCATGGTTGAGTTCAACTAGTTGACGATCAAAGTAATAGAAGGGCACAAATGATAACTGTGGAAGAAGTCGGGAACACAATTAATATTGCAAAAAGAGGGGAATAATTGATGTTGTAATATCTCAGAAGGACATAAATGATAAAAACCTTAATTTATATCAAAATTATATTGAATGAATGAAGGTCTATATTATATTAGGCTCACTTCTTTGATTGTTGGATACCAAATATACACAGTAATTAACATTGCAATAAAAATGACCAATTCACTCTATGTACAAAAAGCACTATAGAAAAGTTTGATCCGCAATGCTAGAATATTAGATTAGCATTGCACGTGAGCGGTAATTGAAAAAGAGAGTTAATAGATCAACACAACAAGAAAATGAGTCTACATTGATGTAATATTATGTTAAATATATAACAACATATGCCATCCTTCATAAAGTCAGATTTATAATAATGATTTTCCGACATATATGATGTTGTCAATATGCATCCAATTACATGATATACACCGACAATGACAACATATATGAAGCAATAAATAAATCAATGTAGTTACATTGATTTTAGTATATATCCTTTTCTTAACGAAGGCTTTAACTATTATAGACTAATATATACAAAGTTATCGAATATATTTTTTATGGGAAAAATGGGGGTGTCCCATTGGCTGTCCTCGCATCATTTTTATGTAAATTTTTATTTTTTAAAATATCACAATGTATATTCATCTATATATCTCTCCAATATGTCATTCGAATTTCGTTAGAAACAGAGACTCCTATGTCATCCATCTAGAACATGTAATTTAATGGTATAAATTGCTGCAACCGACCTGTTCTAGATGGATGTCATAGGAGTCTCCACTTTTACGAAATTCAGATTAGAGGGATACATAGATGAATTAGTTGGTGATATTTTTCAAAATAATAAAAAAAATTATGAAAAATAACGTGGAGGCAGCCCATCAAACATATTTTTTATTATCTTATTACAATATTTAAATATTATTCAAACAACGTAATGAGCTAAATATATAAATTCAAATCTTCTTATATTTCGGCAAGGAAGTGAGGGTCACCGGCTAGTATTTACTGTTTAGTAATGTGTGATTCAAGCCCATCTCATTGTTGTTGTTCCCTCATCTTATTTCATTTCAGGATTCACAATACAGGCTCCATATTAAAAAAAATCCAACCAAAACGCCTTGCACGCCCTCGAAGTCAACCTTCCGGCGCCTGTAGATCGCAGCTTCTGTCATCTGGTGAAGGAAGAGAACCATCAAGACGACTACTGCGCTATACTGGAAAGGAACCCATTTGAGCAAGAAGAAGATGACGACTGCATCATGCTGGACAAAACCGAACCACCTGCGGAGGAATACCGTAGAATCGACGCCAATCCCTCCGGAGAGCACTGTTTTGTCCTCTACGTCGATAACCAGCTCGAAATTTGCCCAGAGAAGCCGAATGGGGAGCAAGAGGAAGTGTGGATCGTCGCAGCGAGGGGAAAGGTGCGGCCTTTGTGCGTTATCGGTGACGCTCTTGCTGTGGGTTTTTGTGGGTTTTGTTTGGAGTTTGGTGCGGACATGGATAGTGGAAATTTGTCGATTGCAGGTGGCGTGCAGGGATTACGCGCATTCATGTTATCTGCGTGCACGCTACCCGTTCGACGAAAGTCCCCATGAGAGGTATTGCCGGAAGGTGGGTTGTGTACTCGTTTGGTTTGGTCGTATTTTGATTAAGACATGCTTGATGACGGGAGTTGTGTGAGAATGTTGGATTTGAAAATAAATTTCGGATAAGATTTTTTGGGTTTTCTGAACTCACTCGAATTTTTGTTCTGGTGTATTTTACCATGGGAAAAACACTCAGGGGGTGTTTGGATAGTGGGTTTAGGTGGGTTAAACTGGTTGCAGGTAACTCATTTTTGGGTTTGGTGTTTGGATAGAGGGTTAAACTGGGGGTGGGTTAGAAGTGGGTTTATTATGATATGATTGTATTGGAGTTTGAAAAAGTTAGTAGTTATTGTGATGTGATTGTATTGGAGTTTGAAAAAGTGAGTAGAAGTGGAGTAGTTTATATTTTTTAGATGAGATGATGGTATAATATATTATTTTTTGATAGGATTGATGATGTAAAATTTATTTTTTTAATTTTTTAAAAAGGGAATAAAGTGGGGCCCACGAGGAGGGAGAAAACATGGGTTAGGGGAGTTAAACCACCCCGGGGGTGGTTTAACCTTGTAGCCGAACACACCCTCAGGGTGCATTTGGTTGCCGGATTAAGGCGGGTTAAACTGGTAAAAGGGTAACCCGTTTTTAGATTTTGGTATTTGGATAGAGGGTTAAACTGAAGGTAGGTTAGAAGTGGGTTTGGAGTGATATGATTGTATTGAAGTTTGAAAAAGTGAGTAGTTATTGTGATGTGATTGTATTGAAGTTTGGAAAAGTGAGTAAAAGTGGAGTAGTTTATAATTTTTATATGATAGGATGGTATAATATATTATTTTTTGATAGGATTGATGATGTAAAATTGATTTATTTAATTTTTTTAAAAGGAATAAAGTGGGTCCTACGGAGAGAGAGAGGGGGATGTGGGGTAAGGGGGGTAAACTCCCCAAAGGAGAGTTTAACCCGTCACCCGAACGATACCTCAATATGTACATATGAGTGATCCTATGATATATATATATATATATATATATATATATGAGTGATCATACGAGAGCTGTTAGAAATATGTAACAGATATTTCCAAAACCCTTGTAAGGGTACTTTTGTACTTTTCTCCTTTCTGTACTCATTAGGGTTTCTAGGTTTGTCCTATATATGGACCCCTACACCCATTGGAATAAGACAAGGAAAATCATTCCATCTCTGACATGGTATCAGAGCAGTCTCGCAGGCCTCTCTCTTACCGCCTCCCTCCCGATCCCTAGCCTCTCCCTCTCGTCTCTCTCCATCTCGCGAAACCCCTCTCCATCGCCCTCCCAGTCGCTCCTCTCCATCGCGCGATACCCCTCTCCATCGCCTCACCTCCACATCACCACCCTGATCGCCCTCATCCCAGTTGCCTTCCCATCTCATTCCCATCGCCCTCACGATCCCAGGCACCCTCACGATCCCAGTCGCCCTCCACTCGCTCTACATCGCCAGGCCTCTCTCTCGCCCTCCCGATCCCCAGGCCTCTCTCTCGCCCTACATCGCCTCCCTCAACACGATCTCCAGGCCCCCACTCTCGACCTTGGGATCCCCACTCGCCCTCCCGATCGCCAGACCCTATTCGCCCTCCCGATCCCCAGCGCCTTCCACAAAACCCTCATGATCCCCAACGCCTTCCACTCGCCCTCCCGATCCCCACTCGCCTTCCACTCGCCAGGCCCTACTCGCCCTCCCCATCCCCAGAAGTACAACGCTTCTCCTGGGCTTCTCCAGGGCTTCTCCAAGAGCCTCTACCAGGGCTTCTCCAGCAACACCAGGACTCCAACGACAGCGACTACACCAGCGCCTCCCGCGAAGGCTTCAACTCCACGACTTCAAGGACTCCAGCAACTTCAAGGGATCCTGCTCTGTCCAGCGACTCTCAAGTGCACAGAAACACTCCAATGAGCAGTCCGATGACTCCAACAACTCCAGCAATACCATCCGGTGATATTTTACTACAGCCTCATGTCATCTGAGATTATCATTATTATCTAGTCCTTTGCTGCTAGTCTTGTGTGGCCGCCATGACTTCTACTCCCACATCTGTGGACTCAAAGTCCCTGTACCAATCTACATCTATGATGGTTCAGGGCACTACTATAAAACTCAAAGGAGCCGAGAATTATGTTCTCTGGTCTCGGTCTTTTAAAATATTTATTGGCGGTCAGCGGAAGGCCTATGTCCTTACTAAAATTCCCCCAGCAGAGACAGACAAAGACTTTGATACATGGTTCGTCGATAACTGTCAGGTTATCACTTGGATGACAAACAATATTGATCCATCTATTGCATCTAATCTCCTATATAAAGAAACTGCAAAAGCAATGCGGGAGAGTCTTGAAAATACCTACTCACAGAAAACTACCAAATCTCGGCTTTCAGATATATATATATACTAAGATTTGGTCTACAAATCAAGGAGATACATCCTTGATAGAGTATTACAGGCTGCTAACAGGGTTATTTGAGGAACTCCTCATTTTTCAACCTACATGCTGTGACAAACAGGTTAGAGAACGAGCAGAATGGCAAGTATATAGATTCCTATCAGGTTTACACCCTCGATATAAATCAGTGAAGGACCAGTTTCTAACTGCCGGAACATTACCTAATCTTGAAACAATCTTTGGCCGACTTCAGGAAATTGAGACGCCACAACCCCCTCCATCTGCTGAAATATCGGCTCACTTTGTAAGGGGACGATCAATCCCGTACGGGGGACGAGGACGTGACTCTGGTCGCGGACGTGGTCGTGCCTTTGGACGGGGCCGCGAATCATCACAAGCCCAAGGTCGTGATCATACTACTGCCCGTTTTTCCCCGTGTTCTCATTGTGGTCGCATGAATCACCCATCGGAACGTTGCTGGGCCAAATTTGGCATGCCTTCTAATGCCAACAGTGCGTATGAGATGACTACCTCTGATACTGACTATGAGATTGCTTCCCCGAGCCAAGAAGAACCTGCGAATGCTAGTCAGCATTCTTTTACTGCCTCTGAATATGCCAGTCTACGTCAACTACTACAGAACTCTCAAATTAACGTTGCCACTTCTGCTTCAACAGCCAGTCTTGCCACAACTTCGAGTACAATCGCCAACACAGCTACTACATCAACTCCTACATGGATCATTGACTCTGGAGCCTCGACGCATCTAACAGGGGAAGGTAGTATTCTCACTTCTTCTCGACCATCATCAGTTGTGAAAACTGTACGTGTTGCCAATGGAGCGCACTCGCCCATTACTAGTGTGGGCACTATGGAATTCTCTCCCTCCCTCCGACTCACGAATGTGCACTGGGCTCCAGCCTTTCCTATTAGCTTATTATCTGTCCATAAACTATGCACTGAGCTTAACTGTCAAGTGATATTTGATAAATTTTGCTACTACTTTCAGGACATCCGGACGAAGCAGATCTTTGGTGGGGGATATGAGAAGAATGGACTGTATTATCTTGACATCCCTACTGATTCCAATTTTGCGGGTGCTGTGTCCATTTCCACTGATCCATTACTATAGCATCTTCGTCTTGATCATCCATCTGCCAAAGCCCTCTCCATGATGTTTCCGGAACTTTCGTCGCTAAAACCCTTTGAGTGTGAGGCGTGTCAGTTTGGGAAACATCATCGAGCGTCCTTTCCTGCTCGAACTGAGCCTCGTCGTTCTATTCCTTTCGCTCTAGTCCATTGTGATATTTGGGGACCTTGTCCGGTTCGTACACTCAGTGGCCATAAGTATTTTGTTGTTTTTATTGATGATTTCAGCCGACTATCTTGGGTTTATCTACTAAAAGAACGTTCGGAAATAAATATTATCATAAAAAATTTCTTTCAGTATGTCAAAACCATTTTTTCCACTACTATACAAATTTTTCGTTCGGATAATGCGTTGGAATTCACCCAAAATGACCTTGCCACATTTTTTGCTTCTCAAGGGACCACACATCAAACCTCCTGTCCCTATACATCCCAACAAAATGGGATAGCAGAAAGAAAATCAAGACACCTCCTAAACATTGCCCAATCACTTCTATCTCAAATGAAAGTTCCCAAAATCTACTGGGGTGATGCTATATTAACTGCAGTTCATCTAACCAACAAATGGGTCTACTCCATTCTCTTTACTCTATCCCAAAGAGTCTCCGTTTCCCCTACCTCTACGGGTCTTTGGTTGTGTGTCGTTCGTTCATAAATTCCAAAATACAGATAAACTCTCACCACGTGCGATCAAATGTGTTTTCCTAGGGTACTCTCGTACTCAAAAAGGGTATATGTGCTATGATCCTCATGGTCATCGCTATTACATCTCGGCAGATGTTACATTCTTTGAGAAATCAAGCTTCTTCTCCCATACTATCATCGATATTCCCCTTGAACTTCCACCCCCACCCATCGTTTACAAACGACGAAACGCTTCGGCGCCTTCAGACGTCCCTTTACCTGTCTCAGTACTCCAGGATGATATGCCCTCTTTAAGTATTCCCTACAAGGATGTGCTGGATGATCCTCTCGAGCTTCCAATTGCTCTACGGAAGAGTAAGAGACAGTGTACTTCCTATCCGATGTCTCACTACACCTCTACTGCTAGTTTATCTGACTATGAAAGACGGTATACAGATGCTCTAATGACATTTTCCATCCCACGAGATCACCGCAGTGCCTTACAGGATTCTGGGTGGCGACATGCAATGGATGAAGAAATGAATGCACTGATATCCAGACAAACGTGGGATCTAGTTCAGTGTCCGAAAGGGACTCGATCGGTGGCTTGCAAATGGATCTTCACGACCAAACAAACACCGGATGTCACAATTGACAGGCTAAAAGCTCGCCTTGTGGCTAAAGGTTTTACACAAACCTATGGTGTAGACTATTTTGAGACATTCTCACCAGTTGCGCGTATGGGGTCTATCAGAACTATTATTTCGTTAGCAGCAAGTAAATCTTGGCCTATTTTTCAGTTAGATGTGAAAAATGCTTTTCTCTATGGCGACCTTGATGAGGAAGTATACATGCTGCAACCTCCTGGTTATGAAGTCGAGGGGGAGTATGTATGTCGACTTCGAAAAGCAATATATGGTCTCAAGCAAAGCCCAAGGGCATGGTTTGACAGACTTACCACAGAAATTAGTACGATTGGATTCCAGAGAACAAAATCTGACTACTCAGTATTTGTCAGAAAACGAGCAACTGGTACTGTTATACTTGCAGTTTATGTTGATGATATGGTTCTCATAGGTGATGCCTGCAATGGAATATCAGAAACCAAAGCCTTCCTTCAAAAGGTATTTGTTACTAAAGATCTTGGTCATTTACGCTACTTCTTGGGCATAGAAGTACTTCGCACTACTGAAGGACTTCACCTCTCACAGAGGAAATATTGTCTGGACATTCTTACTGAAGCAGGGGTTCTCGGATGCAAGCCCTCTAGTATTCCTGCAGACCCAGAGAAACATGCCATCCTGTCTGATTCTACCTTTGATGATGTCACTTGATATAGAAGTCTTGTGGGTAAACTCCTCTACCTTACTGCCACCAGACCAGATATCTCCTATGCAGTTAGCAGAGCTAGTCAGCACATGGAACAACCGAGTTACAGCTACTGGCAAGATGTCCTACAAATCTTATGATACTTGAAGGAATCTCCAAGACGTGGCCTCTTCTATGGGGCAAATGGGCACACGAAGGTTATTGCATACACGGATGCTGACTATGCTGGTTCCCCAGAAGATCGACGCTCTACTACAAGCTATGCGATGATGGTTGGAGGAAACACAGTTACATGGAGGAGCAAGAAACAAACCGTTGTATCCAGATCCAGTGCAGAGGCAGAATATAGGGTAATGGCTCAAGCTACATGTGAGATCACATGGCTATTGGCTTTCCTTCAGGAACTTGACATTAATGTCACTACTCCTATTCCTCTATATTGTGATAATAAATCTGCAACCTACATAACCACAAATCTCGTATTCCATGAACGAACCAAGCATATAGAGATAGATTGCCACTTCGTACATGATGCTGTCAAAGCTGGAAGAATTGCTACTCCACATATTAGCACTGATCTTCAGCTAGCAGATATCTTCACAAAGGCCTTACCCAAGAAACGACTACTGTGGATTATTTCCAAGTTGGGCATGACTGATAAACATGCTCCAACTTGAGGGGGTGTGTTAGAAATATGTAACAGATATTTCCAAAACCCTTGTAAGGGTACTTTTGTACTTTTCTCCTTTCTGTACTCATTAGGGTTTCTAGGTTTGTCCTATATATGGACCCCTAGACCCATTGGAATAAGACAAGGAAAATCATTCCATCTCTGACAAGAGCAAAAAAATGTGAGAGCATGAGAGCATGCATTCTGGACCACATGATTCTGTTTTCTCTCTCCTGACCTTCTCTCTCCTGGTTGGATCATGTGGTCCAGAATGCATGCTCTCATGCTCTCACAGGTTTTGGCTCTCATAGGATCACTCCTCTCTCTCTCTCTATATATATATGGGTTAAATGAGGCTACTCCATGGGAGTAGCCAATTGGCTACTCCCACCCCTATTTTTCCTCCATTTTTTTATTTTTTTGGAAATAAAAAATATGTATATTCATCATTAAATCCCCCTAACATGACATTCCAATTTCGTCAGAAACAGAGACTCATATACCCTCCATCTGAAGGGGATCAATTTCAGCAATTCTGACACCGTTAAAATTTGACAGTCTTGATGGAGGGGATAGAAGTCTCGAATTAAGTTGAATTTTGAATAACATCATGGTGGCATATTGTGATCTAAATTCCAATATGTTTCATTTCGGAAAAATGAAAAAATACAGGGAAAAAGGGGTGAGAGCATGTAAGTTGGCTACAACCAGGGAGCATACTCCCTTTTCCCTATATATATGGGTTATATGTGCTGCCCCCACCACATGGCTGCCCTCACCTCATTTTCGTAATTTTTTTTATTTTTTTTGAAAAATATCACCATTATATTCATCCTTATATCCCTCCTATGTGCCATTCGAATTTCGTCAGAAACAGAGACTCCTATGGCCTCCATCCAGACAGTCATTTTTTAACGATAACAAGATTTTTTAAATCGACACCATCTCCATGGAGGCCGTAGGAGTCTCTGTTTCTGACGAAATTCGAATGGCATATGGGAGGGATATAAGGATGAAAATACATGGTGATATTTTTCAAAAAAATAGAAAATTTGTTGAAAAATGGGGCGGGGGCAGCCCCATTTTTCCCTATATATAGGGTTTAATGTGGCTGCCTCTAAGGGGGAGCTAACTTGGCTCCCCCACCCCATTTTACCCAATTTTTATTTTTTTTTAAATTTCTTCCGTGAATATTCATCACTATATCCCTATATTATGCTATTAAAATTTCGTTTGAAATAGAGACTCCTACAACCTCCAGCCAGACAGTCATTTTTTAACGGTAACAGAATTGCTAAAAACGACCCCATCTGGATGGAGGCCGTAGGAGTCTCTGTTTCGCACAAAATTTTAACAGTATAATATAGAGATATATTGATGAAAATCCACGGAATAAATTTTCAAAAATAAAAAATAAAAAATGAGGAAAATGGGGCGGGGGAGCCAAGTTAGCTCCCCCTCAAGGGGGCAGCCCCATTTTACCCATATATATGACTTTGCAGTGACTTGTGCTTCCTCAATAACTGTACATGATATGATTCTGTAAAATCTCTATATTCAAGACGAACCTTACGATTTTCAAATCTTTGTTTAGTGGCTATTATCTTTTGTATTCATGACCATTGATAGTCATTATTCTTGTAATAACCCATGATCTCAGACTTGACTAAAATAGTCATGATATTCCACACTCCCACTATTTGAGAAGTGTATCTTCTTGGAAATGGTAACATGAGGTTCATTATTTATGACACCTCCAACTTTACTCAATTATTCTCGAGTCCCATCAAATCAACACGTTTAATGTATGTTTTAGATGCAATTCCTTTAGTACAAGAATTAGCTAACATATTACTTGCATGCATAAATGTTACCTTTATTTCTTGTTTAGCCACTATATCTTGAATATTAGTGATAATGGATCTCAATATGCTTTCCCTTGGAACTATTTACACCGTTGTTAATCAAGCTTATTACAGCTTGATTATCACAATATTTCAATTGGTTCTTTAACCAATTCGAGACCTAAGGTCTCAAGAAAACGTCTAATCCAAACAACATGAGTGGTGGTCATGCTACATGCAATGTACTCGGCTTTTTGTGTATGTCTAGAAATATATCTTTGTTTTTGCTTCCCACGAAATAATCACTTCACTAAACATGAAAAGGTAATATGATATAGATTTTCTATCATCAACATTTCCTCCGAATCTGCATTGGAGTATCCAACCACCTCAAGTGAATCTACCTGATAAACTAATTTTAATTGTACAATACCTTTTAGATATATCATAATTCTCTTTATAACTTCCCTATGTGCCAGCCTGTGATTACTTTGATATCTACTTACCAAGCTTATAGGAAAAGTCAAATTAGATCTTGTATACATCATTGCATATATCAAACTTCCCACTGCTTGTGCTTATGGAATGTCAAGAGGTTTCTGCGGCATTCCGGGACACCGATTTTCGTTTTCCCATCACATTTTCGTTTTCCCATCACAAATGGTGTATGAGTTAGAGTGCTATTTTGCATTCCAAATCTTTTCAAAATTGTATGCAAGTATTTTCTTGACTTAGGCTCAAGCTCCTTGAGCCTTTATCTCTAGTGATTTGAATACAAAGAACATAGGATGCTTCATCCATGTCATTCATTTCAAATTCATTATTCAATTTTTTCTTTTATTTCATTAAGCATTAATATGTCATTTTCAGCAAGCAAGATGTCATCAGTATATAGTGACATTATAACAAACTTGCTTCCACTTTTCTTGACATACAAACAATTATACAACTTATTTTCAATAAATCTGAATTTGATAACAATATCATGAAATTTGAAATACCATTGTCGTGAAGATTATTTCAAGCTATATAATGACTTTTCTATATGCATACACTTATGCATATTCTTTATAAATCAACATGAACACAAAATTGAGTCTTGAGTCCTTAAATCTAATGGCTCTACACTTTAGTGTGAATCAAGCATAAATGCTTTCTTTATTAAATGTTTGGATGCAAGTCCCCTAATTTGACCTAAATTTAGAAAAGTTTATTTTCGTAAACATGTCTCATCTTTTCTTCTATTCAATCGGGACTAAATTAATAAACATCAAAGCATGCATGAACAAAGATGGTCATAACATGCAATATTCCAAGTATTTTATCGCTCGATCCTTATTCTAAAGTAAAAAGTTATCATCGATTCACTGCTTACTCTGTTATCCTTCTCAATTGAATGGCATGCATATCTCACCTAATTTTGAAAATAATGTGTTACATCTAGTCCCTTTAGTTAATTTTATTCAAAACTTTAAATTTTGCGGAGAGTTACCCATTAATGTGCTTACATATCTATATTTACTTGACTCCTTATAGATTTAGAGTCCAAAAAATAGAGTTATATAACAACTTAGATGTTTAAACCATGATGTTAGCCTTGAAATGTCATAGACTTATGCATTTAATCATAATCATATAATTTCTAGAACTTGAATATTATAATTACGATTAATTATTATGTTTTATGAAAAAAATCTTTCACGAGTGAGGCTTACGCCTCGATACACCTCGAGGCTTACGCCTTGAGGAGGCAATATTGGGAAAACGCCTCGATACGCCTCACACTTTTTAAAACCTTGTGCATACCTCTTTCTTCTTTCTTTCCACCTTAAAACCTACGGGTTGTCGCATATAAATGTCTTCTCTCGATTCTCCATTAATGAAAGCAATTTTCACATCCATTTGGAATTATTCTAAATCCCTATATGTGACTATTGCCATGATCATCCTTATAGATGCAAATTTAGCTACCAAAGAGTAGGATTCTTGGAAATTTTTTATAGCTTTCTAGGTATAACCCTTGGCAACTAATCTAGCTTTGTATTTATCAGAGGTATCATCAACACAATACTTCTTCTTGAATATCCACGTGCACCTTATGGACTGCCTACCTTCTAGCAAGTCACATAGTTCTCGAATACCATTTTGCTTAATTGAGTCCAATTCATCCCTTATTACAACCGTCTATGATTCCGACTCATTAGAAGCCATTGTTTCATTAAAAGGAATAAAATATATACAATACTCTATACAATCTTCATCTACGTTGTAATACGAAACATTGCATCAGTACAGATAATAACCATCTATCCATGCAGGCTGTGTCCTGGGACTCTTGTTGCCGATTATACCGACAGTTTGTGTAGGTACACCCACTTTCTCTAAAAGTTTTATATTTACTACAGGTTCATTTTCCATTTCCGGATAAGGTATGCCATCCAATATTTCTTGTCTCATTTCTATATCATCTTCATTATCTTCTAAGACAATTAGGCTCTGTTTGGTTCAAGAATAGATCTTGAAATAAGGGTCCTATTCTCGCTCTCTCTTCCCCAACTATCGTACGACAATTCCCGCTACGGGGATCCCTCCGCCCTACTCTCGCCCTCCCTTATTCCCGGCCTTGTGCCAACTGTCCCCGCCCTTCTTTGGGCTCTCTCCCCCAGCGGGGCCCTTTCTTCTTCTCGGATGCTTGCTCTGTTCTTCTATCGCCCGAACCCAGACTGCAGCTTCACTTGTGAAGTGCGATTTTTGGCCTATGCATGCTGTAATATTGTCCCGTGAATGGCGAACTTGATGTAGGTTGCTTTTAATGTGGCATCAATGGGATGGTTGGACCTTGCAGGGGTTCCTTTTGACCCTTTTCCATAAAAGTATGGTGTCTTCCACTACCCTTTGAACTGTCATCTCGAGCATGTCCTCCTTCATGGAGTATAGGGTTTCCAATAACACTTCACAACCCTATAAATTGGGTCGAAGATCGATCTCCGATGGTTCACCACGCGACCTTGTTGTGGATTTTGTCCTTTGCTTGTGCCTACACATTTGTTCTTCCCTTTGCTGGATTGCGAGGTAACCGCTCAACCAATGCTCCATTTTGGTTCTCCAATCCATTTGACTGTATGCGTATTATGTCTTGTTGTTCTTCTTGGATGTTCATATTACTTGGTTGTCTGATAGTGCAATGTTAATGGTGATGAAATTGGGTTCCATTATACTCTGATCTCCTACTGCATTTATTGCCATGCCTTGTTTGGATTGTCGGTGATCATATAGACCTTTTTGTGATTCAGACAACAGTCCTACTATGACATTTCCTTCATTTGAAACACCTCATGATGTCTCTCTTGATGGGATGATTTGCATGGACCCTATTTGCTGTGTTTTGCTCTTCATATGATGCTCTACTGGGTGAAGCTTGAGCTGAGAGCTACTCTGTGGCTGCTATGTGATGCATTGTTGTTGTTCTTGGATGTCCATGTTGGTTGTGTGATTGATGGTACACTGCTAATTTGGTCTGAGATTGGCATTTAATGGGAGATGTTAATGAGCTTATTAGAGTGTCCATTTGTTTTGATCACTATTCATTTGATGCAACTTTGGCTGAAGCTTAAGTTGAGAGCTAAAGCTTGGATGTTCATGTTGGTGTTTTTGGGTATTCTTCTTCGTTGTTTGATTGCTGCTGCTCAATGGTGCCTGGTTATTGTTCTCAGATGTACATTTGTTGTGGTTTGTTTGAGATATATCCAAATTTGCTTTGAGAGGTTTTTTATGGACTCAATTTGTTGTGTTTGCTCGTCACTTAATGCTCCATTAGCCGGAGATTGAGCTGAGAGCAGCTCTACTGCTGCTCTGTGATGCATTTTTGTTAGTCTTGGATGTTCATCTTGGTTGCTGATCTATGATGTTTGAGCTTGATATGAGAGATGCAATCCTTCAATGCTGCTACGATGTTTGTTTCATTAAAAACACCTCATGATGTCTCCCTTGATTAGAGGATTTTTATGGACCCTATTTGTTGTGTTTGCTCTTTATTTGATGCCCTATTAGCTGGAGATTGGGCTGAGAGCATCTTTACTGCTGCTCTATGGTGCATTTTTGTTGGTATTGGATGTCTATCTTGGTTGCTGCTCTATGATGTCTGAGCTTGATCTGAGAGATGCAATCTTGGAATGTTGCTACGATATTTGTTTCATTAAAAAACCCCTATGATGTCTTCCATGATGGGAGGATTTGTATGGACCCTATTTGTTGTGTTTGCTCTTCATTTGATGACTCAATGGCTAAAGCTTGAGTTGAGAGCTGCTCTGTTGTTGCTTTACACTACCATGTTGGTGTTTTTTGGATGTTCTTTTTCGTTGTTTGATTGCTGCTGCTCAATGATGCATGGTTATTGTTCTCGGATGTACATTTGTTGTGCTTTGTTTGATGGCCACCTTCATGGGCTGTCGAGCATCGAGGCACGATAGCCCATCCGCCCCCCTGCCAACCTCCTCCGATGCCATGGTGTGCTCCACGACTCCCTCACCCACGAGACTCGGACATGTCACAACTTCCTCCAGAACACCCTCTCTCAAGACATCCTCCTCCATCAGGCCGTCGCCCCCGGCCAGGCCCAATCCTCCGCAGGGCACCACCCCCTCGGTTGGGTGTCCGCCGCCCTCGAGTACTGTCGTACCACACCCCTGCAAACTCTGATTGGCCATCCTCTCCTCGTTGCGATCTCGGCTCTCTTCCATCAGCCGCATTAACGCCAAAACCAGAGCCACAATCGAGCTTTTAAAGCTGTCGAAAAGACACCGCCGTTGGACCCCATATGAACCTTCTTTCTCGGGTTTGTCCGCCATACCCAAGATTTCGGTCGGGTTTGGATCCGATGTAACCGACCCGTCCAGCTTTCCAGCATCATTAAGTGGCATAGACGCCACGTAGGCGGAAGACTCCCTCATAAGAATAGGGGTCTGCGAGGGGAACTGAGGGGCCGCGTGAGTCCCCAAGACCGGGGATACAGAGGGACCCCCATCTCGATAGCACCAACACTGCCAAAAAACGGAAAAAGAGGAGACAACCTCACAGGTTGCGCCGCCTCGCCTCCTGGGCACCGATCCAGCTCCCCCAACCATGGCCCGACGGAGCCCCGCGCCTCGCTGCACCTTGGTGCTCCCTCCGGCCACGTCTCACCTTCAGTTTCTCGAGCCCGATCGCAAGCACCTTGCCCCACCATGGCAATTTCAATAAGAATGCTCCTCCCACCAATACGAACCCTCCTCCAGCCGAGCATCTCTAGCGGTATCCTTCTCACCTTCAAGATAGGGTCGGGAGACTCCCCCGAGTGGGTGCCCGACGATTCTATGGCCTCAATCACTACTTTTCCTTATAACAACGCGCGCATGCTACACAAGCCGCGTATGGTTAGAGGTACCCCACTGACGTGCACACGATGTGGGGTCACTAGCTGTCACGTTCCATTCGAGATTCTTACTCTGCGCCATCACAGCCCCGTCCAGCCCTACTTAGACCACCTCAAGAGTTCTCTGGACTCCATTTCTGCGAGTCCTCTCGCCAGCACCCGCCTTGGGGATAGAGGAACCTCTCCCCTGAACAGTGCTGCAGACACCATGCCCATATCCGAGGCTCCCTTGAATGGAGCCTCGCCAGGCCCTCCTCCTTCGCTCACCAACATGCTCGGTCCCCCCCTCGCAAGCGCCTTCGGAATCCCTAGTGGACAATGGGCAATAACTGGCCCTGTGCGAAAGGCCTCTGCATCGGAAGCAACGAATGGCAGCGCGACACTGCCGCACCCAATGCGAAAGGGAACCGCACCTGAAACAACCTCTCCTGAAGGGGTTGGAGAAGACTTGCTTCCTACTTGCAGCTGTCCCGTGACGGCTCTCCCTTTTCCTATGCACAATGACCCAGCCGTCTTCTCCGCTCTCCCACCCGCTCCCCCTCATCCTCCAAGGTATTATCGATAGTTGAGATTCTATGGGATCAAGATTGCTACAGATAAACCCAAATAACGATTATTGATTAAAGATCTAATATATAAAGTTGAGATCTTAGAAGTTAAAATGGTAAGCTTCTAGAACGAGGGGAGTGAGAGAGGATGGTTGGATCGTCATTGAATGGCGACACCATCACTACGTTCGGATGCGACTGTCAACTTGAGTCCTCACCATATTTCAATCACGGGTAGGGTAGAGGAAGAAGATCTCGGAGAGGAGATGCCTTCATTGTGGGGGCATCCGACATCAGGCAAATGAGTGTGTGTCAGGATCTGATTCATTGTTTCACATGTAGTAAATTAGGCCGTCAGTGGTTTTCTTGTCCCGGCATGAAGTTGTGGCGACCAGTTACTCAGGTGATTGTGTTCGGGAGGGGGAGAAGGATCTTATTTTTGTGGGGTTGGACAAAAATGCTGATACCTGCCTTATGGAGGCCAAAACAAACATTGGAATGGTTATTGACTCTGAGTTTGTGGGATATGTTATGCATTTATATGGCCTAACGGTTTGCTTGCTGATGAGATGAATAAGTTATTGAATCTTGGCCATACTACGATGGGGAGATTGCATTGGAGAAAATCGCGAATTCATGATGATGCTTTGAGCACTCATTCGACTTGATTGCTTTGGGTGCTAGGGCTACCGTTGTTGTACCGAGGTTTGGAGAAGATTAAAGATGCCTTGTCGCCGATTGGAAATGTTACAAGGGTGATCTCCGATGGCCTCAAATGTGGACAATCGATGGAGATGGTCTTCTCGGTGGAGGAGATCCAGTCATCCTTTCCTGTGTGCTTGCATGCTTGGTTGGGGGTCTTCCGCTCCACTTGGAGATCTCAAAGGATGATTTCCCAACCATGGAGTGTGGTGGGTTCCTGTTACATCATGTAGGCAGTGGAGCTTCAACAGAGAGGCGGTCGAAGGGATCACTACCACCACCGAAGTTAGCTGCCATCGAGTGCCGAAACTGAGTGACCGTTTCACTTGGGGATCGAAGAATTGTCATCACTCACGGAAGAGATTTCTAGATATTTGAATGGAGAAGATTCCAAAATGTATATTTCCTTTTTTGGGAGCGCCACATATGCTAGTAGGGCCTAGGTTTGCTGAGGTGGTGTCTTCATCTAAGGATCAGGTCGGATCCAAGATTGGGTTGGATTCAAGCAAGTGTGGTTCGAATGGGGGCATAGGTGACTCGACTCATGAAGGCTTTGAAGTGGACCTGAATTTGAATTGTGAAGGCTTTTCAGTGGATCTGAATCCAAATCGTGAAGGCTTTTCAATGGCGAATTTGAATCGTGCCCCGTCTACGTATTCCTCTCGTGACCCGATTATTTGGTCTGTTACCTCCATTCTATTTTAGGGCTCTGGGTGGAGGGCAACGGTGTCTCACAGCGTTGTATACTTGTCAAGCTCTCTTAGGGCACGCTTGCAGCTCGATCTGCTCCGGAGGGGAGGTATGGGCGAAGCTACTCATGGGGGGTGGGGGGGTGGGGGGAGGAATGAATGAAAAGGATGCATGTGGCATAATACATGGTGTTGGAGGCTACGAGACTTGGCAGGGGTTCGGTGAGGGCCTTCGTCACTAGGGCATGGCTCTTCTACCAAGGTGCCTAGGACTTCGTCGGTGGCACATCAAGAGGGGGAGGGTGATGCTAGCCCATTTGTGAAGCTGGTGGTCGGCGAGAGGCTGATTCGGGTGGATGGGAAAAAGGATATGTCGAAGTGTTTATGGATGGTTCCACCGTAGCGTGAGGGGTCAAGATCTTGTTAATGAATATTGTTTCATAGAATATGATGGGCCTTGGTAGGCCGGAGAAGAAAGGTAGGGGTGCTTGAGGCGCTTTAAGGAGGCTAAGGTTGATATTGTGATGCTGCAAGAAACAAAGATATCTGAAGAAAAGAATGTTGTGTGGAGGGTGATTGGCAGAATATATCTCACAAACTTCAAAGCAATTGAGTCGGTTGGTGTGTCTGACATCATTACGATGGGCTATAATGGAGACAATTTACATTGGAGCGTGAAGAAATTAGAAGCAATCATTCACTAACTGTGATATTGAGGCGTAAGGCAGATGGTACAACAGTCGTTCTTACGAATGTGTATGGCCCGCCAAATGGCACAAGCATTTCCGATCTTTTGGACGACCTTTGGCTGATTCGTTTATCTTTTTTGTTGGATCCTTGGATAATTGGAGGTGATTTTAATGTGACGTGACTGACGTCACAACCCGAGGAGAAATTGGGGTTGCGTGGTTGGGCAACGTGGGTTCCCAGGGTCTATCTTCCTTGATATGTGAGATGGGGCTGGGAATTGTGGACGCCACGACTTGCAATATACTTGGAGAAATTCGAGATCAAGATCATGGATTGAACTTTCCGCTTGCTTGGGCATGGGATCTGCCGAGGGCACATTTTGACCATAATCCACTGATTGGATCCTCGGGGGAGGAGACTAGGCCGAGAACTTTCTTCAAAATTGAACACACATGGATGCTGGAGGATGGTTTTCGAGACGATGTAAAGGATTTTTGGTAAGGTTTCATGTTGGAGGGGTCCACTTTGGTGAGGATGGCCATAAAATTGATGAAGTGTCATATTTTCCTAATGGATTACAATAGAAATGCTTGGGAGCAACACCGAAGTAGAAAGGTTGAATGCACAAGAGGAGATTTGTATATTCGACAGATTGGAGGATGAGCAGAACTTATTGGCTACAGAGATCGAGGAGAGGTACATGCACCTCCAGGAGGTTCACTTGGAGGATTAGAAGGTGGAGATCGAATGAAAGCGTAGGTCTTGGCAGCGGTGGTTCAAAGAGGGCGACACGAATACATGGTTCTTCCATGTTGTAGCATATGGCATGAGGAGGAATTTTATTCATGAGATCACCGTAGGCAAGATGCAGGTTCGCGACGAATGAGATGTGGGGAGGGCTCTACGTTGTCATTTCCATGCAGCTGGAGGGTTGCTCGTACTGGGTGGGGTTGGAGTGGGAGAAGAGTAAGGGGCATTTCGTCGGCTGAGGTGAGAGATTTGGTTGTTCACTGAGGCTGAAATCCGGAAGGCAATTTTTTGGCTCAACACAGATGGAACCTTGGGCCCTGACGGTTTCCCAGTATTTTTCTATAGAGAATTCTGGGATGTGATCAAAGATGACTTACTTGAGGTGTTGCATGAATTCAATAGAGATAATAATGGTTTTAAGTGACTGAACAAGGCTCTCTAATTCTTGTTACCGAAGATAGAGGTACCTACTAGAGTGGATGACTACATGCCGATTGCATTCTCTAATGCAATCTACCTTATTGTTGCCAAAGTTCTCGCTAATCGCCTTCACTGCATCATAAATGACAATATTTCTCCAAAATAGACATCATTCGTGCCTGGTATGCTTATGGCAGATGGCCTCGTATTGGCATCGGAAATGATTTTGGACTGGAAGAGGAACAAAAGAAAAGGTTTACTCTGGAAGGTTGACTTCTCTAAGGCACACGACTGCGTGGATCGACGTTTTCTCTGGACCTTGTTGCGGAAGAGAGGTTCCCCTAAGGTGTGGATCTCCTGGATCAAATGGTGCATTACTACATTATCTTATGCTATTATCGTTAATGGCCATCCGGAGGGAGGCTTCTTTCAACCTCAACTGGTTGTGTGTCAGGGATGCTTGTAGGATCCTGTCTTATTTGTAATCGTGGCTGATGCTCTGGGTACTGCAGTTGTTATATTTTGATTTTCTACTGTAGTATGCAGACAATATGATGCTTTTCCTGAATGGAATGTCATGGCTGGTTAGAAGGGCTTCTCGGGTTATGGATATATTCAGGGACATTTCATGCATGCAGATAAATAGAGAGAAGTTGGTATTTGGACCTTTTGGGCTCTCATCGCTAGAGATTCAGGAGGCTAGGAATGCACTGCAGTGTTCGATTGGTGATTTGGCTATATCATATTTGGGCCTCCCTCTTGTAGCGGGCAAGCTTAGAGCGGTTGACTGGAGATCAGTTTTGGACAGATTAGAAAGTAAGATGGCAGATGGAAAGTGACAACACTATCTGGGGGGGGTCAAACTGGTACTATTGAACCATGTCTTATATGCGATCCCCATTTTCTTCTGTTCTACCAGATTGTTACCTATGATGTTCGCAAGAAGTTGGAGGCCTTGATGCACATATTCTTTTGGGCGGATGGCAAGCATGAGAAGAAAGAATTTCATTTGATTAATTGGGACACGATTACTATTTCGAACAAGAAAGGAGGCTTGGGTATCCTTAGAGTAGAGAACATGAATAAAGTTTTAATTATGAAGTGGGTGGTTCGGTTATGGGGTAACTCTGATGACTTGTTTTGCCATTTGATGAGAAGGATCTATGACATTAGTGGCGTTGATGACCAGTACAATTCGTTTGCCATCCTCATTGTGGTTGGTATTATAAAGGTTTTGCTAGATTTGTCAGAGATGATGCGGCTTGCGCTTGGTAGTGGTGAGGCGTTCCGTTTTTGGTTGGATGATTGGTAGGGTGGTGGTGCACTCGAGATCGTTTCCCTCGGCTTCTTGTGCTTACGAATGATGAAACATCTTTGTGCATCAGATGTGGTCTTGAGATACATGGTCACCATCATTTACAACGAAGTTTTTAGAGCAAAGACGAGAGGAGTTTTTGAGGCTACAACAAGAGCTGAATGAATTGGAAGGTCCGCCACATGGGAGAGATGGGTTGGGAGGAGTTTCTCAATGAAGAAAGCGTATCATTTTTCATTGATGACCGAGATTTATTGCCTGGCGATATCACCCATGATGTCAAAATTATTTGGAGCAGCAAAATACCTCAGAGAGTGAAGGTTTTCTTATGGCTCACTCACCACTTCTGCTTGCTTATGAAGGAGCGACATGACATGATACTTCATGTTGGGGACAGCTTATGCGAAAGATGTGGTGCAAAGGGCGAAGATTTGGACCTTCTCTTCTTCAGATGTAGCCTATTAGCTCTGGTACGAAGATTGGCGGAGATATCATGGATCAAGGTCGACAGTAGCTCTCTTCTGGACCTCCATCCGGATGGTTTGCGACAACTCACATGTGGACAACTTCCTTCTCTTTGCAATCTTATGGGCGATATGGCATGCTATAAATGAGTTCACGTTCCACTGCCAATGTTTTTATTCAGAAAATGTTTTGGAACATTGTAAGGCCCTTTGAATGTCCTGGTCAAATGTAATTTAAACCTTTTTTAATACAACTTGTGGGGGGTCCCAACTCAGGATGCCACCCTTTTTCTTCTATGATCTTAGAAGTTATTAATTATAAGTCTAAATTGACATCAAAGTGTACATTATAATGTCTAAGAGTAACCAAGGGTAACCTAGACTATTTTTTTAAAAAAAACGTAAACAAGGTAAGTCTCCTTGAGATGGTGACCACTCGAATAATATAAACAAATCCATCAGAAACCCAAAAAATCTCCTTACGATCGCAATACATGCAAAAAATTATAGCCTAAACTCGAGAGAAATTCAAGAACAAGTGATAAAGCACCAAAATATTCAAAACCTCTAAAATATCTACAGTAAAAGGTATTTAAAACAAAGAAAATCCTCTTAAAGAAGCTTTCTCTAGAGTAAAAGACAAGCAGCACCAATAACAGATTTATATTGAGAATTGTTGATTAGTATCGTGGATATCGGTTAAAAGGTGGAAATTTTGTATTCAAAACTCCATGTATTGAACGACATGAATAGACATCTTAATATATTACATGACACTAACATTATTTCACCCATGATACTAATATATCGTTGATACATCGCGATTTTTTAATCATTGGTGCTGCAATGCCATGGGAACCTCAAGAATGTAACGATATTTGCATTATGCAACATTGTTTTTTTTATGAAATATGAGTGTAATTAATGTTTAGAGAGTTGTAAAAATCTTGCAATTGATTGAACAAAATTTTCTAACAAATCACATCTTTATTTTAGGGTTTTTAGTTATGCTCCTATGAGATATTGCAATTTCAGTTACGCTCCTCCCTTTTTAGGAATATCAGTTGTACCACCGACTTCTTCCCATTCTATCACTTGTACCCCTCCGTTAGTTTAACCGTCAATGAGTTGAACTTAACCAGGTTTTTTTCAAACCATGGTACAATTAAGAGGGACATAATTGTCCAGACTCCTTCATCTTTTCCTCCATTTGTTCTTCTTCATTTCTCTTTATAATTTCTCTCTCTTAGTTATACCTTCATGCATCCATTAAATCGTTAATTTTTTTTATTTTCACGGATAGATCACTCATTACGGATCAAACATTGAATTTTATTGATTTTTTCGATGAATTTTCATAAATCAATTAATCAAAAATTTATGTTAACTTAACAAATACTGAAAGCCCTTCAGTTTCATCCCCCTTGCTCCTCCTCTCCCAGCACGTCTTCATCCTCCTCGACTCTAGCTTCCTCGCCAGCTGCTCGTCTCCTTCTGAGCACTCAAAGCAGCATCATCCTCCTTGTGGCGACAATGACAAGATGTCCCTTGGTGGAGGAGTTGGGGTAGCGGGGGTGGAGGAGCAAGGGCGAATGGCGATCGTCAGCGGAGGGGGGGTGGGGGAAGGGGGGAGGAGTGGGCGAAGGGGGGCGAAATGGGGAGGAGCTGGGGGAGAATGGGACCGTGGGCGGAGAGGGGGCGAATGGGGGAGAAGCTGTGGGCGGAGGGGGAGGAGCTGGGGGCGTATGGCAAGCGGGGACAGAGGGGCGACTGGGGGTGGATGAGCTAGGGCAGGGGGAGCGGGGGCGGAGGAGGATGTGGGTAGAGTGGGGCGAAGGGAGGAGTTGGGGGCGGAAAGGGAGAGGGAGTGGAGGAGTTAGGGCGGTGGGGAAGGAGGAAGAGGATATGGGAGGTGGGGGAAGAGGAAGAAAATGGGAACAGGTCGGAGGAGGAGCAACACATTGCGGAAGAGGAGGTGGAGCAGCACGGGGCAGAGCACTGACCGGAGGAGGATCAACCAAGGCGGGGGCGATGGTGGCACAAGGCGGAGGGCGGAGTGGCTAAGGAGGAGCAGGGCTGGGGAATGGAGGGAATGACCTTTTAACCCGTTTTTTTTATTTAATTCCTTTTGTGTCTCTGAAGTTAACGGCTGTTTGCATTGGGGATGGACGACCACTAACCCGAGGGGCACAAGTGATAGAACGATGAAGTTGAGGGCACAATTGATATTCTCAAAAAGAGAGGGACATAACTGAAATTGCAATATCTTAGAGGGGCATAAGTGATAAAAACCCTTTATTTTATGAACACATGAATTATCTTGTAGCAATACTTGCGATTTATTTTTCAAAAGAAAAATCCAACATAAAGGGAGAAAACCATCCACTGTGACCATCCATATGATTAAATTTAAAAAGAAACTCTGAACGTAGACGACCAGATGCTGGAAAGGAACTCCTATGATGGTTGCATGATAGTGGATGTTTGAGAACTTGCGGCAATACCGGGTAGAGCCCCTCAATAACAATGACAAGAGGAGTTTTTTTTGGGGGGGGGGGGCTTGTTAGTTTTGGGGATTCTGATGTATGGAATATAGATATAGGATCATACCGTGTGGAATTTAATACTTTATATATTGCAATGTGCGTCCTAAGTCTCATTATAAATAGAGTTTAGGATTGGGGCTAACACACAAAAGCAAAATATTGAAGTACCTCCGAAGGGGTGGCATTCAAACTCTGAACACTAATGCTCATGCCCCCTACCAGATGGTGTAAAATGGAAGACGTTTCATAGTCATCCAAGCAAATGTAAAAAATATCGTTATGTGTATATATGAAAAGGAGACATTGGCATGTGAGTAAATATGAAAAAAATATAGTGAGTGAAAAATCTACAGTCGTCTGTGTAAAATCCCGTTTGTTGATGTATTATCACATTTTTATTTCCTTCAAAAGTCCACAATGAGATTGTTGAGTCGTCATGTTTTGTTTGGTTGCTTGCTCTTGGACATGGTTCACATTAATCTTTGTAATTTAAAAAGTCATTTTCGTGGTTATGCAATGGTGCAGTGCTATTGCTTTGTATGCGACGTTACTGCTCCCTGCAAATACTGGAGTGGAAATTCTGAAGAACACTGTCAGGCATCAGAATGGGGGAGCAAGTGGAAGGAAATGCCGAAGGCTAACAAAGAAAGCTGCCATAGTAGTCACACGGTATGTTAGTACAGATTAGCTCGCAGATTTCTGGATCTATGCTCCATAAATCAGGGCATCACACAATTGCTATATTTTCCTATCTAACTGCAATTTGGAAGTTTCAAGAAGAATGGATTAACTAACATATGCTGGTAGAAACATCGTCTCATTCATGTTTTGTTGTATCGATCCTATACTAAACCGATTTTGTTATCGAGGTATTTTCCCCATTCCTGTAGTCCAATTCTTTTGCTGTGAATTTTACAATTCATTTTTTGATGGCCAGGAGTCAATTGTGAGCTTTTGTTCCTCCTAAATGTGATACTCGATCTTGCAGGCTCTGCTGATTGTCTGACATGTTTGTCCACCACATCTTCCCATGGAGGTGTGTTCAAATGTGGCCAGAGTTCATGAGCTGCAGTAGAGATGTGTATTGGTTGAGCAGAGGATGCGACCGTGCTGTATCATGTTTTTTCGCAAATTCCCTGCTTAATCTTAAACCAAAATGAATTACACATGATAGTCTCGATTTCGATACATCTGTGACCAAAAAGTTGGGATTCTGGAGTTGGTGTTACAAACCTATTGGAATTGGGAGTATAAATTGCTGAGGCTCTACGTATGGATGAATTAGGCTTTTGTCTTTTAGCAACAAACCCTTATATGTCGTACTAAATTTTAGAGTACAAATTTATGTCCGTGTAATGAGTGATGTGAGTAGCCACCCAGTTGTTTTCCCTGTTTGATTGCCATGATTGTTTCTTACTGAAGGGAATCTGGTACAGATGGACATCATAACTCAGAGACGAATTGTGGTAGATGATTTATAAGTGCTCTCTCTTTCAGTCATGCATGCTCAGTTACAAATGTAAGAATATGAAAACGTACATCAGAGCCATAACATCGACAAATAGATCTGTCTAAGCATCTTTGAGCTGGAGCATAGACGTGTAGCTTTACAGTATTGAAATCATAGTGTTGATGAAGATATCGACAAGTTAATCTCTGTTGAAGCAAATGGTGTTGAGATCTGTTCATGTGGTATGCAGTATATGTCTGATAAAACAATGATGAATTTTTGTATGCTTTGTTTGCTCGTGGAATGCAAGGTGTTCAGCAACAATACTAGTTGTTTTACCATCATAAAAATCATCTTACTAGCCACATGGAATGAACACTCAAGATACGTTGTCTGATTCTAATGTGGGAGAAGAAATTGCGTGCATCTTGCTGATAACCAGCATGTTTACTAGATTTTCTTAGTAAAGGTCGAATTCTTTACTAGATATTCTTAGTAAAGGTTGAATTCTCTGTTTTAGATTTGTATTAGTGGTCCCAACGTAGTATGCATTTGAGAACATGATGGTGCTCATTCTTAGATATTTATTCCCCATCAAGATCTTCAATCCCAAGCCGCAGGTGTTATATGTGTGTGTGATTTTTGTTGTCTAGAGCTTATGCTTACAGCCAAATCATCACCATCTAAAACTGCCTGAGATGGGGAGTAACATTCGGGGAATGTTCCGACTAAGATGTGAATGTCATCAACTAAGTTTGTAGTTAACCTATACTTGAACATGCTGACTTTAACATTACTGATTCCACCCATCGGCTTGTTATTTCAATTCGATGGGATACTTATCATAGTCTATAATACTTTTTAATGCCTGTCGGTATTTTCCATAAACTACCTGTGTCTGGAAGTTTGATTTACTGATTGCTATATGATTTTGTTACATGTGAGCTGCAATATTAATGTCATCTGTTTCATGCAGGAATATTTAAGTCGAGTTGCGCATGTTCATGCAGGTATAAATTGACATCAATATACCTGGATGACGGAACCATCTGCCCATAGTCTGCTCCAAGGATCACCGCTGCAGCAGCCCCACAGCATCTCCACATTACTGTCTCCATGGTCTTCTTTACAGGGAGGAGTCAGGGGCATCTCTGCTCACCCTCTCCATTGAAACGTCACATATTACAACTATCACAGTATTGAGGTACATATATGTGGTCTCGGAATCTCCCCCACTCCTCTTACACAATCCGGTTCCTTCTCTTATGTACCTCGCTGTGTTCCCTTGAGGGTTTTTGTGTTTGTTTGTTTGTGGAGCGGAATGTCATTGATTTGTTTTTAGAACTTTTGCATTGCTGATTCTTCTGGGCCTGTGGTAATGCATGAACTTTGTGTGGTGACTTGTGTAGGTAGGTATTAAAGGGCTGTTTGGATGGTCAACCTCTGCAAGATGTCAGGGAAGAGCGCCACTCAAGTGCACATAAGTTGAGAGTGCTAACAGTCTTTTTCTTTAGGGCACCAACCACTGCACATGGGAATTATGCGTTTTATGTTGATTTCGAAGAAATCTCTTATCAAGAATGCTGATTTGCCCTTTATCTCATTCCTTTATCTCATTCTTCTGGCTCCGTCCTTGAGTGTGGTGGTTTGAGGGTGGTGAGATTTGGATCTTAATTTTCAGATGGAAGTTGTTGATTACGTACGAAGGATCCTCTTACCATAACCACAGACATGAGCACCTGCTACTGGTCCTGTGTTGGCAGAAGCAGCATCTCTGGGGTGGCTCACTCCTCTCTGTGATCTCATTTGGCATCTTGTCTCTACCTTTGTTCTCCACTCTCCCGTATCAACATCACATTCTCTCATCTTCTGATGGGCTGTGGGGCCAATGAGGTGATGGTGATTGGTCAGAGACTGGACGGATGGGGTGCAATTGGCCGTGGATGGCACATGTGCTGCTCAGAGGGGTGCCATGCATGCAAATATGTTCATGCCCTTCCATCTCTGTCCTTGCTCTCTGCCTTCCATCTCTCGATTGATTGCCTTTCTTTCTGGTCGCTGACAGCAATTATTCATTTTTTTCAGCTTTAAGTGCCAATATGGGATAGGTGGTAGCATGATCAAATGCCAGATATGTATGTATATATTTACACACGCAAGCACGTGCACCCACCCACCCATGCACGCGCACGCACTCACCCACCCACCCATGCACGTGCGCACCCACCCACCTATCCATGCACGTGCTCACACACGCACACGCACACGCCCACGCACGCGCACGCACGCCTACCCACGCCCATGCGCACGCGCGCGCGCGCGCACACACACACACACACACACACACACACACACACACACGAGATTTCTATCCTGTTCATCAAGACTGTCAAATTT
The DNA here is from genome assembly GCA_037367405.1 of Ottelia alismoides. NCBI lineage: Eukaryota > Viridiplantae > Streptophyta > Magnoliopsida > Alismatales > Hydrocharitaceae > Ottelia > Ottelia alismoides. The sequence continues at coordinate 323,673 of JAZKJV010005373.1, forward strand.
TAACGGTTTTAGAATTGCTGAAATCGATCTCCTCCAGATGAACATGTTTGGAATGTTCGTTTTACGTGAAATTTGAAGCACTTATTCTACATATTATTTTAAGTAAATCCCCTCGAGTTTCATTTTAAAAAATAAAAAAAATGTGGAAAAAATGTACGAGCATATTCTTATATGTTCTTAGGGAGCATATTCATTTAACCCTATATATAGGGTAAAATGGGGTTGCCCATTAGTGGGAGTTAACTTAGCTCTCTCCATCCTATTTTCTCCATTTTTTTATTTTTTTAAAAAATTACTTTCGTGAATTTTTGTTATTATATCTTTATATTAATTCGTTCAAATTTCATGCGAAACAGAGATTTCTACGACCTCCATTCAGACAAGGTTGATTTCAACTGTTCTGGGATCGTTAAAAAATGACTGTCTACATGGAGGTCTTAAGAGTATCTTTTCTCACTAAATTTAAATGACATAAGATATGGGTATAGTGATGAGTTATTACGGAAGAATTTTTCAAAAAAATAAAAAATATAAGGAAAATAGGATGGAGGGAGCTAAGTTAGCTCCTCTTAGAGGGTAGCCCCATTTCACGCACGCTTACACACATACACAGACACACACACGTGCACATGCACACCCACACATACGCATGCCCACGCACACATGCGTGTACATACGCACACACACACATGCATACACACACACATGCACACATACACACACACACACACACACACGAAAAAAGGAGTATGCACTCGGGGAGCATGTAACTTGCATGCTCCCACTCTTTTTTCTCATTTTCTTTTTTTCTTTGAATGAAAACTAGCAAAATTTATCACAATATGTCATCGTGGTGTCATTTAAAATTCAACTTAATTCCAAACTTCTATCCCCTTCATTAAGATTGTCAGATTTTGATGGTCTCAGAATTGTTGAAATTGGCATCCTTCAAAGGAAAGTGTTATGAACATCTATTTTACATTAAATTTGAAACACATAGTCCACTTATTATTCTAAGTAAATCCTTCCATATTTCTTTTTAAAAAGAATAACAAATTTGTGTAAAGAAAGGTGAGATCATACTCTTATATTCTCCAAGGGAGCATGATGACGCGCCCAAGATAACTCGGGTTAAGTAATATCGAAGGTCGTTGCAACGCGAATCGCAAGGCACGGTCAACAAAAAAATCAGACCACCATAGAAAGAAATCAAACACTAAAACCAAAGCAAGCGGTCTTGCTATTTATTTAACCTGATATAGCCACCAGGGTCGAATTCAAGGAGCACGGAATGATGCCTACGGAGTAGTCAGGTAATCCAAGGAATAAAGATATTTTTGGTGGTTTTTAATTTTTATTTTTTATGGTTTTCTATTAAGAGAAGAAGTAAAGAAATGGCAAAAAGGCACACTCAAACAATTATTTAAAGGCATAAAACTACTCAAAAATTCAAAACAATAATATTTTTATATTTTTAAAATATTCATATGTTTGTAGGTATTTTATGGGATTTTTTTGGATTTTTATATAATTTCTAAAAAATGAAAGAAAAACAATAACATCAAGCTATGTACAACTTGGATATAAAGATAAATTAAAATTATTTAAAATGCTTATAAAATCCTAACAGTAATTTTATGTGAAAGTATAAAATAAAATCTACCTATAAGAATTGAAAATACATTTTTTTTTCATTTTTGTAGATTTTTTAATAATTTTTATAAGATTTTTAGTCTTTTACAATTTTTAGGTGTCTTATAAAAGACAATGAAACAAAATTGCTACGGGAAGTAAAATAAGACAAAACCAACATACAGGAATTTTTGTGGAATTTTTAAGGGGGATTTTGTATTTTTTGTGGGTTTTCTAAATGGGACAGGGATACTTTTTAGGATTTTTGATTTTAGAAAATATCAAATAGAATTAAATGAGGTCAGGAAAATTATTATAAATATTACACAGTAGCAGGAGCTATGTATAATTTTTGTAGAATTTTCGGAGCTAATTTAATAATTATTTGACTAAAAACAAAAGGCACAACAAACAAGGACCAAAATGCAATTATTTTAAGTTTCAGGACCTAACATTAATAAGCATAAAAATCCCAGGGTCAAATCTGCAAGTTATCCCACTAAATCCGCACATGCGCCAAATCCACATTCATAGGGGTATAAATGCAATTCTGAAAAACTTTCATTCAAACCACAACAGAGGAAAAGTTCCGGACAAAAAGTGCAAATACACCATTATGAACGTGACCAAGCATGTGTCTTAGACAAGAAGGACTAAAGTGTAAATCACAAAAACTATGGGGACCATGTCGCAAAAAGGTTCAACTACAACATTTATTTTCTTGACTAAAGCATAAAGTGAAATAAATGTAGGATAAGCATAGCAATATACCCGCGATGCACGTGAGTCGTGCGTGGGAGGCCATATGTCGATCGCTGGTGTGGCGAGATCGTGCGGCTCTGGTCTCGTCAGGTGTCAGATCTGACGGCATCAGATGGTCGGGGACGTGGTGCGTACGTGGCCGTTAGATCTGACATCTAACGGTCTGGCATGTCAGCTGGATAGGCGGTCAGGATGGGAACTTGAGGCTACGTCGATCCAACGACGCATAACTCATCTGGAAGAACAATGCCTGGAGGAACTTCATCGGAGCCAAGGACCAGATCCTCGATCCCGATGGAAGATCATAAGGTGCCGGGGTAATCGTGGGACTGTTCCGCGTTAGGTGAACAGCTCGGATGGGAGCTCCATCGGTCGGATCGACGTGACGGCGCAGGAAACCTGGAGCTGCTCCAGTGAGCTTGGGAGAGGGTGGTTTGGAGGCTCTCAGCGCGCGATAGGACCTGCAACGAGTAGCTCTGGAATCGGAGCTATGCTCTGGTCTAGGCTATTCAGACTGAAAACCAAAGAAGTAACGGTCACTGGGGTTCGATCTCTGGCGAACGCGGTAGAGGGAGATCTTGGACCTAATCCTGGCTAGATGGGCTAAGATTAGGGTGATCAGGTTACGGTAGGAGCTGGAGGGTGAGCGGGTGGTTCGATCGAAGCTGCTGGGAATGAGTGACGGAGCTCCGACCGGATGATCGGAGCTGGCGGAGCATCAACGTCAAACAATGGAAAGATTCGATCAAATGAGTTAGGAAAGACTAAGAGGATACCTGAAGATCCAGATACGTTCTTGAGCTCCAGGAGAAGGTGGGCGTCGGGGTTATGGCCTCGACCAGGCAGCGGAAGGCGAGGGAGGCTTCTCGCGGCGGATCTCCGGCCACGAAAGAGGAGCGTCGACGTCACTGCACCAACTCGATCACTAGGAGGTCCATAAGATGGTTGTCACCACGCTGAAGGTGTTCTAGGGTATCGAGAGGGAGTAAGGAACGATCTAGGATTGTGGAGGTGGAGAGAAGATTTTATAAGGTCGATGGGGGTCTGGAAAGATCAGAGAGATGCGCGAGACCCGAGAAGGAATCGAATCGGGCGAGGGAGCCGCGAGGATATTGGCAGTACGAGGATTCTCGAGTCTGAATCCCGAGGCGAGAGGTGAGCAAAGTCGCGCTGGGAAATGTCGAGAAGAGCTCCGACAACAAGGATCCAGGTTGGACCCGGATAGGAGGCGTCGTTGACCCATGGTCAACATTTCAGCCGACCAATCAGAAAATAACATTTACAAATTCGATAAATAATAATAAATGATTTTAAATTAAAAAGTGTATAAAATGAAAAATGATTTTTCCTTTTCAAACTATTTTTATATGATTTTTATTTATTTTTCTGAAAAATAAATTATCCTATACACATTATATTGTATTATATACATGTATATTATACCTATGTGTTTTGTACTTATTTTTAATTTGTTATTTTTACATAAATACTACAATTTTATATTTTATTTATTTACAAAGTAAATAAAATTAGGAGCATAAAACAATTTTTGTTTTATTTTTATTATGTATTTACAAGTATAAAATAAATAGGGAAGGAAACCTATATACATGCATTATGTACAAGTGAGAGAGAATTTTATTTTATTTTTAGAAATATATACAAGGAAGTAAAAGCATATTTTTATTTTTATTTTGGTAAAAATAATTTATGTACACACCTGATATATATACACACACACACACACACACACGAGGTAGAGTGACCCTATCTCTCTCTACTTATTTTATTTGGCGATCATGCCAATGCTTGGTCCTCTCTTGGGGTTCGGGTCACTCGATATTTATTCTAAATGCTTTCTTTTTTCTCTTTATTCTTTATTCTTTTATTTTTAAACAAAAACATGCTAATTATGCACTATTAACACATGCATGCATATTGCTAAGTTATTGTATTCACACCTATTTACATTATGCATTTCTAAGATAATTAGCTAAAATAAAAGAGTAAAAAGTGATGAATAGGGATTCATCACCGCCCTATACTTTACCTTTGCTAGTCCCTTAGCAAATGCATATTTGAAAAAGAAGTGAAAAGAGAAAGAGAAAAAGAAAAAGAAGGAGAATCAGAATTGATTATTAAACATGTCTTCATTAAATTGAAGTATGGAGCTCAGTTAGACCTTTGATTATTAGTTTGCCGGAACCTTATTTGGACCTAGGTTTAAAACTCAACATCCTCTAAGTTTCACTAATATATGGTCAAGACTCCTCAATAATCCAGATCAGAACAAGTCGACATATACAAACTCTAATGACCATGAATCTTTTCTTGTACTGTGTAAGTGATATGTAGCTTCCCACCTCAGAAATGGCAAAGTAATAGCCCTCCTTAACAAGGTAACTCCAATTCCCTAGTCCAGCAACTCTTTCCTCAAGGAGCGGGGTATTCCCTTCTAAGTTCAAGTGCAATCGGCTCAAGAAGAGGAGGAAGAAGAGAATGGACCATGACCAGTGTTGTCATGTATCCTTGGGAGCCCAACCAGTGTAGCTAAGTCTCCCTGCTGCAAGCTTCATGAAATGATAATGGATAACATAAGCGTTGCTTTATTTGGCCATATACACTCCGATGGGTATTTCATTTTCTATCAGACCCACCACTTTTTTTTGGAGTTTTTCTTTCTTTTGCACAATTTTTTCGATGTGCATATGTACAAAATATCTACATGGTGCAGCATATATACATAAGGAGTTTTTCCTCTTAAGCCAGTAGACTATCCCTCTTTTGAAGCTTTATTGCAACTCACAACTCTTGTCTTTAGACCTCAACAACGCCAGACCAAGTTGAGACGCACTTCCTTCACTAAAAGAAGACCATAGGTTCCGCCTAGAAGTACTACCCTCGTATGCTACACCAAGCCAAAGGAAACTGCCTCCTCACCACCTCATCCTTAGAGAGCTGTGTGTAAGGTGCTGGTGCAAGTTAAACCATTGTCTGTGAGAGTCATGTGTGTGTTGTTAAGTGTTCAACTTAGGCTCATCAAGATGACATGTGCTCATAGCCTAGCGGACTCAAAGAATTAAGTCCCAAATGGACCTGAAGAGTCTTAACCCTAAGCCCTATAAGGTTCCTCTTAGAATTAGGTGGATTAAGGTCTTAACCAAGCTCCATTTTCCAATTTAATTCCAGGGCTAGTTTAAATGTCAATCATGATTCAGAAGAAAGTACAAGTATATACAAAAATCTTTTTATGCAAATTTTTGAAAATGTGCAAAATTTTTAAAAAAATGTTTGAATGAATGCATGGATGCAGAAGTTTTACAAACTATTTACACACATTTACACAAGGGTTTTTGCAAACTTTTGTTTTTCAAACATTTTACAAAAGTTTTGTACTATATACATAATTTTGATATCAAAAAATTTACAAACTTTAACACACAACATATTTTTACAAACATTTGTACAGAAATAATTTTTATAAATAGCTATGTATGTGCAATAAAGAATTTTATGTACACGATTTTTTTAAAATTTTTTATGGTTTTTAATAAAGGATTTCAGCCATTTTATTTATTAATACACTTACACAAAGCACAAGTTATAGATAAAGTATATATGTAATATATATGACACCCCCTATACTTAGCTCGAACGATGTTCTCATAGTGGATCAAGAGCGATGAAGAAGACATAACTCGTGCTTAGTATAGGGCAATGAAAAGGAATTCTATACTACAATGACGAATCAAAGAATAGAATGGAAGGATCTCGGTGTTTCCCCCTATACTTAGGATCAAGTAATCCTAAGTATAGTAGGTTGTACCTAAAGGAAAAACCGAGTGATAGGATGTACAGGGTTTACCTCCCCTATACTTAAGGTGAAATATCCCGAAGTATATGCATCAAAACGGAGGTAAAAAGAATCAAAAGAATAATCAAGAGTCTGACAACCCCCCATATACTTAGGGTAAAGTACACCCTGCGTATAGCATAATCATAAGATGCAAATAGGGTGTTGGACTGAAGAATGAGATGATATGGACATCTGGATCTATATAAAGTGGGAGACAATGATAATCAGGCATGAGATGCAATAGATGTGAGTCAAAGACCACATCTCATGCAAAATGAATAGGGGCGACATCAACGACCAGTGGCTCATGATCTAGATATGGTTTGAGCCGCTGCCCGTTAACACAAAAGGTAGACTCAGATTACATCTCAGATATGTCAATACTCCCATTGTCATGTACCTTTCGGATCGAGTATGGTCCCTTCCACCTGCTCTGCAACTTCCCTGTAAATAATCTAAGCCTAGCATCGAACAACCATACTCTCTGATCTGGCTCAATCTGCTTATGGCTGATATAAGAATCATGCCATTCTTTCACTGTGGGCTGCTCGAAAAAAATGTATCTCTAAGCTCCTCCAGGGCTGCCAATTCTGCCTTCCTTTGATCTCCTATACTTACTGGATCCAATAATATATTTGTGACAGCCTAAAGTGACTTGTGCTTAATCTCAACGGGTAAATAGTGGGGTTTTCCATAAACGAGATTAAAGGGAGATGTACCCAAGGAGTCTTGAAGGAAGTCCGATATGCCCACAAGACTGAGTCCAAAAGCTGTGACCAATCCTTTCGGTCTGGACAGACTACCTTCTGCAATATCTTCTTGATCTCCCTATTTGATACTTCAACAAGACCATTGGTCTGAGGGTGATATGGAGTGGCTACACGATGGTCAATGCTGAACTCGCTAGCAAGGACCTTTACATTATCGTTGACGAAATGAGACCCCCGTCAGATATCAAAACTCTAGGTATCCCAAACTGTGAAATGATATTCTTCCTCAAAAATTTGCAAATAGTCCTAGCATTTGCGGTTTGGGCGGGGATGGCCTCAACCCAACAACTAACATAATCCACAACCAACAGAATGTACTCAAATCCCTGACTCTTAGGGAATGAACCCATGAAATCAATACCCCATGCGTCAAAAACCTCACATAAGTGAATGGGTTGCATCGGCATCATATCACGCTGTCCACAAGTGCCCATCCTTTGACAATCAGTACACCTCTTCATGAATTCATCAGAATCCTTGAAGAGGGTAGACCACCATAGGTCGGATTAGAGCACTTTCTGTGCCGTTCTCCTCCCAGAATGATGTCCCCCTACCTCCAGCTTGTAGCAGTAGGTGAGGATGCTATGGTGCTTCTCCTGAGGAATGCACCGATGCCAGACACTATCCCCTCCTTCATGATAAAGGATGGGATCCTCCCAATGGTAAGACTTGGCCTTTGCTAGGAAGGTCTCAAGTCGTTGTCTGGGCCAACCTTGTGGAACTTTCTTGACAGAAAGATAGTTCACAATGTCGACATACCATGGGAGAGAGGCGATAGCAAGGATCGCCTCATCTAGGAAGGTATCAGAAATGGGATCAGTCTGCTCAGATTCCTCAAGATGATCTAATCGGAAGAGATGAACTGCCACCACATTCTTGACTCCAGGCTTATCTTTAATCTCAATGTCAAACTCCTGGAGTAGAAGGATCCATCTAGTCAGTATCGCTTTGGCATCCTTCTTTTCCATGAGGTACCTAATGGCAGTATGATCAGTAAATATAGTCACTCTAGATCCAATGATATACGACCTGAACTTATCCAAGGCAAAAACTACGGCTAGCATCTCCTTCTCAGTAACAGTATAGTTCCGTTGCACGACATCCAATGTACGACTAGCGTAGTGAATGGCAAAAGGCACTCCATCCCTCCTCTATCCCAGCATGGCCCCCACGGCAAAATCGGAGGCATCCGTCATGATCTCGAATGGGAGACACCAATCAGGCAGCTGAAGGATAGGAGCCTCAACAACTAGACTCTTGAGAGTCTCAAATGACGCAAGACACTTATCATCTACAATGAACTCGATGTCTTTGGTCAACAAATCAGTCAACAACCGGGCAATCCTGCTGAAATCATGAATGAATCATCGATAAAAACCGATGTGCCCTAGAAAAGATCGTAACTTTCGTAAATTGGATGGTAAATTGAGTTTCCTGATGATGTCCACCTTGGTCGGATCAACCACCATGCCCATGTTGGAGATGATATGACCAAGCACCGTCCCTTGAGTCACCATGAAGTGACTTCTCCCAAGATAGAACTAGATGCACCTCAATGCAGCGCTAAAGGACACGATCTAGGCAGTCAAGACAAGCATCAAATCCATCGCCATAGACCGAGAAATCATCTATGAAGACCTCTAAGAAGTCACCCACCATGTGCGAAAAGATGGATAACATGCACCTTTGGAATGTCACCGTAGTGTTACATAGACCAAAGGGCATTCGTCTGAAAGCATACGTCCCAAACGGACATGTAAATGTAGTCTTGTCCTGGTCTTCGGGCGTAATGGCCACCTGATTGTAGCCGGAGTACCCGTTAAGAAAACAATAATGACTCTTCCCAGATAGCCTTTCTATAATCTGATCAATAAAAGGCAGTGGAAAATGATCCTTCTTGGTGGCCTGCTTCAATCGTCTATAGTCCACATAGACCCTCCAAGAAGTGGGTATCCGGGTAGCTATCTTCTCTCTAGACTCACTCACAACTGTAGTGATGCCCGTCTTCTTGGGCACCACATGTAATGGACTAACCCACTTGGAGTCGGAGATGGGGTAGATAAAATCGGCACTCCACCATTTCGAGATCTCCTTCATGACAACGTCTCGAAGGTTCGGGTTCAGCCGTCGCTGGAACTCACGCGATGGCCTAGCTTTCTCTTCGAGATAGATATGGTGGGAGCACAGGACCAAACTTATCCCCTGAAGATCAGCTACACTCCATCCTATTGTCTTGTGGTTCCTTTTAAGAACCTCCATCAATCGAGATTCTTGCTCTCCAGTCAAGTCTGCTGAGATAATGACTTGGTACATCTCATGCTCACCCGCAAGGAATCTATACTTCAGCGATTGCGGTAAGGGCTTCAACTCTGGGCAACTGGGTGTTGGTAAATCATGCCTTTGAAAAGTCTGAGTGAAGGTGACCAAATCTGCATGGGAGAACTCTCGCTGATCAAGAAAATCCGGTGTAGACTGCTCTGCTGGTGTATCTGTGCTCTGTATCAGATCAATCTCCACCCTAGTTGTTGGCTCTGCAGGAATCAGACACGGTATCAACCCATTAAACTCTGCCCAATCAATATCCGACTTCGAGGGATCTGAATCTAAATCATAAGGGAAAGAAAATGACCCACTATCCGGAATGTGGTTTGCAACCTCGAATGTGTCCTCTACCAAGAGTGTGCTCTCCAAACCCTCCTCTGCTGAAATCTTCGAATCAACAATATCTGAATGTGAGAGGATGGCTCATGAAATGAGATTAGATTAAGCGGCTTCATCATCAGTAATCACAAATTCGCACTCCTGGTGGACGTCTTGCTCTGCCTCTGTCATTTGCTCTGACTCACTGAGCTTCTCTGAGCAGGCTGAATCTCACGCTCTGGTCTCGTCGATCGTCTCTATTTGTATACTCTCGCCCTTGACGCGAAGGTACACTTTCCCACTATCATGATCAGACACTGCCTTGGCTGTGGCCAAGAATGGGTGTCCTAAAATGATGGGGGTATCGGTTACTGACTCAAGGATCTCCATGTCCAACACAACGAAGTCCACGGGGAATTGCATGCCCTGAAATGTGGCGACTACATCCTTCAACAATCCCTTCGGCCTCTTGACAGATCTATCAGCAAACTGAAGGACTGTCCTGCTCTGTCGAAGAGGGACAAACTCGAATCGGTTGAGTAAGGCTGCCTGAAGTAGGTTGATGGAAGAGTCGCTGTCTAATAGAGTCCGATCGAATCTCTTCTCATGGATTTGACATCTGACATAGGGAGCTCCTGCATCTGGCCTCTTGGCTAGCAGACGCTTCTGAATGGCGAAGCATGTGGCACGAGTGAGCACATAGATCTCTGCATGATGGTTCGTCTTCTTCCTGCGAATGGTAGTCTTCTCTCTAAGGTTCCTATGGAAGATAGGGATGTGCTCAAGTACCTCCTATAGAGTCAGCTAAATATGAAGTATGTCTATCATTTGTTGACTGAACTCTAACTGCTCAGATTTTTTAATTTTCTTTTTTATTCCCCTTAGCCAAGCGGAGTGCTTGGGGTAAGGGGATGGCTGGGCCCTCCTCAGATAGAGGGCTAGGAACGAGTCTGTGCTGCTGGGACAAAATCGAATCCATACAAATAAAATGAACCTCTTTCAATCTTGAAAAACGTAGAATTTAAATCTATTAATGTTAGAATTTCAAATAGATTGGTATTTTCTGTGACTATTTTTAAAATTGGATAAATATACTAATTTAAGTCTATCCGAATCCATCCTAAAAAGCCTAAATTATCAAGTGAAATTTTGAAATAAAAAAGTTCATGGTAAAAAGAAACAATAAAATTTATTTTAATTATAAAGAGTACTAAAAATCATGAGAGAGATAAATAAACTCGAGTACAATTTTATATCTAATTATTTTAATACTTTGGAAGTGATTTAATAAACCATATTAAAGAAAGTAAAATTGATTTAAATAAGATTCGAAGCCCAGTCTCCGAAATAATAGCCTTGTCAGGACACATTTATATGATTTACGTGGCGGCATCAGCACCACCGTCATCAACATCATGATGAGCGGCATCAGCACCGCTCTTCTCCTCGTCTGCGCTCCTAAGTCCTCATGGCATCGTCGCTTAGACAAGGCACCATCGGCTGGTATCCTACTACTCTTAAGTGTGACAAAGTCATCATAAAATATATATGAAGCAATATCACCAAAAGAATCACTATGAGTGGTTGTCTCTGTGAACTGTACCTGCTTAGACTTTCTCTTCGGGTTCATTTGGTTGCAGAGTTGGGCAGGTTGGGTTGGGTTGGGGTACCCCTGTGAATAGTAAAATGTGAGTAGGATTGGGAGGGTTGGAAGGAGAGGTACCCCAGGTTGGGCCAACCCAACCCTGCAACCAAACAGAGCCTTCAGGTTATTTGGGTTGGGCTCTATCTGAGCAGGTATGATGGCCTTGTCCTTGATGATCTCCCTCATCTCCTGACGGAACTCGTCCATCTCCCGTCTAAATGTGGCATATTGCTCAGAAACAAGGCGGGCCAGGTCGTCAAGTGCTGGGTTCTCATAGGCTCGCCCATGAGAACTGGACAGGTTGCCTCTATGGAAGTGAGGCTGCTGTTGGGAAGGATGAGGGGGATACTGTTGAGAGTACTGTTGAGGCTGCTACTGCTGCCTCCATGGCTGTCCTTGCTGGTAGGGACGAGGACCCTGCTGGTAGTGCTATTGTAGCTGCGGGAACTGGGTTGCTGCTGCTGGTTGTAGTGCCCACCCTGAACTGGAGACTGCTGCTGGGAAGAGGCACCTCTGGCTAACCAATAAAATCCGGGATGGTCTCGATGGATCCCAGGCTGTGGTCGGTCGTACCAAATCCCGTTGATGTCCATCAATGGCTCATGCTCGTAAGAAGGTGGGGAAAGACTGTCAGGGGCTGATCCTGTTGGTATACCACTATCTCAGTGTCCTGAGACAGTAGTGTCTGGAAGTACTGCTACTGCGGCTGCTGGAAAGATTCCGCATGAACATGGTGAACCTCTCCGTGTTGGGCGGAGTGCAGGGTCGAGCAGCTACTTCTAGGATCTTCCCCTGACCTGAGACTAGGTTGAGGAGCCATCTGTGCCTCCTAGAGACACATGATCTGGGTCTTCAGGTCACTCAGCGTCTGTGCCATATGATCCATCTATGACATACCCTAGCACTGCTTCTTCTCAATGAGCTCGATGCGGTCCAACTTCTTGTTGATGATACCCATACTGGCAGCTGATGACTCTGCTTGTGCTACGACTGCTGATGAAGTGGATGGACCTACATCGATCCGTGCGATCCTCTGGTAGGATGCTACCTGTGGATGGCGCTTCCCCTGGGTGTAGAGTCGGGTCTGGGACATGACAGTGTAGTTCTCAGCCATCTCCTCTTAGATAGCCCAGACCTGATCCTCATCCTTCGCACCCCCCACAAGATGCGTTCACGAGCCCCTGCAGCTCCAGTTTCAGCCCACAAAAGAATCTCTGCATTAAGTTGGGCTTGGATATGTCGTGATGTGGACACCGGTCGATAAGCTCTCTGAATCAGTCCCAAGCTTCATGAAATTGCTCGTTGGAAAGCATAGAGAAGTTGTTGATGAGGGCTCGCGCTACATTTGTCCGACCGAGTGGATAGTACTTATTCAAGTACTCGTTCCGATGTTGTTCCCAAGATGTCACGTATCTCCCTAAATGCTTCAGCCAATAGCCTACTCTGTCGATGAGGGAGAACGGAAAAGCCATCATCTTGATGGTATCCTCATCCACGAATCGATCATGGATCGTGCTGTAGATCATCTCGAACTCCTGGAGATGGAGGTGCGGCTCCTCGTGGCTAGCCCGTGAAATCTAGGCTGTAACTGAATAGTCTGAGGAGGGAGCTTGATGTCTCCCAGAATAGCAGGTAGCTAAATCCAACGGTGTGTTAGAGTTGCACCAGGGTTGTGCAACTCTCTCATGGGGCATGCTGGTCGGACTGGCTAGACTGGCTCATCTGGAAGTGGTCCATCTCCTTCTCCTCGCTCTGGAATGTGTCCTCCCCCACCGGCTCTGTTCTAGTCTCCTCTGTCTACTTGCATCTGAGCCATCTCCTGCGTATGTTGGTCATGAAAGCTCCCTGATATCTAATATGTCGCTGCATAGTCTCCAGGGAGGCTAACAGGGTGTTGTTGATGGCACCCTGATCAAGAACATAAGTGTGCGTCTGGCTGGGTCTATCAGTGCGCTCCTCGCTACTGGCCATGGTCTCTGCAAAGGCAAAAAATCCGAACTTAGGTACCGTCAAATGAATATGTATATGCTGCATAGCATAATCATGAGATGGAGACGGGGTGTTAGACAAAAGAATGTATGATATGGACAAATGGATCTATACAACTATGAACAATGTTGAGGTGCCTCTCAACAAGCTCTAAAGTTTATGCCCCTAGCTGGGTGAAAAGGCTAGGATAATGTTGTATCAAGGTTCAGGACAGTATCTATGAGGCGAATACCATATTGTCGTCGCAGTATCAGTGGGAGAGCAAAAATGAGGTCAACAATATAAACTTTGACACCCAAGTAAACAATAAGGATGATGTTTCCTATCGGGTAAAGCTATGAGAAGATAAAATCAGGCTCTGGTAGCACAAAAGAAATCATCATCTCTAGGTTTGAATGGAGTGAATGGATGGAACCAAATAAATCGAACGTGGAGAAGGAAGGATCTGTCAAGGAATTCTCCACGTCAATCAACGTATCGAATAGATAAGGAAGATCAAGATCAGGAGACTCACTAAAAAGGTCGATACCTGATGAATCCACATTTCATCATCTTTATTCTATCATTTTAGCCTCAAAAACCCTGGCAAATGCATGTAAATACCATTAATTCCCGCATCTTAGCATTCATGCATGTGCATACAAATAGGGTATAAAATAGAGTTTTTAAAGCCAAAATAATAGAATAAAGAAAAGAAAAGAAAAAGAATAAAATATTGTAAATATTTTATGACCCGAAACCCCGAGACCTAGGCATCTAGATGAATAGGTCGACAAGGAATAAAGTAGGGGAGATAAGGGTCAAAGTACGATAAAGATTTCCTTCACTCTGTATTCATTTTGGGACCTATTTTTGGTTCCACTTTTTATACCTTAAATAAACAAACTTTGTACATGAAGTTGTAGATAATTAAATAAAGAAAAATACAAAATTGATTTCACTCAAGAATACTATACAGATAAAAAGTTATGATCTGAATAAAAATCCAAAATATCAACTTCCCAGACCTGTATCTCTCAAATAAAATCTTTAAATGCATCAAACTCACCTTTAATTGTATATAATTTTAAATAATCTATTTAATGAAGGTGGTTTCGCATTTGGCGGAGCTACGGTTTGAAAGTTGAGTTTTGGACCCCTATTGTATACTTGTACAGATTAAAATATTCTTTTTATTATTCATTCATTAGTTTCATAATGTTATATTTTTAAATTTGAAAATATTATTTATAATATATATGTATATCAAAATCAGAGTAAAAACTCAAAGAAAACACAAAATAAAATACTTGTATAAATAGCATACCTAGGTATAATACCTATATATATACCTATAGAATTACTGTTTATATTTTTTCAAGTATACAAAATAGATCAGAAAAATCAAATAAAAATATATTTAAGTGTATAAAAATATTCTACAAATTTATAAAATAATTATCAAAAATAAATAAAGTAAATACACAAAATAAAAATAAAATAATAAAATATATAGATATGTATATCTATATAGGGCATAAAAGGTAACTTGTAAATATATACCTCATAAAAATAAATAAAAATCACCATAAAATTCTTTATAAAATAAGGAACGTTTTTCATCTAATAACTTAAAATTAATAAATTCATTTACTATTTTATTTCAAATTTACAAATAATTTTGACATGCATTTTTCTGGTTGGTCCAAGTGGACCAACCAGCGCCGGTCAAGTGTTGACCTCGATCAACTCCCTGACCGAGGCCTGCCAGGCCTGGCATTCGTGATTTTTTTGCCTTGTTTCGAGAAATTATGGTGCCTAAATCTTCCATCTTTTGGCATCGACCCTTTCTTGGGAATTCTTCCCCGATCATCACTAAGCCATGCCATGCATCCAGATCACGCAAAATCTCCATCATTTGCGCGTGGCCCTCGCTTGAAGGAGACACCACCACCTTGTACATAACTGACCGACACCTTCGAGCTCGAGTGGGAACCCTTTCTGGCTAGCAATCCTCCTCCCTTTGGCGTGCTTCGTGTTGCTGGAGGTGACAGCTCCACAACCGGACCTTCAGGCGAGTCGAGGAGGCCTCAAGGCGGCTCCACCATCTCCGCCGACCTCCGGTGTTGAGGTACCCCTCCTCTGGTCTCCGACCATCGAGGTATCCCTTGTCCCTCACTTCTTTTTGCTTCATTTTATTTCATGTAATCGTAGGAGTAGACTAGACCCATTAGATCCCATTTCCGTTCACTGAATCACCCAAGTTCACTCCCCCTCGTTGGAGTGCACCTCCGGCCGAACACCCAAGTCGCCGCTCCACCTTCATCCGACCTCCATTCCACCTTCACACCGTCCAGGCATTTTACCCTGGTCCACTTCACCCCTTTTTGCAGGTCAAAACGCAGTCAACGCACCTGGAGATCATTTTGCGTAGTTCGCCGGAGCTACCTGGAGCTCCAAGCTCCGCCGCCTTCGCGTCAGCGCCACAACGCTCCTCTGACGAACCTGAGACCTCCAGCACGTAGCCTGAACTTCCAGGAGCACGCCCGACCGTTCTTCATGCTTCCAGACCGCCGGAGGCCCGAGATCGAGCTCGGGGAAATTTGCCTCGCCGGCGTTCTTCCATGTTCTTCCCCCTGGCCTCTCAGCCGTCCGATTAGGCCCCCGCTCCAGTTCGATCCTCAGCCGTTGGATCTTAGACCGCATCAGCCGTCGATCTCCTCGCCAGATCTAATCTCAGCCGATCATCGTCGAATCGTCATCAACCGTCCTCGAAGCGCCATGTGGATAAGTGAAGGAATCAGCCGTCGGATCACCAGGCCGTGGGTATTTTGCACCTTTAACCCCAGTCATTTTGCATTTTATTTTTAGTCCATAAACTTTTATTTGTAGTTTAAATATTTATGTAATATTTGCATTCGGACCCCGTACTTTCATTATTTGTATTTAGGTCCGAGCCACATCACCTCACGTGACTCACGCACGTGGGGTGGTGGGCATTTTGTATCGGACCCCTCGGAGTTTGTTTATTTTGTTCCATTCCATGAACTTTTTAGTTAAGTTGTAATATTTTGGTAAAATTGCATGTTAGTCCCCTGGATCTTTGTAAAATTGCAAAAATACCCCTGCTAGGTCACATGCGCGTAAGTTTGGACATTTTGCAGAGAACCCCCTCCGGGTTGGGGTATATATTTTTTAGTCCAGAAAATTATAGTTAACGTTATATATTTTTGGAAAATTTGCAAGTAGGCCCTTGGACTTCTGGGTATTTACATCTATGCCCTTGCAAGTATTGTATTTTTGCTTTGATGTTTGCATTTATTTCATGCATCTCTAAATCCCTAAAAAATCTATAAAAATGAGCATAGATTTCTGTTGCATTGTAGTTTCACGCCATATTTTTATTTTGCATATTTATTGCATTTTAATATTTATAAAAATTCAAAAACATGTATTTTCAACACTGTTTGCATTAGAAAATACATAAAAATTAAAAAACACCTTAGAAAATTCCCAAAAAAATATTTTGTGCCTTTTAGTGTCCTTTAGCTCCAGACCAAAAATCACTAAAAAATACAAAAGAAAACTCCTAAAAATTACATAACCCCCAAATCATTATAAAAATCATAAAAATCTACAAAAATCCTAAAAATAAAATTTCAGTTTCCGTATTTTCCCTATTTTATTGTCTTTAGTTTAAAATGAATTTGAGGAATTTTGGACACTATTTGATATTTTTCATCCTCTATTTAATTTCGGCCGGCAACTTATCTCATTGTTTACTAGTATTTTTGCCCTTAAAAAATTAGGAAACATCTAGAAAAATCATAAAAACATTAGAAAAATAGAAAAAATCATAAAAACATTCCATTTCCTGTATTTTGAGCATTATCCCCAATTTTTATCCCTCTCTTATCTTTAGGGTACATATATATTCCTTATATACATTATATCTTTATTAAAAGAAAAAGAAAATATAAAAAATACAAAATATAAAAATAAAATACAAAATCAGTAAATTAAAAACCCAAATCTAAAAATATAAAATCAAAAATTAAATAAAAAAATATAAAAATTCAAAACCCACAAAAAATAACACTTGTAGGCATTTAACCACTTTCACATTTCTGAGCATTATTGCCTTGTTCTACCTGTTTGCTCCCTATGTTTGACACTCTACATACTTGCACTGTACACATATTTCGTAGAGTTATAATAAATTTTAACTCCACACTTTGATTTCCATTGCTTGATATTATTCGTGGGTTAACTGTTAATTTAATCGGGATTTACAAAGGGTCGCCGCAGCGACTTTGTCTCCGCCTTGCGTGAGACATTTAGACCCTCGTATCTCGCGGTTAATCAATACCCGATGCATGTAATGTTATTAAATTAGTGAAATCATCAAATACCTCAAAGATCAGATCATCCTCGCGAGGGTCGTTAAAGTGAGAAAATTGGGACTTAGTAAGATCATAAGTATCAGAAGACTCGGTCTCGTGAGCCGACAGGTCGGATACACTCCCTGAAAGTGAAACCGAGTGCACTTGGTATGTGGCATCCTCCCGCAGATAACCCTCGAGGAGTAATGCAAAATCATCAGTGGGGAAGGCAGAATCAGAATCGAACTAGGGATCTATGCTGCCAAATATCAGGTCCTCCAAAAATGTATCGACCTCATCAAAAGGGAGGATACACGGCTCAAAGACGGGACTAGCTAGGTCTGTCAAATCAAAATGGTGTCCCTCATCAAGATCTCTAAGCTGAGATGGATGCAAATGTGTATCTGAATCTGAGACGATCTCCTGAAGAATGGACACTAAATCAACTGGACATGGATACTGAAATGACTGAAAGGATGGTTGAGATGTGGGCTCCTCAACCATTTCTTGGGATACTAGTAGATTTGAACTTCAAGAATCTTCGACATGAAAGTGCGAAACTGACTCAAAATCTGGTTGTAAAACCAACGGGAACTTGACTAATGTTCGGCGCTAGGAACTCACAGTGGTGGTCAATACGTCCATCATATGAAATGTAGTAGCATCAATATTCTCTGATTTGGGTGTGCTATCTACATCATCATGAAGTGCCCCACACTCAACTGGTGTCATATCTCCCTCTCGTGTTGTCTTGAATAAATCATCTCGTGAATATGGAGTGTCTGAAAGTACTCCTAAGATGGTCTCTAATAAATCCATGTCGAGATTGTGGTGTGAACCGCCACACGAGGTAATGACTAATGCAATTTATTCAACGGTCATCCCCCTCACAGCGATCTAGACATGGTCAGTCACCAAAAATCCATGATCTAGAAATCGCCTCAAAAGATCAAGTAACCTCAGCCACGAATCTCTCAATGGCTCCTGGGGGTTTACTGAAAAATCTCGAAAGCAAGACCGCATCAACTCTGCTCTATGATGGGGGTAAAATCCCTGCAAAAACAATATCCGAAGCTCGCCTCATGTAGCAATTTTCCTTCCCAACTCTCTATGCCATCTCAAAGCTCTAGTTTGAAGTGAGAAAGGGAAGGTCATCAGCATCAGCTCCTCAGAAGTGATATCTAGGTATGCTCGTGATCCACAAAAATCCTCAAACTCAGATATATTAATATATGGCTCCTCATGCACTCTTCCTGAAAACTTTGGCAGTAGATTAATGAACTCTAAATAAATAATGAAGGAAATCAATATTGAACAGGACCGTGCTTCTTGATCTGGGTGCTCATTCATCATTCCAGGATAGAAGTCATCTAAAATACGTAACTGCTCAATGTGATCTCCTATGGAATGCATTCTCATCTCAGCAACGAAATCGCCCGGATCTCGTATATGGTCAATTTGGTCTCCAAGGACGTCAAGCATAGTATGTCCTAAATAAAAAAGGTGGGAATGGGGAGGGAAAAGATGGGATGTCAGTCGGAGTTCCGACCTCCCAAGAAAGTGGGAAAGAATGATAGGAATGAAATGAAGATGTTGCAAAATCCGGCTAAAATGGAGTGTGGCCCATAATGAAGAGAGGGAAATGAAGGGAGGGAGGGTGGGATAGTAGAGAGAGTGAAAGAGACAGAAGGTGACTGCTAATGATCCAGAGAAGATAAACGTAACCAACTCACACCAAAGACATCCAAACACAAAGCAAACCCTTTGTTCCCCAACTCAACACAAATCTGACCGTAAGAGTTCTCTCTTTATCTTTTCAATTTTAGAGTTTAGTGATAAGAAAAAAGTTGTACAAACACTTAGGAGACTTAAAAGGATTTGGGCACTACTCCTTAGTTTGTATGCGAGCAATTAAAAGCGCAAGCAATAAGGGGGTTGCTCTCCTAGAACAATGATGAATCAGTTACGCTTAGTTTTAAGAGTCAAGTTCAAATTAGCAATCCCAATTTTTAAAATTTTTTCTCTTTTTTTTGTTTTTTTCAAAAATAACACCTAATGAGTGTCCAATTTCTTGTTTGAATTATACGAGTGAAATCAAGGGAGGAAATCGGAAAAGTCAATGCACGATCAAATACAATGATGCATGCAGAGATAGAAATGAGTACCTTGATCCACCACTCTATATGCATTATGATACGTGCATAAATTAAATACTGAAAGGAAACTAACTATATGATGTACGAGGAAATTGTCCTTAGATGAGCAACTTCTATTGATCGTGAAGAACAATAGCTAGCTAATCGAATCGAGTCTGATCTTGGGAGTCACTCGATGCCCACCACTGAGGAATCCCTTATCATCACTCTTTATTCTTTTATTTTAGCTAATTATCTTGGCAAAGCATCATGTAAATAGATGTAAAAACAATAAGTTAGCATTTAGCATGCATTTGTTAAACATACATAATTAGCATATATTTATGAAAAAATAAAGAATAAAGGAAAAGAAAAAGGAAGGAGGCATTTAAAATAAATACAGAGTGATCTGAACCCCAAGAGAAGGCCAAACATTGGCCGGATCGCCAAATAAAATAAGTAGAGAGAGATAGGGTCTACTCTATATTGTACATATTAGTTTGTGTGAATAAATAATTATTTTTGAAAAAATAAAAACGAAATATTCTTTTTACCTACTTGTATATATTTCTAAAAATAACATAAAAATTAGAAAAATAAAAGTTAAAACAAAAATAAATTCTCTTTCCCTTGTACATAATACATGTATACATGTTTCCTTCTCCATTTATTACAACCTGGAATTAAATAATAAAAAATAATAAAAATTATTTTGTACCCAGAAATTATGTTATAAATAAATATAATATAAATTTGGGGTATTTGTGTAAAAATAATAAAATAAAAATAATTGTACAAAATACCCAAGTATATTATACCTGTATATAATATGCTATATTGTATATAGATTAATTAATTTTTCAAAGAAATAAATAAAAACATAGAAAAAAAATTTTGAAAAATAAAAAACAATTTTCATTTTATATACTTATTGATTTAAAATCATTTACTATTTTTTATTTAATTTGTAATTATTTTGTATATGGAACTTTGTATATTCTATTTTTCTGAGTGGTCCACGTCGGGTTGTTGACCCTGGTCATCCCCCTCTTCCCGGGCTTGACCCAACCCGACCTCTTCACCAGACCATCTTCTCCAATTTTTCCCAGGCAGATCACGCAACCCCTCGCCCCAATTCTCCTCCCGTGGACTCTCCTAGGATCCAGGACCCTTACAGATCCCTAGGAAGCCACGAATCTTTCTCGGTTCGCGTACCCTTACCCGATTCCTCCAGCCTCCTGGGAATGCTATAAAGCTTCTCATCCGCCTCCCACGAGGGGAATCTCATGCCTCGCTTCCATTTCTAACCCTAGCCACCTCCAGTTGAGAGAGAGCTGCTCGGAGCACCGCTTGGCACTCGATTTGGTGTAGCGGAGCCAACGCTCAACCTTCGTGGTCGGACCTCCCCGCGAGTAGCCTCCTCCGCCTTACGCAACTAGGTCGAGGCCATCACCCTGACGTTCATCCTCGCCTGGAGCTCTGGAGCACATCCTAACCTTCAGGTATCCCTTTTATCCTTCGCATTTCTTAGTTTGATCAGATCTTTCCATTTCGTGCCGTCGCGTGTTCACCTACTCTGACCAGCCAGTTGGAGCCTTGTTACCCACTTCCAGCCGCTTTGATCAACCCGCACGCTCTCTTCCCATCTCGCTCCGCAACCTGATCATCCTTAGCTTCGACCCTCTAGGCGAGATTAGGGCCTAAATATCCCCTACCGTCTTCGTCGGAGATCAACCTTCGCCCCCTACGCTTGTTTGTTGTTTAGCTCCAATAACCCTGACCGGAGTACTCCCTCGAGTCCCAGCTTCCCTTTGCAGGTGATAGCATGCGCTGAGGACCCCCGATTCCATCCATCAGAGGTTTGTCAGAGCAACCCCAGGACCCCTTCTTCGCCACGCCCATCCGGCCGGTGGCTCCTCCATCGAACCCGCTCAGTCGACGCGGAAGCCTCCCTCGATCACACCTATGCCTTCCTATCAATCATCAGGGATGAGGATACTCTCCTTGGCTCCGTTGAAGTTCATCCCTGTGTTATTCATCCAGGATACTCTAGCACCGTTGGATCAGCCCTGCACCTCCAGATCTCATCTGGACACCCGACACCGCAACCTTTTCAGACCGTTGGATGTCATGTCTGGTGCATCTGCGCTCCACGTCCCCGACCAGTTCCGGAGCGTCAGATCTGACACCTGTAGTGGATCAGAGCCGCACGTTCGTGCCTCTACCAGCGGCTTCCACGTGTCCTCACACTCTCGTCATGTGCTGCTGTAAGGGTATATTGCTCTTTTTACCCTGCATTTTTTATGCTTTATGTTTTAGTCTGTAAATAAAAGTTGTAGTTGGAACTATTTACACTTTGTCCCTAGAGTTTATGGTATTTACATTTTAGTCCTCCCTGTCTGGAGAAGCGTGCTCGATCACGTGAATTGTGGTGTTTTTGCATGTTTGGCCCTGGATAGTCTGATATTAATGTTTGAGTAAGAAGTTTTCTGAATTTGCACTTATGCCCCTGTGAACATTGGATTACATATGTGCTTGAATTTATTGAAAATTTTATAGAGACATCCCTGGACTTCTTGTGCGTGTTATGATTTAGTTATTAAACCTAAACTATTTGTATTCAGGTTCCTATGACCTGTGTGTACTGTCTTTGATGAAATAAATATCAAATCTACTCCAAACGTTTCCCAAAAATTAATAGTATCTCCTGCTACTGTGATATTTTTGGTAATTTTTGTGATGTAATTTGATTTTATTTGCTATTTTTTAAAATCAAAAACCTTAAAAAGTGTGTCTATATTATAGAAAATCCATAAAAATATAAAAATTATTATACAAAAAATCATGTGTGCTTGTTTCGCCTTGCTTTAATTTCAATAGCATTCTGGTTTCATTATCTTTCACAAAACCCCTAAAAATTACAAAATACCTAAAATATTATAAAAACATTACAAATTCTACAAAAATAAAAAAATGTGTTTTCAATTTTTGTATTTAGCACTTTGTATCTATTTTTATATAAAATTAGAAACAAGACGTTTAGGGCAATTTAGATATTTTAAAGTTTCCTTCTTGTCTAGGTTGCACACTATTTTGAGATTTTAACTTGATTTCATTTTTAGAAAATCATATAAAAATAGGAAAAATCTCATAAAATCACCAAAAACATCTGCATATTCTAAAAATACAAAAATATTTTTTTACTTCGTATTTTTAAGTTTTTTAGTCATAATAAAAATTGTTGAATTATTATTTCATTTATCTTTCCTTCACTTTCCTTATTTGAATATATATAAACTAAAAACCACCAAAAATATGTTCTGTATTTCCTGATTTTTCGACTACTTCGTAGGCTTAGCCCGTGCTCCTTGTGTTCGACCATGGTGGCTATACCAGGTTAAATAAATAGCAAGATCACTTCTTTCGATTGTTGTTCTTGATTGGTTTCCTTGGTGATCTTATTTTTCTTGTTGAGTCCCGCTTCGTCGATTGAGGTCCCAACGACCTTGATCTATTTTTGATATTTAACCCTAGTTGGCGGAGCTCTCATCAACCACAACGGGTCCTTCTAGTG
Source organism: Ottelia alismoides (assembly GCA_037367405.1). Taxonomy (NCBI): domain Eukaryota; kingdom Viridiplantae; phylum Streptophyta; class Magnoliopsida; order Alismatales; family Hydrocharitaceae; genus Ottelia; species Ottelia alismoides. The sequence goes on from JAZKJV010005373.1 coordinate 347,037, forward strand.
TTGTATGTGACTCCTTACAGCGCATGATCTCAAATCCAATTAAGCTAACTTTTTCCATTTATTTTTAGCTAGGTCCAATTACAATCTATAAGTACATATAAGCAAGTAGGTGTTGGACCTTAGCTGATTACGTAACAATAAACAAAAATCCTACGTATAGGGGTTAAATTCGCGAGAATCAAATAGAAAGTAAGGCGGTGAAAACAAGAAAACACAAAAACAACAGTTAGGTGCCCCAAGTGCATCAACACTTAACGAAACAGACCTGAATAATGTATAAGTCCAACAACAGTCTAAGTGTCTAAATTGTTAAAATACAAATAATTGTTCTCTAAATAAAATGACCATCTTCTATGCTCTCCTGCTCTTCCTCCTGTGCGGGTCCTCCAAAAAGACTCCAAGTCGTCCTCCAAGCGGTTCCTCACACAAAAATTCAAACAGACGATGGTAAGAAAATAATTATAATACAGAGATACAAGAAAGGTAGAAATATGACTACTAAGTCATGCTCTCAAGCAACGATGCCATTATGTGACAAGAAGCTCTTGGAGATCGGGCTCCTCTCCACCAAAGATTGATGAAAGAATAATGAAGGAAATGAGACCCAATAAACAGAGAAGAAACATCGAAAAGGAAAGATGTATAATTAAGGAATGTGTTTAGTGGTGAAATAAATAAATAAATTACATAAATAAATTAAAATGAAATTCGGAATTAAATAAAATAATTAGTTCATAAAAATTAATTAGCCACCTTAATGGTGGTTATTTAAGGCATGGAATCAAATCTAGATATACAAGGCATGTTTTCAAATCAAATAAATGAATAAATTAAATAATTAAATAATTAAATTCAAATTTCATAATTAAATTAATTTAATTAATTAATGTTAGATATTTAATTTTTTGGTGATTTATGCAAGGAAATTAGTTGTATACAAGTATTATATACATATAGTATAATATACACATGTACAAATAAGAAAATTATTTTCAAATAAATTTTTTATTGTTTTTATTATTTTTTATTTATAATAATGAAGATAATATTTACAAATATGTATATTATGTAAAAAATAAATATAAATAAATATATACAAAAAGTAAGTGATAAAACTTCACAAACTACTCCAGAAAACCGAATTTTTAACCGTAACTCTAAAAATTATGAAACCACAATCATTTGAAAGATAATTTAATTTAGAGTACAATAGAACTGAGTTTGATTCAATTTGAGTTCTTATGGAGCCGAAATTAGTCTTGCAATTATCGTTTTTACGACTTTTTCTGAGTGTGATTATTTATAATATGTACATTATTTTATTTTGCAAGTATTTTTACTATTTACAAAAAAAAATATTTACAACTTTTTTTTAAAAAAATATTTAATTTGAAGTCAATCTATGTACAAATAAAATATTATAAGTGTCATACAAATATACAAGGAACATAGGTACAAATTATTTTTGGATTTTTGAATTAAAGACCCTCTGTCCCCCTACTTTAATCCTGGACGATCCGGTCAAGTCTTGACCGTCTTTTGGGGTTCAAGTCAGTGTGCATTTATTTTATAAAATATATCCTTTAATTTTCTTTTCTTTTTATTTTCTTCTTTATTCTTTATTTGCTTATAAAAAGTGGTAAAATGCATATTTAACAAATGCATGCAAAATGATATTTTCATGGAATTAGTGGATATTTACAGGTGTCTAACTAAGGAAATAAAGTTAAAATAAAAGAATAAAGATGATGAATCGTGGATTCATCACCTATCTACTTCCAGGTGAGGGGCAGCTTCTGGAGGTCCCTTGGAGCATCGTTTGGAGGTCGGAGAGATCGTAGCTCATCACGTCATCGGAGAGCCATCGTGAGAAGCCTCTGAGCCTGCCGCAGCTTGATTGAGGCAATAATGTAGCCGGCCTCCTTCGCCTAGAGTTTCTGAGTTTATTGGTAGCCTCAGGTATCAGTCCTTTCATCCGTACTACCCTGTTTCGATCCTTTTTCCATTCCTTCACTGATGAATACCCATTCATCACTCTTTATTCTTCTATTTTAGCTACAAAAACCTTTGCAAATACATGTAAATATGTGCAAATACAAATAATTACCAAAAGCATGCATTGTGTAAAAAGATATAATTAGCATGTTTTTGTGCAAAAATAAAAGAATAAAGAGTAAAAAGAAAAAGAGGGAAATATTTAGAATAAATATTGAGCAACCTAACCCAAGGGAGGGCTCAGCATGGGCCTGACCGCATAAAAGCCAAAGTAGAGGGAGATAGGAGCTCATGTGTACATACTTTTGTAAATAAATAAAATTATATTTTCCTCACCCAAAAATATGCTTGTATACATTTTGTATATATTTAGAAACTATTAAAAACAAAATAAAAATTTAAAAATCAAAATTCCAAAAATGCCCTTTCACCATGTACATAGACCATCATCCTTTATTTATTTAACCCTATAAATAAATAAAATTATTTTCTAAACTTTTTGTAAATATTATATGTTACATATTGTAAATACATAAAATAACAAGAAACAAAACAAAAATCAAATAAAAATTACAAAATTAAAAATACAAAAATACATTGTATAGATACCATGTATATAAATGTATACAACTATTTATTTCACCCTTGTGTATAAATAATTAAAATAAAATAAAAATACCATTTTGTTCTTTACTTTATGATGTAAATAAATAAAATATAAAATGGGCATAAAAATACATAAAAATAACAAATAAAAAAATCAAAAATTAAAATCTATATAGTGTACATATACCTATATATATATAGCTACCCTATTTTTATTTCCAAAAATTAATTAAAAATCACCAAAAAATAGAAAAAAATAAAAGAAAAATATTTCATGTTTTGAGTTTTTCTTAATTCGGCCTTTTTCTACCTTAAATTAAATAAACAAAAAAATAAAAACGTGGCAGCTCCTGATTGGTCCACGGGGGATTGTTGACCCCGGTCAACTCCCCCGCGGACTCTTTCCTTTTGCGTCGACTCGCGCCCGACCCGACTTCGTCGATTTCTCCACGCGTCTCCAGCCTGTCGCCCCCGCGAACCCCGCGCCCGGATTCTTCGCCGTTCATCCGACATCCTCGCCAGATCCTTCGCCGTGGGATCCACGCCTTCCATAGCTGCCTCCACTCAACCCTAATCGGCCCTGTCTCCATATATATCCCGACCTCCGCCGCCTCCGCGCCTCATCTTTGGCTCACCACTTTCATTCCCGTGACCTCCAGAGCAATCACCGAGGTGACAGCTCGCGTTTGCCCCTGTTGCAGTGAGGAGAGGGTGCCCCGACCATCGATCCGGCAGCTTCGCGCCGCCGTGCTCCGCCGCTTGCAGGAGCTCGAGCCTCAGGCCTTGACGCCCTTCGAGGCTACGACCGGGAGCTAGCTAAGCTCCAGCACAGTCTTCCGCACCACCCAGGTAGATCCTTTAGGCCATAGTTTAGCGTAAATATCGATTTTTAGTTTACTGTTAGCGTAGCTCCACCGCCGTCGCCAGCCACCTCCGATACCCCATTTGTCATTCCGACCCGACCATCGTCTTCGCCAGACCTCTCCGCATCTTCTTCACCCCTTCGCCCAACCCAGCTCGCACAGGAGCTGGGATTCGAGCTCCTCCATTCATCGCCTCGCCGGAGCTTGCCCATTTCGCCTCCCCGATCACCTTCACCACGCCTAACAGGGTCGAGGCACTTTGCCCTCGACCCGCGAGTTTGCTGGGATACTTTGCAGGTCTATCCAAGCCCATCTGAGGGCTTGGACCACTTGGTCCAGCTGCTCCACCTCCGCCGACCTCGCCGGACCTCCCAGAGGATCGGTTGGGCCATCGGAGGGCTCCATTAGACGCGGAGGGCTCGCAGCTTCCTTCTCCAACCTTCAGCGAGCGTCCACGAGGAGACCAGCGCCGCCATGAGTCCGGCGAAGTTCGCCGGAGCCCTGTTCGTCCACCATTCGATCTGCAACGTGGCAGCACCTGGACCGTCGGATCACAGTCTAGGACCGGAGCCCTGGGCGCCACCCCCTTCTCAGTCGTCCATTTATCCACGTGGCGTTCATCCATCGGTTCGACTTAATAAAGGGGTAAATTACCTTAGGCCCCCTCGTAGTTTATGTGTTTGCTTTCAGTCCTGTAAATATTTGAGGAATTTTATTTACGTTGGGATATTTGCATATTAAACCTCGTACTTTCTCGTATTTGCATTTATACCCCTGCCAGTTGTGGACACGTGCATCGACACGTGATATTTTGGTTTATTTGCAATAGAGACCCCTGTAGTTCTGGATGTTCTTTAGTGAATGAAATCTTTTACTTATTTGCATTTATACCCCTGTGCGTGATTTTTTCCACATGTGCGTTTTATTTTGGGTATTTTGCAGATAAGCCCCTGGACTTTTGGTACTTGTTACCTATAAGCCCTTGGAACTTATTTTTCTTACATTTGGGTCCCTGAGTGCCCCAGGCACGTGCTTGGCACGTGTTTTGCTGGGTATTTTGCACCAGACCCCCCAGAACTTTGGGTATTTGCACTTTGGTCCCTCTGCACAGTGCCCCTCCTTTATTTTTGAATAAAATATCAAATCACCTCCAAATTCGATGAAAATTTGATATATGGCGCCTTCCATGGTGTAGAATTTTTATGAATTTTTGACGACATTTTTGATTTCATTTGCTATTTTTAAAAATTCAAAAACCCTTATTTTTGCTACTGTTTAGAGTCAAAAACCCCAAAAAAATATCAAAACCCTTTTAAAAATTCCATAAAAATTAGTTACTGTTTATTTTGTGTTCCTTGATTTTCTAGCCAATTTTGGCTATTTTGCATTGAGTAAAAACCCTAAAAACTTAAAAACACCTCAAAACTCCTAAAAATCATAATAAATAATTTAAAAACTCAAAAACAATAATTTTGGTGCTCAAATTTTCCTTATTTTCTCTAGTATACAGGAAAAGTACCTCCAGGTCCCTTTGAGATCCTTAGATATTTTATCTTTGGGTTTTGGGTCTGGCTGGACAGTATCCCTTGCTTTTCGCACTGTTTGATTTTTAGGAAATAAAATAAACATCAGAAAAATCTCAAAAATTCACCAAAAACATAAAAAAATATAAAACACATAAAAATATTTTTGTCTGAATTTTTGCTTGCTTTTTAATGCATTAAATAAATTGTTCAAGTTAATTGTTTGTGTGCTTTTCCTGTTTTCTTTATATTCCAAAAATCCTAAAAAAATATAAAAACCCTTAAAAACACTAAAAAATACTCTCTCGGATTTCTGACTACATCGTAGGCCGCAAGGCCAATCTGTGCTCCTTGTGTTCGACCCTGGGTGCTATACCAGGTTAATCTCATAGAAGGCCCGCTCTCTTTTGTGCTCGATTAGTTTTACATGTTCTGAGTGGTTGATTTTTCTTGATATACTTAGCCCGAGTGACTGAGGTCGCGACGACCATTTCTTTACCTTTACCTTAGTCGTTCGGGCGGTTATCAGAATGGCGCCGTTGCCGGGGAGCACGGCTTTGTAGTCATTTCCCCATATTGTCTCTCTATATTATCATTGTTTTCTGACACTCTCTCTCTTTGATTTTTGTGCGAGGTACTGCGTGGACAACTTGGAGTTTATTTTTGAGGACCCGCACGGGAAGAAGAAGAGCAGGGAGAAGAAGAAGGAATTCTTATTTTTGAGAGGGAACAATAATTTTTCTATAATAATTTAGAATCTTAGACATTTGTGGACACTTGTAACTTAGCGGGTCTGTTTCGCCGAGTACCGGTGTGCTCGGGGCACCCATTTGGATTTTCGCGGTTTTTTCTGCGGTTTTGATAGCTAGCTGCCTTTTCCGGTGTTTACGCGGTTTTTCTCGAGCCCCTAGATTTAGGAATTTCTCTTGCTTGTGCCGTAATTAGTAGGGTCCCCACACTTAATTGCTTATCTGTTCCTATAGATCGTTAATTGGACCTACTAATAACAAATAATAAAAATAACTTGGTCGCTTTCCTGAGAGCCTACGCGCCGCGAGCCTGCCCCGGAAGCGCTACTCCTGAACTCGACCTGTCGAGAAGAGGAGGGGTGGGCCAAGACCGGACTCTTTGGATCAAGGGCGAGTGACTGAGTTAGACGGTTCTGCGCTAGGAATTGCTCATCTAGGACTCGGTTTTTCCTCGCTGCACCATTTAGGTAGTTTAATTCTGTCTTTAAATTTTGCGCGGACTCACTTGCATGTAGAGTGCTGGAGACAAGGTACGCATTTCTTTCTCTGCATGCATCATTGATTTCTTCGCACATCGGCTTTTTCGTTTTCTCCCTCTGTTTTTGGCTTAATCATCAGGAGAATCGGAAAATTCGTTAGGCCGCTTGTATTTATTTTGAAAAAAAAATTAAAAAGAAAAAAAAATTGGGACTGCATAACACTATTGACCCTAAAAGACACTTCACCTAAAAAAATTGTCTTGGGGAGAGCAACCCCCTCATTGTTTGGTTTGATTGTGCGAGAGAGTGACCCGAACACTAGGTAAAGCCCTCCGGTGCTCATCTCGACTGATTACCGACTCTTCTGTGCGGGACAGTCGCTTGAGAGAGTATCGGGTATCCCAGCAGGTCACGTAATCGCTCTGATATTCTGTGTGTTCACCCAATAAAATTGACAAGATAAATTGACCGAGCTTTCACGGTCTTCAGATTGTGTTGCGTTGGTGAACCGGGGGTTTGCTTTGCGATCATATTTTCTCCAGATCCCATCCGCCCAACTCGCCAGATCAAGATGATGGGTAGACGATCTCTTAGGCAGCCTCTGGCTGCACCGCTTTCAGGCGCGTCTACTTCAACATCTAGGTTGACCCGTGAGAGTCAAGACCAGCTCTCCGGGCCCGAGTACGATTCCACCCTGTTCTCCCTCGATCCCCTTTCTTTTGCTACTGAGAGACATGAGCCCGAGGAAAGACAAATTGATTTGACAGAACCTGAGTTGGGCTCATCTGATTTTGCTGACGTCACTATGGCCGGAGCCGGCAGTTCAGATCCAGACTCCCGACAACCCGAACATTTTGTACTAGACCAGGGAGCGATCAACTCCACCCTGATCGCATCATTAGAGACAGTACAGAAGCAGCTACGCGATCAGGGAGCTTTCATGATTGAGATGAGAAGGGAGTTGGAGCGACTCAGAGAAGAGAGAGATCAGAGCGAGCCTGAGGACATTCCTGATGCTGATGCAGAGGCAGCAGCCGCAGCAGCCGCAGCAGCGGCTGCCGCAGCGGCAGCCGCCGCCGGAGCAGGACCACCGAGAACGATGCGGGAGTTACACAACCCCGGATCTACACTGATGCACCATTGGGTGGTAGTACCTGCTATCGTGGGGGATTTCAAATTCCCTCCGAATACCCTGCAGATGCTTCCTCATTTTCACGGTCTTGCCACCGAGGAGCCCCACCTCCATCTCCAGGAGTTTTTGATGATCTGCAGCACTGTCCACGACCGTCATGTGGACCAGGATACGATTCGGATGATGGCCTTCCCTTTTTCACTGGCAGATAGAGCAGCCGCCTGGCTGAAGCATTTAGGGAAGTTTGTTTACACCTGGGAGCAGCTCCGCACCGAGTACTTGAACAAGTACTATCCACTCGGGCGGACGAATGCAGCGAGGGCCCTGATCAACAACTTCTCCATGCTCCCTAACGAGCAGTTTCATGAGGCATGGGAGAGGTTCAGAGAGCTTCTGGATAGATGCCCACACCACGACATTTCCAAGCCGAACCTAGTTCAGAGCTTCTTTAGTGGGATGACGCCAGAGCTTCAGGGTCTGGTGAATGCTTCTTGCGGCGGGTCCTACTTTGCCAAGGACCACAACCAAGTCTGGGCCATCTACGAGGAGATGGCCGAAAATTACATGGTGATGTCCCAGACTCGGTTATACACACAGAGATCTCAGCAGCCGCCAGGACCCGTGCAGTACCAGCGGATAGCACGGGTTGATGCAGGTCCATCCAGTTCGTCCACAGTTGCAGCCGCACAGGCAGAGTCGGCCGCTGCGGACATGGGGATTATCAACGAGAAGTTGGACCGCATGGAAATAATAGAGAAGAAGCAGTGCCAGGGCATAACTCAGATGGAGCAGATGGCACAAACTCTGAGCGACGTGAAGACCCATCTCTTGTGTCTTCAGGAGGCACAGACGGCTTCTCAGCCACGTCTTCAGTCGCGAGGCGATTCCGGTGGCAGCCGCAGCTCGTCCCAGCGCTCCAGCTCCTTGCAGCAGCCTAGACAAGTTCACCTTGTACAGGCGGAGCTGTACCAGCAGCAGCAGCCCTCTTACCAGTCACCACCATCTCCAGACTTACAGATGGTGGTATATCAGCCGGATCAGCCTCTGGGAGTACTCCCACCAGACCCCTTTGATGCTGAGCCGTTGATGGATGTCAACGGGATTTGGTATGACCGTCCTCAACCTGGAATCCGACGAGACCATCCCGGATTCAGGTGGGGGAATGGGGGTAACCAGTCCCAACAGCAACCAGCCGGTCAGGGAGGGCAGTACTCCCAGCAGAGAGATCACCAGCAGCCCCCAGCATACCAGCCACACCAGCCATCGTCCTTCGTACCTCGTCCCTACCAGCAGCAGGGACAGACTTGGAGACGTGAGCAGCAGGCTCACCAGCAGCAGCATCCTTCCTCTTATCCCTCTCAGCCGCAGCAGCACCAGGTCCAGCAGCCTCATTACCAGAGAGGCAACCCGTCGGGCTCCCATGAGAGCCCCGCCATGGATGATCTAGCCCGCATCTTCACAGAGCAGCAGGCTACATTTAGACGGGAGATGGACGAGTTCCGCCAGGAAATGCGGGACCTGATGAGAGGGAAGGCCGCCATCCCTGCACAGATCGAGCCTAATCCGAATAGCTTGAAGAGGAAGTCTGAGCAGGTAGTTCACACTGAGCCTACCACTCCTAGTGACTCATTTGATGATATATCGTCGGATCTATTTGATGCTGATTTTGTCACACTTAGGAGCGGTAGAAGACCAGCAGGCGGCGCCTCATCTGAGCGACAACGCGAGGATCCATCTAGAGCGCCAGATGAGGAAGAGGAGAGCGGTACTGAAGCCGCACATGATGATGACGGTGGTACTGATGCCACCAGAGATGCTGATTCCACCGGCGGTACTGAGGCCACCGCTTCACCATATCGAGGAGGTGGTACTGACGCCACCAGCAGAGCCGAGCCAGCCCGCGGTACTGAGGCCGCGAGACGTCTAGTTGTAGAGCCAACTAGAGGTGGTACTGAGGCCACCAATATTCATTCTGATAGAGATGTTGTCTTTCCTCGTATGAATGTATCTCAGGACTCTATTTTGAATAAAGGAAAAGGTTTAGTTTCTTCTGATCCCACTGTGGTGAATGATGCATGTGAGGATCCGGTCATCGAACCGTCTAGGCCTATTCCTAGTCCTTCATCTGAGAAGGACCCTATGATCCCCTTTCCTAGAGCCCTTGAGTTGGGGAAGGGGAAGAAAAGAGAAAAAGATCCAAAAAAGAGAGAGCAGGAGGAGTTCAGCCAGAGCATGATAGACCGATTTCACATCCAGCTGACCCTCCATGAGGCTTTGCAACACATCCCTCTTCTTCAGCGATCCTTGAGAGACAGAACCACAGTCAGGAGGAAGAAGAGGAACAAAACCGCAGAGATTCATGTGTTGACAAAAGCCACGTGTTACGCGATCCAGAACCATCTGCCTACCAAGAGGCCAGATTTAGGAGCCCCATATGTCAGATGTCAGATTAGTGAGCAGAGGTTCGACCGTACTCTATTAGATAGCGGATCGTCGATCAACCTTCTTCCGGCAGCCCTTCTCAACCACTTAGAGTTGGGCACTCTTAGACAGAGCAGGACATACCTTCAGTTTGCTGATCGGTCTGTCAAGAGGCCAAAGGGGTTGTTGCGAGACGTTGTCGTCACGATTCAGGGTTTGCAATTCCCCGTGGACTTCGTAGTGCTGGACATGGAGACCCCTGACTCGTTGACCGATTCCCCTATCGTCCTCGGTCGCCCGTTCTGGGCCACAGCCAAGGCAGTGACTGACCATGACAGTGGGAAGGTATTCTTTCGCGTCCAGGGCGAGAGTATACAAATAGAGACGGTTAAGGACCACAGAGCCAGAGATAGATCCCGCTCAGAGGGCAGTACAGATTCAGAACAGCTGACAGATACAGAGCCAGACATACACCAGGACTGTGATTTTGTGATCACAGATGATGAGGCAGCTTGGGCAGATCCTGCAGCACAGACCATCCTCTCATATTCAGATACAGCTGATGCAGAGATGATAGCCGAGGATAGTCTGGAGAGCACAGCCCTGGTTCAGGATACTATTGAGTCAGCAGAGTCGGACCTTGATCGCGACACGATTTTCAGTGATGGTGGTACTGAGGCCACCCTGCTCTACGGTGGTACTGATGCCACCGCAGTTGATACAGATCCCTCGGATTCAGAATCTGATTGGGCAGATTGTGATGATCAGATACCAGACCTGGATCCACCTGAGCCTACAGATGAGGAGGAGGTAGAGACAGAGCAGATCAGAGACAATGCAGAGGACCCGCCTTCTCCAGATCAAGTTTGTGAGAGTTCTTTATCATTTTCCCAGGCAGATTTGGCAGAATTGTCAGCATACACACATCTTCTTCAGAAGCCAGATTTGCCAGCACCCAGCTGTCCAGAGCTAAAGCCGCTCCCTACTTCGCTGAAGTATCGATTCCTTGCAGGAGAGTCTGAGATGTACCCAGTCATCATCTCTGCCGATCTGACTGGAGAACAAGAATCCCGGCTGATGGGGGTTCTTGAAAAGAACCGCAAGGCAATTGGATGGAGCGTAGCAGATCTCCATGGGATTAGTCCCTCGTTGTGCTCCCACCATATCTATCTCGAGGAAGGGGCAAAGCCGTCGCGTGAGTTCCAGCGGCGACTGAACCCCAACCTACGAGAGGTTGTCATGAAGGAAATATCAAAATGGTGGAGTGCAGATTTTATTTATCCCATTTCCGACTCCAAGTGGGTTAGCCCCTTGCATGTGGTGCCCAAGAAGACGGGCATCACGACTGTGATCAGTGAGTCGGGAGAGGAGATTGCTACACGAGTACCCACCTCTTGGCGGGTCTGCGTTGACTACAGGAGACTCAACCAGGCCACCAAGAAGGACCATTTCCCCCTGCCTTTTATTGATCAGATCATAGAGAGACTGGCAGGGAAGAGCCATTATTGCTTCCTGGATGGGTACTCGGGCTACAATCAGGTGGCCATCGCTCCTGAGGATCAGGAGAAGACCACCTTTACCTGTCCCTTCGGTACATACGCCTTTCGACGCATGCCATTTGGGCTATGCAACGCCCCTGCGACTTTTCAGAGGTGCATGCTGTCGATCTTTTCGGACATGGTAGGGGAGTGTTTGGAGGTCTTCATGGACGACTTCTCGGTTTACGGCGACGGATTCGATTCCTGTCTTGACTGCCTAGACCGAGTGCTCCAGCGATTTATTGCTACCCGCTTGGTTCTGTCTTGGGAGAAGAGTCACTTCATGGTGACTCAAGGGACGGTGCTTGGCCACATCATCTCCAACAGGGGCATGGAGGTTGATCCGGCCAAGGTTGACGTCATTAGAAAACTCGCACCGCCGTCCAATTTGAAGCAGCTACGGTCATTTCTGGGGCACGTTGGTTTTTATAGGAGATTCATTCATGATTTCAGCAAGATTGCCCGACCGTTGACTGACCTCTTGACGAAAGACACCGAGTTCCTTGTCGATGACAAGTGTCTTTCGTCCTTTGAGACTCTCCAGCAGTGTGTTATTGAGGCTCCTGTCCTTCAGCCACCCGATTGGTCCCTCCCATTCGAGATCATGACGGACGCCTCTGATTTTGCCATAGGGGTCGTGCTAGGACAGAGGAGGGACGGAGTTCCGTTTGCCATACACTATGCTAGCCGCACATTGGATTCCGCCCAGCGGAATTATACGGTCACAGAGAAAGAGATGCTAGCAGTAGTGTTCGCCCTAGATAAGTTCAGATCGTATATCATTGGATCTAGAGTGACTTTGTTTACAGATCACACCGCCATCAGGTACCTCATGGCAAAGAAGGATGCCAAGGCCAGATTGACTAGATGGATCCTTCTACTCCAGGAGTTCGACATTGAGATCAAGGATAAGCCTGGAGTCAAGAATGTGGTGGCGGATCATCTCTCCCAATTAGAGCAGCCTGAGGATTCTGAGCAGATTGATCCTATTCGAGATACCTTCCCAGATGAGGCGATCCTTGCTATCGCCTCACTCCCGTGGTACGCCGATATTGTGAACTTTCTCGTTGCTGGGAAAGTCCCACAAGATTGGCCCAGGCAGAGGCGTGAGACCTTCCTTGCGAAGGCCAAGTCCTACCACTGGGAGGATCCCATCCTTTACCACGAAGGAGGGGATAGCGTCTGGCGTCGGTGTATTCCTCAGGAGGAGCATCATAGTGTCCTCACTTACTGCCACAAGCTTGAGGCAGGAGGACATCATTCTGGGAGGAGAACGGCACAAAAAGTGCTCCAATCCGGCTTGTGGTGGCCTACCCTCTTCAAGGACTCTGATGAGTTCGTAAAGAGGTGTACTGACTGTCAGAGGATGGGCACTTGTGGACAGCGTGATATGATGCCGATGCAGCCCATTCACTTCTGTGAGGTCTTTGACGCATGGGGCATCGATTTCATGGGTCCATTCCCTAAGAGTCAGGGATTTGAGTACATTCTGTTGGCCGTAGATTATGTTAGTCGTTGGGTTGAGGCTATCCCCGCCCGAGCCGCTGATGCGAGGACAGTTTGCAGATTTTTGAGAAAGCACATCATCACGCGGTTCGGGGTTCCACGAGTTTTGATTTCTGATGGGGGGTCTCATTTCGTCAACGACCAGGTGAAGGCCCTTGCTAGCGAGTTCAGTATAGACCATCGTGTTGCCACACCTTACCATCCACAGACAAATGGTCTAGCTGAGGTGTCGAATAGGGAGATCAAGAATATTTTACAGAAAGTCGTCCGCCCTGACCGAAAGAATTGGTCACAGCTTTTGGACTCGGTCTTGTGGGCATATCGGACGTCTTTCAAGACTCCATTGGGCACATCTCCCTTTCGCCTCGTTTATGGCAAGCCATGCCATCTACTTGTTGAGCTGAGGCACAAGTCACTTTGGGCAGTCACAGATATTTTGATGGATCCAGATGGTATTGGAGACCAGAGGAGGGCAGAGTTAGCTGCCCTGGAGGAGCTTAGAGATGCAGCTTTCTCAAGCAGCCTACATTATAAGGAGAAAGTGAAGGAGTGGCATGATTCTCATATCAGCCACAAGCATTTTGAGATTGGACAGAAAGTATGGTTGTTTGATGAGAGGCTTAGATTATTTCCAGGGAAGCTACAGAGCAAATGGAAGGGACCTTACTTGGTCAGAAAGGTACACGATAACGGAAGCATTGATATATCTGAGTTATCTTCTGAGAGTACCTTCCGAGTGAACGGCCAGCGGCTAAAACCATTTCTAGATCATGAGCCGCGGGACGTTATTATTTGTGCCCCTATTCATTTTGCGTGAGATGTGGTCTTTTGACTCACATCTTTTGCATCTCACGCCTGATTTTCACTGTTCCTCCGCCTGTATAGATCCAGTTGTCCATATCATTCTATTCTTTAGTCCCACATCCCTTTTCTCATCCTGTGATTATGCTATACTTAGGGTGTACTTTACCCTAAGTATAGGGGGGATTGTCGGACCTGCGAGTATTCTTTTCATTCGTTTTGCTCCTGTTTTGCTGCCTATACTTAGGGATATTTTACCCTAAGTATAGGGGGGGGGCAGATTCTGTATCTTCTTCACTCGGCTTTCCCTTCATGTACAGCTTGCTATACTTAGGATTAGTTAATCCTAAGTATAGGGGGAAACCACCGAGTCCCTCTCATTCTATTCATTTATTCGTTTCTGTACCTAGCCATTCCTTTTCACTTCCCTTTTGCTAAGCACGAGTTATGTCTTCTTCATCGCTCTTGATCACTCTGAGGACATCGTTCGAGCTAAGTATAGGGGGGTGTGTATATATTTCATATATACTTTAGCCATAACTCGTACTTTGTGTGAGTGTGTTAATAAATAAAATGGCTAAAAATCACAAAAATTTAAAAATTTTTCATGTACATAAACCTCTTTTATCTTGCACATACATAGCTAGTGTACAAAGTATTTTTGTAAAAATGATTTCACAAATCTTTTGTGTAAAGCTTGTGTAAATATTTTGTATCAAAATTATGTATATAGTACAAAATTTTTCCAAAATGTTTTGAAAATCAAAAGTTTGCAAAAATCTTGTGTAAATGTTTGTAAATATCTCTTTGCAAAACTTGCACCTCATGCATCATTTATTCATGATTTCAAAACATTTTTCAAAAATTTTGCATAATTGTAAAACATTTGTAAAGAGCATCTTGTGTACATATATGTATATAGTTTTTCCTGGATAAGAGTTGACATTTAAACTAAGCCTGGAATTAAATTGAGAAATGGAGCTTGAAAAAGATCTTAATCCACTTAACTTTAAGAGGAACCTTATAGGACTTAGGGTTAAGGCTTTTCAGGTCCATAAGGACTTAATTCTTTGAGTCCACTAGGCTATGAGCATATGTCATCTTGATGAGCCTAAGTAGAGCACTTAACAACACACGCATGACTCTTAGAGACAATGGCTTGACTTGCACCTGCACTTACACATGGCTCTCCACGGATGAGGTGGTGAGGAGGCAGTTTCCTTTGGCTTGGGGTAGCATATGAGGGTAGTACTTCTAGGCGGAACCTCTCTTCTTCTTATAGTGAAGGAAGTGCACCTCAACTTGGTCTAGTGGTGATGAAGGCTAAAGACAGAAGCTGTGGGTTGCAATAAAGCTTCAAAAGAGGGATAGTCTACTGGCTCAAGAGGAAAATTTCTTATCTATGCTGCACCATGTAGATATGTTGTACAGAAGCACTTGAAAAAAAAATATGCAAAAATGCAAAAAGAACTCCAAAAAAGTGGTGGATCGGATTGAAAATTTAATAACCCCACCGGAGTGTACATAATCAAATAAAGCAAAAGCTTATGGTATCAATGTTACATCTCATGAAGCTTGCAGCGGAAGACTTAGCTACACTGGCTAAGCTTCCAAAACTCTATACTTCTACCCCCTCTTCTTGAGCTGGTTGCACTTGAACTTAGAAGGGAATACCCCGCTTCTCGAGGAAAGAGTTGCTAGACTGAGGCATTAGAGTTACCAGGTTGAGGGAGGTTGTTTCTTTGTTACTTCTGAGGTGGGGAGCCACATATCACTTACACCGCATGGAAAGATTCATGGTCATTAGAGTTTGTGTATGTAGACTTGTTCTGATCTGGTTTATTAAGGAGTCTTGCCCATAGATTGGTGGAACTTGGAGACTGTTGAGTTTTAAGCTTAAGTCCAAATAAGGTTCCGACACATTAATAATCCAAAGATCTGATCGAGCTCCATATTTCAAGTTAATAAAGGAAAGTTTAATAATTCAACCTTGATCCATGTACATCCTCTTTTTCTTTTTCTTTTTCTTTCTTTTTCACTTCTTTTTCAAATAAGTGTTTGCTAAGGGACTAGCAAAGTTAAGCATAGGGGGGTGATGAATACCCATTCATCACTCTTTATTCTTCTATTTTAGCTACAAAAACCTTTGCAAATACATGTAAATATGTGCAAATACAAATAATTACCAAAAGCATGCATTGTGTAAAAAGATATAATTAGCATGTTTTTGTGCAAAAATAAAAGAATAAAGAGTAAAAAGAAAAAGAGGGAAATATTTAGAATAAATATTGAGCAACCTAACCCAAGGGAGGGCTCAGCATGGGCCTGACCGCATAAAAGCCAAAGTAGAGGGAGATAGGAGCTCATGTGTACATACTTTTGTAAATAAATAAAATTATATTTTCCTCACCCAAAAATATGCTTGTATACATTTTGTATATATTTAGAAACTATTAAAAACAAAATAAAAATTTAAAAATCAAAATTCCAAAAATGCCCTTTCACCATGTACATAGACCATCATCCTTTATTTATTTAACCCTATAAATAAATAAAATTATTTTCTAAACTTTTTGTAAATATTCTATGTTACATATTGTAAATACATAAAATAACAAGAAACAAAACAAAAATCAAATAAAAATTACAAAATTAAAAATACAAAAATACATTGTATAGATACCATGTATATAAATGTATACAACTATTTATTTCACCCTTGTGTATAAATAATTAAAATAAAATAAAAATACCATTTTGTTCTTTACTTTATGATGTAAATAAATAAAATATAAAATGGGCATAAAAATACATAAAAATAACAAATAAAAAAATCAAAAATTAAAATCTATATAGTGTACATATACCTATATATATAGCTACCCTATTTTTATTTCCAAAAATTAATTAAAAATCACCAAAAAAATAGAAAAAAATAAAAGAAAAATATTTCATGTTTTGAGTTTTTCTTAATTCGGCCTTCTTCTACCTTAAATTAAATAAACAAAAAAAATAAAAACGTGGCAGCTCCTGATTGGTCCACGGGGGATTGTTGACCCCGGTCAACTCCCCCGCGGACTCTTTCCTTTTGCGTCGACTCGCGCCCGACCCGACTTCGTCGATTTCTCCACGCGTCTCCAGCCTGTCGCCCCCGCGAACCCCGCGCCCGGATTCTTCGCCGTTCATCCGACATCCTCGCCAGATCCTTCGCCGTGGGATCCACGCCTTCCATAGCTGCCTCCACTCAACCCTAATCGGCCCTGTCTCCATATATATCCCGACCTCCGCCGCCTCCGCGCCTCATCTTTGGCTCGCCACTTTCATTCCCGTGACCTCCAGAGCAATCACCGAGGTGACAGCTCGCGTTTGCCCCTGTTGCAGTGAGGAGAGGGTGCCCTGACCATCGATCCGGCAGCTTCGCGCCGCCGTGCTCCGCCGCTTGCAGGAGCTCGAGCCTCAGGCCTTGACGCCCTTCGAGGCTACGACCGGGAGCTAGCTAAGCTCCAGCACAGTCTTCCGCACCACCCAGGTAGATCCTTTAGGCCATAGTTTAGCGTAAATATCGATTTTTAGTTTACTGTTAGCGTAGCTCCACCGCCGTCGCCAGCCACCTCCGATACCCCATTTGTCATTCCGACCCGACCATCGTCTTCGCCAGACCTCTCCGCATCTTCTTCACCCCTTCGCCCAACCCAGCTCGCACAGGAGCTGGGATTCGAGCTCCTCCGTCCATCGCCTCGCCGGAGCTTGCCCATTTCGCCTCCCCGATCACCTTCACCACGCCTAACAGGGTCGAGGCACTTTGCCCTCGACCCGCGAGTTTGCTGGGATACTTTGCAGGTCTATTGATGAATACCCATTCATCACTCTTTATTCTTCTATTTTAGCTACAAAAACCTTTGCAAATACATGTAAATATGTGTAAATACAAATAATTACCAAAAGCATGCATTGTGTAAAAAGATATAATTAGCATGTTTTTGTGCAAAAATAAAAGAATAAAGAGTAAAAAGAAAAAGAGGGAAATATTTAGAATAAATATTGAGCAACCTAACCCAAGGGAGGGCTCAGCATGGGCCTGACCGCATAAAAGCCAAAGTAGAGGGAGATAGGAGCTCATGTGTACATACTTTTGTAAATAAATAAAATTATATTTTCCTCACCCAAAAATATGCTTGTATATTTAGAAAATATTAAAAACAAAATAAAAATTTAAAAATCAAAATTCCAAAAATGCTCTTTCACCATGTACATAGACCATCATCCTTTATTTATTTAACCCTATAAATAAATAAAATTATTTTCTAAACTTTTTGTAAATATTCTATGTTACATATTGTACATACATAAAAACAAAACAAAAATCAAATAAAAATTACAAAATTAAAAATACAAAAATACATTGTATAGATACCATGTATATAAATGTATACAACTATTTATTTCACCCTTGTGTATAAATAATTAAAATAAAATAAAAATACCATTTTGTTCTTTATTTTATGATGTAAATAAATAAAATATAAAATGGGCATAAAAATACATAAAAATAACAAATAAAAAAATCAAAAATTAAAATCTATATAGTGTACATATACCTATATATATAGCTACCCTATTTTTATTTCCAAAAATTAATTAAAAATCACCAAAAAATAGAAAAAAATAAAAGAAAAATATTTCATGTTTTGAGTTTTTCTTAATTCGGCCTTTTTCTACCTTAAATTAAATAAACAAAAAATTAAAAACGTGGCAGCTCCGGATTGGTCCACGGGGGATTGTTGACCCCGGTCAACTCCCCCGCGGACTCTTTCCTTTTGCGTCGACTCGCGCCCGACCCGACTTCGTCGATTTCTCCACGCGTCTCCAGCCTGTCGCCCCCGCGAACCCCGCGCCCGGATTCTTCGCCGTTCATCCGACATCCTCGCCGGATCCTTCGCCGTGGGATCCACGCCTTCCATAGCTGCCTCCACTCAACCCTAATCTGCCCTGTCTCCATATATATCCCGACCTCCGCCGCCTCCGCGCCTCATCTTTGGCTCGCCACTTTCATTCCCGTGACCTCCAGAGCAATCACCGAGGTGACAGCTCGCGTTTGCCCCTGTTGCAGTGAGGAGAGGGTGCCCCGACCATCGATCCGGCAGCTTCGCGCCGCCGTTGCTCCGCCGCGTGCAGGAGCTCGAGCCTCAGGCCTTGACGCCCTTCGAGGCTACGACCGGGAGCTAGCTAAGCTCCAGCACAGTCTTCCGCACCACCCAGGTAGATCCTTTAGGCCATAGTTTAGCGTAAATCTCGATATTTAGTTTACTGTTAGGGTAGCTCCGCCGCCGTCGCCAGCCACCTCCGATACCCCATTTGTCATTCCGACCCGACCATCGTCTTCGCCAGACTTCTCCGCATCTTCTTCACCCCTTCGCCCAACCCAGCTCGCACAGGAGCTGGGATTCGAGCTCCTCCGTCCATCGCCTCGCCGGAGCTTGCCCATTTCGCCTCCCCGATCACCTTCACCACGCCTAACAGGGTCGAGGCACTTTGCCCTCGACCCGCGAGTTTGCTGGGATACTTTGCAGGTCTATCCAAGCCCATCTGAGGGCTTGGACCACTTGGTCCAGCTGCTCCACCTCCGCCGACCTTGCCGGACCTCCCAGAGGATCGGTTGGGCCATCGGAGGGCTCCATTAGACGCGGAGGGCTCGCAGCTTCCTTCTCCAACCTTCAGCGAGCGTCCACGAGGAGACCCGCGCCGCCACGAGTCCGGCGAAGTTCGCCGGAGCCCTGTTCGTCCACCATCCTCCTCCGCCGTCCGATTGACCCCCGAGCTCCAGATCCAATCACGTTCGTCCATTTGAGGAGCAGCGTCAACCGTCAGATCCATTCGAGGGTCGATCTCCACCGTCGATCCAGCGCAGCTCAGCCTCGTCGTCCGTCCACCGTTCGATCTGCAACGTGGCAGCACCTGGACCGTCGGATCACAGTCTAGGACCGGAGCCCTGGGCGCCACCCCCTTCTCAGCCGTCCATTTATCCACGTGGCGTTCATCCATCGGTTCGACTTAATAAAGGGGTAAATTACCTTAGGCCCCCTCGTAGTTTATGTGTTTGCTTTCAGTCCTGTAAATATTTTAGGAATTTTATTTACGTTGGGACATTTGCATATTGAACCTCGTACTTTCTCGTATTTGCATTTATACCCCTGCCAGTTGTGGACACGTGCATCGACACGTGATATTTTGGTTTATTTGCAATAGAGACCCCTGTAGTTCTGGATGTTCTTTAGTGAATGAAATCTTTTACTTATTTGCATTTATACCCCTGTGCGTGATTTATTTCCACATGTGCGTTTTATTTTGGGTATTTTGCAGATAAGCCCCTGGACTTTTGGTATTTGTTACCTATAAGCCCTTGGAACTTATTTTTCTTACATTTGGGTCCCTGAGTGCCCCAGGCACGTGCTTGGCACGTGTTTTGCTGGGTATTTTGCACCAGACCCCCCAGAACTTTGGGTATTTGCACTTTGGTCCCTCTGCACAGTGCCCCTCCTTTATTTTTGAATAAAATATCAAATCACCTCCAAATTCTATGAAAATTTGACACATGGCTCCTTCCATGGTGTAGAATTTTTATGAATTTTTGAGGACATTTTTGATTTCATTTGCTATTTTTAAAAATTCAAAAACCCTTATTTTTGCTACTGTTTAGAGTCAAAAACCCCAAAAAAATATCAAAACCCTTTTAAAAATTCCATAAAAATTAGTTACTGTTTATTTTGTGTTCCTTGATTTTCTAGCCAATTTTGGCTATTTTTCATTGAGTAAAAACCCTAAAAACTTAAAAACACCTCAAAACTCCTAAAAATCATAATAAATAATTTAAAAACTCAAAAACAATAATTTTGGTGCTCAAATTTTCCTTGTTTTCTCTAGTATACAGGAAAATTACCTCCAGGTCCCTTTGAGATCCTTAGATATTTTATCTTTGGGTTTTGGGTCTGGCTGGACAGTACCCCTTGCTTTTCGCACTGTTTGATTTTTAGAAAATAAAATAAACATCAGAAAAATCTCAAAAATTCACCAAAAACATAAAAAAATATAAAACACATAAAAATATTTTTGTCTGAATTTTTGCTTGCTTTTTAATGCATTAAATAAATTGTTCAAGTTAATTGTTTGTGTGCTTTTCATGTTTTCTTTATATTCCAAAAATCCTAAAAAAATATAAAAACCCTTAAAAACACTAAAAAATACTCTCTCGGATTTCTGACTACATCGTAGGCCGCAAGGCCAATCTGTGCTCCTTGTGTTCGACCCTGGGTGCTATACCAGGTTAATCTCATAGCAGGACCGCTCTCTTTTGTGCTCGATTAGTTTTACATGTTCTGAGTGGTTGATTTTTCTTGATATACTTAGCCCGAGTGACTGAGGTCGCGACGACCATTTCTTTACCTTTACCTTAGTCGTTCGGGCGGTTATCATTCACCGCCGCATGCTTTCTTGCTCTAACCGACAGGTTTCGAGCCCCATTAACCCCCTCTTCTGT
Source organism: Ottelia alismoides (assembly GCA_037367405.1). Lineage (NCBI taxonomy): Eukaryota > Viridiplantae > Streptophyta > Magnoliopsida > Alismatales > Hydrocharitaceae > Ottelia > Ottelia alismoides. Next base: position 368,184 of record JAZKJV010005373.1, read on the forward strand.
ACAGATCAAACCTTCCACTTGTCGTCACCCTTTGTACACAACGTGAACCCCCTGAGAAACGACCATCAGGTCGAGATTAGGTTGGGCTTCCTCCCTTACTATCATCGGAAGCCCAAGACTCTGCTCCCCGTCGCTTCTCTTATTTTCCCTTACAGTAAATTCGACCCGAGCTACGTCCCCGAGTCACCCTACCCCTTGCAGGTACTAATGCACGTGAGGAGCTCCCTTTTGACCCATCATCAGCTCAGGCGAAGCAGCTCCAGGAGGAGCTTCACCTACATGACCATCTGACCGTTGTCTCCTCCATATGAGTCTTCCACTAGACGTGGAGCACTTTTACGACACTGTCAGACCTCTCAGATCCTTCGTCGAAGAAACATATCTCGATCCTTGCTATATTGAAGGTCATTTGAGGCGTGTTCGTCCATCACCTCTCCCCACCGTCGGATGAGCACCCCTGTTCCAGATCCAATCGGAGTCGCCCGATAGAGCAGCCTTTGAGTCATTAGATCAGAGCCCTAGCGCATCTGAAATGCACGTCCGTGACATTCTCCTCAGCCATCAGATCCATCCGGGCATTCATCAAGGTTGTACGCCAAAACCTTCTCCCACGTGCGCCACGTGCCTTCATTGGGTATATTTCATTTTCCGCCTCGCTCATTTCAGTATTTAGCGTTAGTCCTTTAAATAAAATATTAAAATATTTTCAGTATAGACCTCGTACTTTTTATATTCGCATTTTAGTCACTCCGAGTATGAGTTATGTGCGTCCCCACATGCTCTTTGGGTTATTTACACTATATTTTCGAAATTCTTTGCTGGTTATTGAATGAATGTTGAAGTTTTTATAATTGCATTTATGCCCCTGTGAGCCTGTCACAGTTGTGTGTTCTTTGGTTGGAGAAATTGCGTGCTTGACCTTTGAGCTTTTACAACATGTTATTGTTTGGTCTAAAAAATCAAAATATTTACTATTTGGTCGATGTGAACTATTTTTAATTATACATCTTTCATTGAGTGAAATATATATCAAATTAGCCTCAAAATTGCATAAAAATTTTAGTTAGATCCTACTAGAGTAGGATTTATGGTAATTTTCTTAGGGTGATTTGATTGCATTGTATATTTTTAAAAATTAAAAACCCCTAAAAAAGACCCTGTTTTCTCAAGAAAAAATATAAAAAATAGAAAATGGTTTAAGTATCTCACAAAAATTCGTGTTTTTGTCTTTTCTTGTGTTTCAACTCCTGTATTAATTTTGTTTGAAAAATCTTTAGAAACTTCGTAAAAATCACAAAACAACTAAAAACTTATAAAAAATCATATAAAATCAAATAAAAAATTTAAAAATTGTGTTTTTTGTCCATGTTTATAGATTTTTACCTCTATTTTATTATTTGTCATCCAGGACCTTTGGGCAATTTAGCTTTTTTTTAATTTGCAAATTGGTCCTAGCTGTGCACTTTTTGGCATTTTTGTCACTGTTTGATTTTTACAAAATTACAAAAACATTTGCAAAACCCCAAAAAATTACCAAAAATATTTAAAAACCCATAAAACACAAAGATATTTTTGTTATAATTTTCGGAGAATTTTTGTCTATTTTGAAAAATCCAAAAAGAGTATTGTATGTGTGCTTTGCATTTTGTGCTTGATTATCTTTTATTCAAAATTTGGAAAATTCAAAACCACTAAAAAATATTTTATTTTTGAAATTTGGCTACAATGTTTTTAAATCGTGCTCCTTGTGTTCGACCTTGCTCACTATAACAGGTAAATAAAAATAACGAGACCGCTTACATTCCTTGTTTGATTTCTTGAGTGGTTTATTTTTCTCGTTGAGTTCACCGATTGATTAGGGTCATAAGAACCTTTGTTTATTTTGATACTTAACCCTAGTTAGTTTCCGCTCATCAAGTGTAAAAGTGATATATAAATAGTTCTGCCTTGTTTGGAAGTGATTGGATAAACTATAAGAGAAAGTAAAATTGAGTGTGATAAGCTGGTTTCCAAAATAGAAATCATATTACTTTTCCACTTGACCATATAATGATTCTACAACCTTTTTCTGACAAAATTAATTGTAATACAATTAAAGAGGGGCCATACTAAAAACATAATACATCGTACAAGTGACTTATAATAATTATGGGAGAGTCATAGCCCCCTCATAACATACAGTAGTTCCACCCTTGCTTTTGATGATTACAGATGCATGTATGTGGATTTTATTATGCTGTCAATAATTTTGGTACATTGAATTTGAATTGTCTCCTATATGGCATTACAATCATAGGAAGGATTACATTGGTAATATCAAGAAATATTGCATCATCACCTACGGGTGCGAACCAACCCCTCGGTAAATGACTATCAAAGACAACCAGATTCGAGGCAAATCTACCAAATGAGATTATTGCTCATGGTTTTGCAGGAGCGAGGATGTGCAAGTGGTCCTATTTGGGGTCCAAGCGGTGTTGTTTTGTGAGATGGAGATGGACTCGTATGGCTGAGGTGTAGTCACGTGGATCTTCTGGCATGTTTGGATCATCTGCCGAAGCTTTCTGACCATCACATACAACAAAAAGCAATATGGATTTCCACGCTTTCTTCGCATCTGAATCTCATATTTAAGGTGCTTACTGTGACAGCACTCCCAGTTTAATTAGGGATCGGATCATCCCCCTCGTACAGCCATGCTTTAATTTCTTCATACAGGTAAAAAAAGCCTATGGAAATGTAGGCTTAGCTCAGAGAATCACGTATGAACAGATTGGGATGTGGTCATTTTGTAAGGTTAAAAGTGGGATACGTCCACAGAATCTTTTTATTAAAACACGGGAATTGTGATGATGGCCTCTGTGTGCATGATTTAACCAGACATCACAAGTGTGGTGATATAAGAGCAGCCAAAAACACAGGCCACGGGTGGAACAGTGCTGCAGCACGAAAATTTAGGGTTAGCCATCCTGTTATTTTCTCTCCTTGCAGAGAGAGAGAGAGAGAGAGAGAGCATCAAGGCGTCATTTTTCGCATGTTCCAAACTACTGCACATTGATATCTTGCCCATTGTCGATTCCTTTTTAAACATTCCTCTGTTTTTCAATAAAATAAAAACCAACATTCCTCACTTCTGATTCACCCACGCATAATCTTTACTTGAAATAAATGATAGGAAGAAAAAAATACTTGCAACTATGTACCCTTTACCTTACATACGTAAGGCATGTAAAAACACCCGATCATTTCAGTAAAAATCGATTCAAAATACGAAAATGCAATCGTTATTTAGGTATGCTGTATGTCTTTATCTGTGTATATTATGTATATGTATTTGTGTTTGGCAAGACACGAAGGCGGTGGGAAAGTTCTTCCAAAGTCTCTTCTCAACCTTTTGGATCTTCTCCCCCGTTCTTTTATATGGTCTCTCACCTATATTATAAAGAGAACAGAGCCGACTCTTCCACATAAAACACACACACAACCACCGGAGATCTAATTCGTTCGTCGCATATGATTGCACCAAGATATCCTAGAGGAGAGAATGACCACAAATGACGTGCAATGAACCCCCCGACATGCTCATCTACGACGCAACCACGACAGCTCAACAGCCACCGCTCCTCGACGATGGCGGCAGCGTCTGCGTGCCCGATATCGTGGCAATCATGGGTGGCTTCTGCCCACGGCGGAGCTCCCCTTGCACGAAGCAGCCGGTGGTAGCGAGAAAGAAGAGACGGCAGAGGACGAAGAGCAGCAAGAATAAGGAGGAAGTGGAGAGCCAGCGAATGACGCATATCGCAGTGGAGCGTAACCGACGCCGGCAGATGAACGAGCACCTTTCCGTGCTCAAGACCATCATGCCGGATTCATACATCAATAGGGTACGTCACAATGAGACTGTAATAATTTGATGATACGATTTTGCATGAGGGTTTGGGCACTGTTTTGATCATATCAATGTATTAATCTCTTGCGCGATTTCGATAGTTTATTAATATCTGCGACAATGATAATTTAGGGTGATCAGGCCTCCATTGTGGGTGGAGCCATAGATTACGTGAAGGAACTGGAGCAGCTACTCCAGTCACTGGAAGCACAGAGGAGAACACTGGACGGTATTCCGGTGTCAGGCTCCGGTGCGCCGGCATTCTCACAGTTTTTCACATACCCACAGTACCGGTGCTTCCAAGGCTTGCAGGAGTGGTCGCCAGAGAGCGGGGAGCGGGCCGTGGCCGATATCGAGGTGACGCTGGTGGAGACGCACGCGAATGTGAGGGTCCTGACGCCGAGGCGGCCCGGACAGCTGCTGAAGGTCGTGGCCGGGTTGCTGGCCATGCAGCTCACGGTGTTGCACCTCAACGTGACCTCACTGGATCATCTGGTGCTCTACTCCTTCAGTGCCAAGGTAATTAATTAAGTAATTACTTTTAATCTGGTGATTAAGTCGATCAACTCTCCAATTACTAAGTACTTAATCAACTCTCTCTCGGCTGCATGGTGTTGTCAACATCCCAATTCTATATCACAGCAGCCAAACAAACGTGGATCTTAAATAAATTTTGGCTCCCTTCCCCGTATGGCTTCATCCCTTCTCCTCACATGGCAATATCTTTTTCTATGATAGAGATATGGACTATACCTTTGCATGAAAGTGGGGCAGTCAAGGGTTTCGAATTTTAAATATATATTCCACTCTGGCATAGTATATATTGGAATGAGCATAAGCAAATAAACATATGGTTACCGCAACATGTTTCTTTTTTTAAAAAAAATATTTTGATGAATTCATAACTATATCACTATATATGTTATTTAAATTTGTGCGAAATAAAGATCCCTACGTCTTCAATCCAGACATGATCAATTTCAACAATTCTACGATCATTAAAAAATTGACTGATTGGATGAGAGTCTATCTTTTAAACGAAAGATAGTATACACATATAATAATGAAAATCCATGAATTCACTTTTAAAAAAAAATAAAATTGGAAAAAATGACTGTCGAAAGGGCCACATCAGATCTCTGCCCCAGAGGAACCATTACTGCTGTATATGAGAACAAGGGGAAGACGTTAATATACGAGTGGGAACAAGTAGATTAATTTAAATGGGGAAGTACTTGGGGAGACCATGAAACATATGGCCGTGATTCCTTCTCGCCTGATGAGGGTCCTATAATTATTTGGACCATCAACTTTTCAAAATATTTTGGCATCTACTGCCCGTATTTTACCTTTTGATGGGACTGTTATCTCGTTCTTCTTGCAATATTTTTCGTTTTTGGATTACCAGCGGTTAATTATCTGTGATATTCTATGATCTATACTCTACTCGTGTAGCTTGATATTTAGGTGAAACAAAAGATTTATCTCTCTTAGCAATCAAAATCAACTAGTTCATGACATTTTGGTAACATTTTTTTTTAGTGAAACTTTCTTAGAAATTCCTTTTCATTATGTCAACGTTATAGCAACATTTGACTGTGGTAGCAATTAATTTGAATACTTGTTAACATTTTTTATGTTAAATATATACCAATAATAATTATTATTAATTTCAAAATTAGTTTTTGTATTTTAAAAATCACAATGTATATTATATTCGTTGCTAAATTTTAATATAATGCTGATTATTTGTTGATTTTTTTACTAATATTCACTAATTTAGCAATGATAAAAAGATCTACGAACATTTCAACAAAATTGACATAAGACAATTAGGGGTGTGCATGGTTTTCGGATCTCACGGATACCCAATCCGATCCATGTTGGATGACCCGCACCACATGGGTATCCATTGTAATCTTATGGACTGGGTATCCGAAATCAGTTGATCTGTTCACATGGGTGATCCAATCTAGTATCCAGTGGATACCCATCTTTGATCCATCCCTGATCCATTGGCAACTTGTGACCCCCCAATGCTCTCGTGCAGTTCAAACTACATTGTTTCTCGACAAAAGGCTAAATAACAAAATTGTAACACCTAAGAGTCTAGAAAGATATATACGAGCCACTATAGGATTAACGCAAGCTCATCAATAATCAATGAGATATTACCGGATGCAACATCAACGCAATGGTTACGACACAACAATGAATAGATATAAAATCGATTTAATTTAGATGTAATCACATATGATGATCTCCTACACATCGCTTGTTGGAATGCGTCGATTGTCGTGCAATTTAGTAAGGGATACAACGTCGTATACAAATATAGGTATTTTAGTTGTGGAGGGGATTGGATCCGTTCCTTGGTAATGGCGGCGAGGGGATATGCTCGACGACAAGCGGGGGGTGGTTTATATCGCTTGCTAGATGGCGGAAGGGGACTGATGGGGCTAAACTATCTGACGTTGCAACTGCCCCCTCCTCTCTCACAACTCTCTGGTCGAAGGGACCTTACCAGCTCCGCACAGTACTGCTTGCGAGCATCGTCTGTTCTCTAATTGTTACTGAACACCAAGAATATGACATAGCAACAAACATTTATGCAATAATTCTCTGTGTTGTGATAGAGAAATGTTAGAAGATATCTATTGAATAACCATCTGTACGAAATCACTAAGATGTTGGCTCATTTTATTCTTGATCAAAACCAATATTTTATGTAAATGATATGGGTTATAATAAAATCTAACAAATTATATTCTTATAATAATATCCAAAAAGTTACATACGAAAATACCTACTGACATGCCTATATATACATGAACGAATCAATTTTATTTTAAAAAAGATTAAATCAATTTTTGAAATCGAATTCTCAAGTTTATAGTAGAATTGTCTTGTTTAAATTTTAATTGAACTAATTAACTCCTAGGTTTAATTTTCATTTAGCGATGAAATAGCACAATGTCTCTTGTATAAAAGTTATCATAATTAGATATAATCAACCGTTATCGCACCGGCTTCTGCTTGTGGTAGTATTGAGGATCTATTTGTTGTCCAAATCAAACCATAACACACCAACATATGCTTCTTTTTTCTTTGTAGTTTCCATCCATAGTAAAAATTATATTGATCCACAGGAACACAAAAATTATATTGATCGATTTTCTATTGTTTTATTTTCTTAGTTATATATGGATTGTAATATTACTTTAATATCCATGGATACCCAGAGGTAATCCATTATCCATTTTGAACAATGGGTATCCATTCCAATGGATAACCACTTAAAATGGAGCGGGGCGACCCATTGACCCTATGTCATGGTTTGAATCGGGTTAGGGATGGGTTTTCGATCCATGAACACCCCTAAAGACAATGGATAGTTCAATATTCATTGACATATCTTCCATAGTTATAACAACGATCGTTGCTTGATTCTTTGAATTCACAACGAATATTGTATCCATTTCTATATTTCTCGAAATAAATCATGTATCAACAATTATTCATTACTCTTTTCTTATAACTGTCGATATATTTGGAGAAGATTAATAAATACAAAATTTGAAGGATAAGTGAATGGATAATTCAGTTCTATATGAAACTTTATCAATGAATGTGACATTCATTACTAATTACGATCACAAAACATAAAATGTTTGTTGTATTTTTAACATTGGAAGATATAATAATGGATATTCAAATTATTCATTATCTTAGATCAGATTTGTTGTAATGAAATAACAATTTTTATACGATTAATTGCTTGCATTATATCAATGAATAAGACGACACTCATTGCAAATTCAAAGTATCTTATTGAATAATATTTGTTGTTAGAGAATTAATTATGAAAAGAAAATTACCATAATTCAATTCTGTTATATTACGTTCTGCTTCTTATTCCCATACAAGTTGACCCAACTGCTTGGGATAGTGCTATTCATTTACGAATAATTTATATTTTTTATAATTTTTACATGAATATTTCCCGATTGGCCGTATATTACACGATCCATGTAAATCGAAATCTTTCTTATATATACCTTTCTTTCCTGACGCCACTCTTGAAAGATGATGCGTAATTTCGAGTCGACTAGACCATAATCACGTTGCTAACTCCATAGGAATAGACTATTACCAGTACTTTGCGATACGAATAATTTGATGATTCAAATTTATAATATTGAATATAATTAATTGCGACACTATCCCTTTGATTTTGAAATTTATACAGTGAATATAATATTCCTATCGGTTCACTTTTTTTTTTGTTAAAATTTATATAAATTATTTTTTTAGAGTTAAAATGGTAGCCTCCCACACGCACACACGCACACACACATACACACAGAGGAGTGATCCTATGAGAGCAAAAAAATATGAGAGCATGCATTCTGGATCACATGATTCTATTTTCTCTCTCATGATCTTCTCTTTTCTGGTTGGATCATGTGGTCCAGAATGCATGCTATCATGCTCTCACAGGTTTTGGCTCTCATAGTATATATATATATATATATAAAAGAAAAAATGGGGCTGCTCCTTGCGGGGCAGCCAACATGGCTACCCCGCCCCATTTTTTCCGCAATTTTTTATTTTTTTGGAAAAATTTCACCATGTACATTCATCCCTATATCCCTCCTACATGGCATTCGAATTTCTCAGAAACAGAGACTCCTACGGCCTCCATCGAGATAGTGTCGATTTAAAAAATCCTGTTACCGTTAAAAAATGACAATCTGGATGAAGGCCATAGGGGTCTCTGTTTCTGACGGAATTCGAATGCCATATAGGAGGGATAAAAATGAATATACATGACGATATTTTTTGAAGAAAAAAAACGCCGAATACGGCGCGAGGGCAGCCCCATTGAACTCATATATATATATATATATATATATATATATATATATATATATATATATATAGGGGTTGGGGAGGCTGCACTGACGGGTGTAGCTAACTAGCTGCACCCGGCCATTTTTTTCTTTGATTTTTTGTGTTTTTTAAATGAAATCTAGGGGGATTTAAATCACTATATATCACCATGATATCATACCAATTTCAACCAAATTCAACATTTCTATCATCTCCATCAAGGCTATGACATTTTAACGGTTTCAGAATTATTGAAATTGACCATATCTGGATGGGCATGCTAGGAGTGTTTGTTTTGCATGAAATTTGAAACACATATTCCACACAGTAAACTATGTAAATCCCCATAAGTTTTTTGGAAAAAAAACCAATGAAAAAAATGGTCGGGTGTAGCCAGTTGGCTGCACCCGCCGGTGCATACTCCCTTTTCCCATATATATATATATATATATATATATATATATAGGGTAAAATGAGGCTGCCCCCTGGGAGTAGCCAACATGGATACTCCCACCCCTATTTTTCCTCTCTTTTTTATTTCTTTGGAAAATAAAAATTTGTATATTTATCACTATATCCCTCTAACATTCTATTAAAATTTCGTCAGAAACAGAGACTCCTATGCCCTCCATCCAGACGTCATTTTTTTTAACGGTCGCAGGATTTTTTAAATCGACCCTATTTGGATGGAGGCCATAGAGTCTCTATTTCTGACGAAATTTTAATAGAATGTTAGAGGGATATAATGATGAATTTACAATTTTTTATCTTCCAAAGAAATAAAAAAATGAGGGGAAAATAGGGGTGGGAGTAGCCAAGTTGGCTACTCCCAAGGGGCAGCCCCATTTAACCCCCATATATATGTGGGTTAAATGAGGCTACTCTCTAGGTGTAGCCAATTGGCTACTCCCACCCTCATTTTTCTCATATTTTTTTATTTTTTTTAGAAAATAAAAATATGAATATTCATCACTATATCCCCCTAACATGTCATTCCAATTTCGTCAGAAATATAGTCTCATATGCCCTTCATCTGAAGGGGGTCAATTTCAATAATTCTGAGGCCGTTAAAATTTGACAGTCTTGATGGAGGTGATAGAAGTTTCGAATTAAGTCGATTTTTTAATGACACCATGGTGGCATATTGTGATCTAAATTCCAATTTGTTTCAATTAATAAAAATAAGGGGAAAATAGGGAAAATGAGAGGGAGCACGTATGTTAGCTACAACCAGGGAGCATACTCCTTTTTTCCTATATATAACTAAAATCCAAAATTGATTTTACATCATATTACATTTGCCAAGGAGCACACGATGCCCTACAATGTTCAATCACATTCTCCGAGTAGAATCTTTGCCCCCTTAAGATGAGTTCATTCCTAGCACACCAAATGGACCACACTATCACAAATGGAAACGAGTTGTCCTCATGCCCAACACCGCAAACCGATCTCATATTCCTCCAGAAAGTTGCGCAATCCCAAAACTGTAGCCACGCAATATTGGCCATGTCCCACACCTCTGTAGAGTATTAACACACAAAGAACAAGCGGTTTACATCCGCACCACACCAATCACAAAACACATCCTCCACGCCTAACAAAATACCCCCACGGTCATTCGAGAGAGTTCTCCCCAGCCTAAACAATCATAGAAATACCTTGATCCGATTCGACACTTTACACGTCCAAATCATCCTCTTGTCGACCCTCAACTCATCTTCCTCAGCTACTCCATCGTACACTAGAAATCGATACACTTTCTTAACCGTAAATTTTCTATCTCCCCACATCAAATGATCCCTGCCCGCAGATGGTCCCATGCTCCACAACAACAACATCTGAAGCGTCAGGAAATCATCCAGACTCTGATCAGATAAATTCGAAGAGAATATCAGAGACCACGTTCCATTGTCCCACACCTATGGCACCAAAGCGACGCCGTCACCCATCAATCTCCACAAATGTGGGTATTTCTCTCCCAATTTTCCATCACCAGTCCAATCATCCAACCAAAAACGGAAGCCCGCACCGTCCCTAAGCACTGGCCGCAACTTGGACAAAATCTCTGGCATCACTACAGTAATCCCGTTCCACAGTGAGGACGACAACTGACCCGAAGCCAGCTCCAGTGATACATTTACCCCATATATCTTTCTCAGTAGCCGACATACCAAATCCTCTAACGTGCCCCATAGACATACCATCCATTTTGCCATAAAAGCCTTGTTCATATCCCCTACACGCAACACTCCCAGTCCACCCATTTGTTTCGAGGTCGTCACCTTGGACCAATCCACGAGGTGAATGCCTTTCTTTCTTTGTCGACCGTCCATCCAAAAGAATCTTCTCATAAACACCTCAATCTTATTTCGGATCCCCGCAGGCAGCGATCTCGTTGAGCAAAAGAAGATAGGGATTGATGAGAGAAACGTGTTTCAACAATACCAGCTTTCCATCCCTAGAGAGCAAAGTTGCCTTCCTCCCCACCAGCCTTGCTTCCAATCTTTCCAACAAAATCCTCCAGTCACCTTCTTTCAGCCTTCCTGCCACAAGGGGAAGCCCCAAGTATGTAATCGATAAGGTTGAAGTCGAGCATCCCAGCATCTCAGACACGTTTCGCCGCTCCATCTCCAAAAGACCGAAAGGATCCACCACAGACTTGTCTTTATTAACCTACAAACTAGATACACCCCCAAAGATGTCCATGATGAAAGAGGCTCGTCAAATCTTCTCCGGCTCGGTCCCCATGAATAACACAGTATCATCGGCGTACTGAAGAATAGGGATGGAAAGCTCCTCCTTAGAGAACCCTGAATAGCAATTGTCAGCCACTGCCAACCTCATAAGCACTGCAGGAGCGTCAACCACCAACACAAAGAGGAGTGGAGCCAATGGGCAACCCTTCCTGATTCCTCGTTGCGGCTAAAAGAATTCCCCTTCCGGTCATCCATTGACCAATACAATATGAGAAGTAGTTGTGACAAAACGCTTGATCCAGGAAATCCACACCCTAGGGAATCCCCTTCTCTCCAGTGATGCCCACAAGAATCTCCGATCCGCGCAATCATATGTCTTGGAAAAATCCGCCTTCCAGAGCACCCCTTTAGCCCCCTGTCTCTTCCATTCCGATACCATCTCCGATGCCATAACCAACCCATCAGTCATAGCTCCCCCTGGTATAAATGCAGACTGCTCAAGCGAGATGATCCCGTGCAGCACCGGCTTCAGCTGGTTTGCTAAAATCTTAGAAACCAATAGATATACCGCATTTGGTAGTGCAATAAGCTTGAAATCCTTCACTCTGGTCAGGGTACTTCTCTTGGGTAGTAAAAAATGAGCGCCTTATTCAGTCTTTCAAACCTTTATTCGAAGAGAAGATCGGAGACACGTCCCATTGTCCCACACCTGTCGCACCAAAGCAACGTTGTCGCCTACCAATCTCCACAAACGCGGGTATTTCTCTCCCAATTTTCCATCACCCGTCCAATCATCCATCCAAAAGCAGAAACCCGGACCGTCCTCGAGCACTGACCGCAACTTGGACGAAATCTCAGGCATCACTGTAGTAATCCCCTTCCACAGTGATGACGACAATCGGCCCGGAGCTACTTCTAGGGATACATTTACCCCATATATCTTTCTCAGCAACTAGCATACCAAATCCTCTAACGTGCCCCATAGTTGTACCACCCATTTTTCCATAAAAGCCTTGTTCAGCTCCCCCACACGCAACACTCCCAGTCCACCCTTCAGTTTCGAGATCGTCACCTTGGCCCAATCTACAAGGTGAATGCCTTTCTTGCTTTGTCGATCGTTCGTTCAAAAGAATCTTCTCATCAACGCCTCAATCTTATTTTGGATCCCCGCAGGCAGCGATGTCATTGAGCAAAAGAAGATAGGGATTTCCAAGAGAACATGTTTCAACAATACCAGCTTTCCATCCCTAGAGAGCGAAGTCGTCTTCCACCTCACCAGCCTTGCTTCCAATCTTTCCAACAAAATCCTCCAGTCACCCGCCTTCGGCCTTCCCGCCACAAGGGGAAGCTCCAAGTATGTAATCGGTAAGGCTGAAGTCGAGCATCCCAGCATCTCAGACACGTTCCGCTGCTCCATCTCCGAAATACCGAAAGGAACCACCACAGACTTGTCTCTATTAACCTGCAAACTAGATACATCCCCAAAAATATCCATGATGAAAAAGGCTCGTCTAATCTTCTCCTGCTCGACTCCCATGAATAACACAGTATCATAGGCGTACTGAAGAATAGGGATGGAAAGCTCCTCCTTCGAGAACTCCGAACACCAATTATCAGCCATTGCTAACCTCATAAGTACTGCAAGAGTGTCAACCACCAACACAAAGATGAGTGGAGCCAAAAGGCAGCCCTTCCTGATTCCCCGTTGCGACTGAAAGAGTCTCCCTTCCGGTCATCCATTGACCAACACAGTATGAGAAGTAGTTATGACAAAATGCTTGATCTAGGAAATGCACACCCTAGGGAATTCCCTTCCCTCCAACGATGCCCACAAGAATCTCCAATCCATACAATCATATGTCTTCGAAAAATCCACCTTCCGGAGCACCTCTTTAGCCCCTTGTCTCTCTTCCATTCCGATACCATCTCCGATGCCATAACCAACCCATCATCCATAGCTCTCCCTGATATAAATGCAGACTGCTTAGGGGTGATGATCCCGTGCAGTGCCGCCTTCAGCCGGTTTGCCAAAATCTTAGGAACAAATATATATATATATATATATATATATATATATATATATATATATATAATTTGTCAGTCCAATATGCCTGAAATCCTCCACTTTGGTCGGGGCACTTCTCTTGGGCAGCAAAAAAATGAACACCTTAGTCAGTCTTTCAAACCCTCTATTCCCTTCTTGAAACTCCGCCGACACCTCCATCACCTCAATTTTAACCACCTCCCATATTTCCCTATAAAAGCAAAATTGGAATCCGTCATGCCCGGATGCCCTATCCGGTTTAAGCTGGAAAAGCGCACACTTGGCCTCCTCCTCCGTAATTGCCTACACTAAGGATTCCGCTTCTGCATCCGATACCCGAGAGACACCTTTACCCTGCCAACCCCAACCTGATATGGTCCACTGCCTGGAATACTCCTGAAAATGTGACCATAATGCAACACCAACCTCCTGGTCTCCCTCCACCACCACTCCATCCACCTCTATCGAATGAATCAAGTTTCTGCACCTCCTCCCACTAGCCATGGCATGGAAAAACTTTGTATTCACATCTCTTTCCCTCAACCATTTATGCCTCAATCTTTGCCTTCAAGCCACCTCCTCCTTTTTGTCCTCAAATAAGATCTCGCTAAGTGATTGCCTCTCGCCAACTCTCCTCCACCGTCAAGGTTCTCTCATCCACTAGTCTGTCCAGCATCCACACCTCCTGGGCCCTCAATCTTCTATTTCCCGCTGATCCCGATTCTTTCTATTGAATTCCCACAAATATCTCAGCAAGTTTGCGAGCCAACCTGCAGGTTGCTGAGCCGTCTAGTTTGCACTCGTCCCAGAAAGTTGCCACCGACTCCTGAAATTCCTCCTTTAAAAGCCATGCCCACACAAATAAAAAAAGATCGAGGACGCATATCCTCCCCAGACGACCATAGCAAGGGCATATGATCGGAATGCGCTCGCGGCAAAGCTCGGGCCCCAGCCAGCAGGAAAGACCCAACCATCTCAATTGACACCAAGAACCTGTCAATGCGCGACCGCGACCTTGCGTTCCGCCAAGTGTATCTATATCTCGATGCATTAATGACCAAAAGACCAAGCTCCTCTACCACTCTCAGTAACTCAGCGGAGCCGCAATCCCTTCCTCCATGACCCCCAGGACGATCCTCGGCCATCAAAGTTACGTTGAAGTCCCCCACAACGATCCATGCAACATCAGGTGCCCCTTGCCTTGTCAGCCACAATTCGCCCACAAGAAGATCCATACCAACCCCATTACACGGGTTGTACACATTGGTGGTCAAAAGCTTGCTCTCATCTGCCTTCCTCCTCGCAGGGTAGTGAGGGAGAATCTCCCCCGTAGTTCCATCTTCAAGTCAAACCTATCGTCCACCCATCCAGTTACAATACCTTCAGATGCCCCGCAGAATCAATTGCTCTGAACTCCTTCCATCGGTTCCCCCCAATATCTCTCCACACCCCCTCAAACCCGCTTGTTTTTTAAGTCTCTTGCAAAAGCACAATGTCTTCCCTATTCTCTACCATCAAATGTCAAACCACTGCCCTCTTCTCTGGTCGACCCAATCCCCTAACATTCCATGTGATGAATTCATTTACAAACCGCTACGAGCCCTTTTGGTGTTACCAAGATGAGGCATCTCAACATTTGCTCCCCCAAATCAACCCTTTGTCCTACCTCCGTCACAAGCACTTGTCCAACCTCCACCACCTGCATTTCCCCCCTGCTACGTGCTCCACTTCACCTAACGCTCCATGACTCCGGTAGATTTCCATCCTTTGACGCCTTCGCCTCTCCCTTATTCCACCACAAGAGTAACTCCACCTATGTCGTCCCTCCAGCCACCATACCTCCTCCCACTGCCCCCACCCCCTCCCGATCCCCCCATGCCTACCGACAGAACTACATTCAGCCCATGACCATCTGCCTCCCCCGAGGGGAGCACCCCTGTTGCTGCCCGATCATCCTCGGATCCCACCACCGGCACCGCTCCATCTATCCCCACCATGCGATCTGGAATTTCCATCGAAGGGCATTGCCATGACGCCCCACCGGAAACAGTCAATGGATCAATACCATTGCCACAATGGTCCGCAGCAGAGCTGAGCACATACTCACCCGAACCTCCAGATGGCAGGGGATCAAAACCATCCGCAAGCATCAGCATTCTGTCCCCAGAGCTCGTACGTCCCGACCTCTGTTGTCCCCATTCAGTCCTTCTTCCAAAACATTCACGAGACGGGGAGCCATTCAAAGATAACGAATGTTCCTCCTAAACAGCATCAGGTCTGACATGCCTCCCTCTCGCCACATTCACTGTCCCGTGCGCTACCGTCTGTTCTGCAGCAGCAAACATGTTCGCCAGGAGCTGATTCGTCAGGCACGGATCACTCGTACCCGTCAATGAATCTGGATCTTCCACTTGATCCGCAAATGGGAACGGATCAAAATTCTGCTCTGCAACACCGAACAGACTAATGCCCGTGCCCATAGCAAGGGTTGGGTATTGGGCTGGGCCGGCCCGACCCGACCTAAAATCCGACCCGTATAACCCGACCCAAACCCGACCCAAACCCGACCTCGAAATTTAATGGGCGGGCCGTGGGCCCTAAAATGAGCCCCATATTGCTTATTGGGCCGGGTTTGGGCCTGAGAAGGCCCAAACCCGTTAGCCCGACCCATTCTAAAGCAAGTATATTCATATCTAATACGGTATAATTATATCAATTGTATTCATGTTCATTCTAAATACCATGTTCTAACTTTAATATCCTTATTCGAGTGTAGAATAAATGCTTAGACACATTAATAATCATATCCATTAACGTGGATTGAGGATATTATTATATTAATATACAAGATTATTACATTAATATGCAAGAATGGAATCTGTGTCCTCAAGTGTTAGAGCATGTACAACTGTAAGTAACCAATCTGTATTGGGTTATAGTGCCCGCATCTACAATTTAATATGTAATGGTGAATTGAATGGTGGTTTAAGTCGTCATATTTTTACCACATTTCTATTTCCAACATACAACTAATGTTAAAATCACAAATTAGTTAGCATGCTTATAGTTTTAAACATGCACACATGCATAAGAAACAACCACACAAAAGAAAGAAGAATGGAAGATATGATATTGGTATACATAGGTGTTAAATTGAGCCGGCCCGACCCGAACCCGGCCCATTTTATTTGGGCCGGGTTTGAGCTTGGACCTAATTTTTGAAAATAAAATGAACTTAGGTCCGACCCATTAGCCCATATACTTAAATGGGCTTGAGTCGGACCAACTCAAACCCAACTCGATCCGAACCGATGCCCAACCCTACCCGCAGCCCCTGATCTGGATCCGAAAACCTGACCGAGAAATTCCCACCACCCACTTTATTTCCACCCATGCCATTCAAATGTGCCTCGGGGTCGCCGCCACCTTTACTTCTTGTACACGCCACTCCCTTTGCCGAAAAAAGAATGTGGGATTCAAAATCCCCCCAAAAGTGGAGATTACTCATTTCGGAAATGTCCTTCTCGACCCGCCATCCCCTCCGGACATCGCCGCCCCTTCTCCGGCCAACCCAATCTCCACAACCACTACGCGGAAAGTGCCCCCGGCAAGCTTCACATCAGTGCAAAGGGGAAAAGGACGGACTACTGTCGCCACAACCCCAGAAGGCTGACCACGTTGTAACCCACCTGAGACGATCCTCCCGTCCCGAATCACGGGATCCAGTGCCGTCCGCACCGCCTCTAGCCTCCTCCAAAGCAGTGGTAGCCCCTTGATCCAAATGCGCCTCTCCTCCCTCATCCCCTCCAAAGCGCCATCCCTCGCCAAAGGCATCCTCCGATGAACCCTCCCGATAGCTCGTAGGGAAAACTCCAACAACTTCCTCGCCTCCGCATACATGAGTGCGCAGACCAGTACATCCCCCAGTTGGATGATATCCCCTTCAAAGCCACAACCAAAAACCGCCCCGACATCTTGCATGGCGTCGTCCAAGCAGAAACCTCTCCTCCTGCAAACCCCCTCGAGGAATATGGTCCTTGGTTGTCCCGATCCGCTGCCGCCCCCAATGGCGCGTCTCCGCTCCAGACGAGGCCGATCTCGAGGGCACCAGAAGCTGCGATCCCCATTCTGCCCACAAGACAAACACTTGACGGGATCCCTGCAATCTGCCGCTCTATGCCCCCAACCACCACATCTCAAACATCTTCCCCTGAAGCTTGTCTTCCCAGCACCAAGCTCATGACGACCCGCACCAACACCCATCCGGCCGGAAGAATTTTTTCGTAAAATTCAATAGATGATTATTTTATTGTTGACCATAATTCATGAATACGGTTACATAGATAACATATTGTAAATATTTTGAAGTTGACGTTTCTTTCTTTTGTTAAAGATAGGTTATTATGAATTTTTAATGTCATTGTCGTATTATCTTATTTATGATTTATAGTGAAACAAGTTGCGAAGAGAGGTTCTCAATAACAGATTACCCAAAGAAATAGATAAAAATAAATTTCCTTCGAACATTTAATTGTTCCATTCTCATCCTTGGTGAGTCCAACTTATCGTAGTAGAAATAAACAAAAATAAATAAGCTTTAGCTAAGTCCATTTTATATCTCTTCTAAATCTCTATTTTAGATGTATATAAACAATTCATTTTTAACAATATATCAAAAGTCAAATATAATTTTACAACGAATAATATTCGTTCTTATAAATTTAAAATAAGGGGTATAGCACCGAATAACTGAATTTTCTTCATTGTTGTAACTGTGTTTTGTTGTAGTGAACTACTTTTGACGTTAGATTGCATGAATTGTCAAACAACATGACTACATATGAACAAAGGCGACCTTGTTTTGTATTGTGTAACAAAAATAAGAAACTTTTGAACTTTGCACAATTTATCACGTATTGGTATCCATGCAGATATGATGAATATACGTGCAGTAGTGTAATATGAGCTACTTGAGGAGGAGATCACGTAAGGAAAATTAATTTGGTTTGCTGGTGCAGGTGGAGGAGGGGTGCAACTTGAACACAGTAGACGACATCGCTGCTGCTGTGCACGGTCTGCTCTCTTTAATTGAGGCCGAGGCTCTTATGGCCTTTAACGGCAAACATGTTATCCATTAATCACGCCTTGTCGTCGTGCTCTCTCTCCTCTCTCTCTCATGCAGCTCTTGCGCTGCTGTCTCTCCTCTTCTTTCTCCCATTTCTTTAGGTTAAGCTGTATAGATATTAATTAGCCACGCAGTTCGTCATGCTCCTGTTCTTTTTGCAGTGTTTGCATATGTGCCCCCTTACTCTCAATGTGTTATGTTGACTCCTGAGTATTAAACAGTAAGAGACTGTTTTCTTTTCTTTTTCTGGTACAGTTTTGATTGTTGCATTGATTGAAATCATGTCGTGGATCGAAACGCGAGTTGATGTAGCTGTTGTTTCTAACAGACTAACAACTTGTTGGATTTGGCTCACTGATCCCCTCGTAAGAATGTTTGAGCTAACCTCGACCGACAAGCATTCATCTTTACGACTAGTAGGAAATGGTTTTATGGTTCGACCGCACTGCGATGATCTAGTATCAATCCCATCATACAAGCTAGGGGATTCTGCCATTTCACGAAGAATATTCGTAATATTGTTACGAGAAAAAAGGAACAGTGTCTTTTAAGCTCTCATTTTAATCTCCTGTATGTATAAACTTGCATGGGAAAATTGAGCTCTATTGTTTTTCCCCCATTTGGGAACTTTTTAAAACATAATCAGGGTCAGGAAAACGTTAATTTGTGGTTATATTGGATGCTTATTTTTTAAAAGCAATTCTCAGTAGGCTCCTATCCGAAATAAGGTAGATAAAAATGGGCAAAGCCCATTATAAATGGACCTCTTGCTGTTGTAAGCCCACCAGTTAGTTCAACACTCTTGATATAAGGATCACGTGGAAAATTTTACTCTGTAGTGTTAGCTTCTCAGGGAAACATTCGGAATAGTGTGGATGAATTCAAAGCAGAAATATACTTTATCCCATTGTTTGCAATACGTTATGCCGCAAGGTTGGTACTCAAACAGGTGCAGCTTTAGTGCATCTCCTCTGATCTACAATCTGATGCGAGGCCAATGTTTTTTTCAATTCTTGATGACCGGGAAACAAAGGGTTAGAGGGGATGTCTTTGATAATTTCCAGCATGATACTGGTCAAAACTCTTCACATCCTCCACGATCTTGGAGATATCCGGAGTTACACTGTGGAAGGTTGTAATATAACGGACAGCATGGAGCTTCTGAACATCCGTAAGCGCGGTCGAGCCGTTACGGATTCATAGCATGACAATATCATTGTCAACAAAATCTATAATAGCCATTCGAAGTAAGATTGTTCCTTCTTATTACAACTACAATAAGGCCAGACTTGCAAAAAGAAAATTATTTAATCAAATAACAAGTCCTTGGTTCCAGTGTGCGTATTGTTAGGATTAGAGTTAAATTAGGATTAAGAATCTTAATGAGATTGAACTCCTAATCTTAATAGTAGTTGATTGGGTTAGGCATCAACCTGGGTCAGGTCCGATTTGAGTTGGCCCGACCCAAAGCCCATTTAAGTATATGGCTTAGTGGATCAGGTTAAGGCCTATTTTATTTTCAAATTCTAGGCCCAAGCCCAAACCTGACCCTAACAAAATGGGTTAAGTTCAGGTCAGGCCAGACCAATTTAACACCTATGTACACCAATATCACGTGCTTCGTTCTTGCATTTATCTGGTTGTTTCTTATGCATGTGTGCATGTTTAAGACTCTAAGCACGCTACATAATTCCAGATTTCATTAGTTATATGTTGGAAATAGAAATGTGATAAAAATATGACGATTTAAACCACCATTCAATTCACCATTACATATTCTATTGTAGATGCGAGCACTATGACTCAATACAGATTGATCACTTACAGTTATACATACTTTAACGCTTGAGGATGTCGATGCCACTCGCATATTAATGTAATATTGTCATCAATCTAGGCTAATGGATATTCTACACTCAAAATAAGGATATGAAAGTTAGAATATAGTATTTAGCACCGTTGTAAAATTCGGCCGACTAGGCCGACTAGTCGGTCCGACTAGTCGAGTCGGGGTAGCTCATAAATCTATGAGTCATCGCCTTTACTCTTTCATTTTAGCTAAAATCCTTGGTAAAATACATGTAAATAACCACCAATTACAACTAATTATCATTCTAACCATAAATATTAATATTATATATATTTTACACTTATTTTACCAAAATAAAAGTATAAAAATAAAAAGAAATATAAAAAATAAGGCTGGAGATATGTAATATATACAGACTGATCCTAACCCTGAGACCAGGTCAATATTGACTTGGTCGACAAAATAAATAAGTAGGGAAAAATAATGATCCTAACATATAAAAATATCGAGAAAATAAAGATCAAAATATAATTTACTCAATTATCGCATTGTTAATATTTCACCTATTTTATTTATCATCAACACAACATCAAATCAAATGACTTATTTTGTAAAAGTTGTTCATAAAAATATATATTATTTTATACAAATATCAGAAAATAAATTAACACAAAATTAATTAACAACAATGAACCGTAAAAGCCACAAAAGCCAACTTCTGAGGTGTATAACTATTTATAAAAACTGCAAACGGATTAAACTCACATTTAAACTTTATTTTATGATTAATATTATTTATTAAAAATATCAAAAAATATTACAATAAAACTGGTGAGTTTTGGCGTTTAGGACTCGTTGTGTATACATACTATATGTAGAAATTTTCTGGATTTTTAATTAATTAACCGTAAATCTGATTAACTTAATTCCTTTCTAAAAATCTTATAAAAATTTATATAAAAATATAAAATAAAAGTAAGTCAAAATACCAATAAAACTCAAAACCACGAAGTCGCTACCTAAATTTCTAGACCTCATAACTCGGTCGTATGAACTCTGAATTGGGCAAACTCAGTTTTACAATTCATCTTATTCAATTATCTACAAAATGACGTTAATTTCGTTAAAATTGGAGTTAATATGAAAACTGTGGGTTTTGAGACCGTATTGGTATATTGTACATTGTACCGTAGCTTTTATTATTATTATTTGATAATCTATTCTTAAATTATAATAAATTTAAAAATTATTTATTTATTTATTCATTTATTATTTATTTAAATATTTAAGTATATACTTAATTAATTTATTATATTATTTAATTATTTCTTTAACTAAGTACGTAATTACCTATTAAATTATAACTTAATTAATCTAATTAATTATTAAGTATTTAATTATCCTTTTATTAATTACTAACATTATCTACTTAATTATTATTTTAACTATTTAATTATTTTATTTTATTTTGGCTTTTTATCTCTCTCTTCTCCTTTGTCTTCTTTCATGTTTTGTCTTTCTCGTCTTCTCTTCTTCTTCTGCCATGTGGTTGCTTCTCATGCCCCTTTTCTTTTCCTCTCTTTATCTTTACCTTTTCCTTTCTCCTTCCCCAACCCTTCTTCTTCTCCAACCCAACAACCGCACACCTTCCTCTTCTCCCTCATCTCCTCCGCTCTCCGTCCACCAATCGTCAACTGCTACAACGGTCGGTTGCTGGCCGGTCGTTACCCAACTACTTAGCGGTGCAATCACCACTCTCGGTGACTAGCTCCATCATCATCTATAAAAAAGGCCTCAACTTCCCTCTGCCCAATCCATCTTCCATTTCGCCATCTTTCTCCACCCATAACTCGGAGGGATTGAGGTCCTGTGACAGAGGTTCTCCCTCTCTATCATCGAGCGAGGTCAAGGAGAGAAAGGCACATTCAGATCGTCAGAGCGTTGCTACGCCGTGAAGCTCTGTGCTCAGCCCCCGCATCGTTGCGCATCGAGGCCATGATCCAGCGGAGTTCCACCGAGCTCCGCCCTCAAGAGGTGCACTTCCGTTTCCTTTCTTCCAGGTTAGTCTCCACCTCGATTTCACCTCTACCTTTCTTTTCTATACCTTCCCTTCCCTTATGATCTTCCCTCTTCTTCTCTCCTGGATTTCCTTCTCGATTTGTCTCATTCCCTATGATTTCTCTTCACAAATTCTTCCCAATCGAACCCTGAATCCTTGATTTTGCTCCAACTTGATCGTTTTGCTTCTACATAGTCCTCTGCTCGTATATGAACTCTAATCCGATCAAAGCTTCCCGATCCTAATCCTCCATTCTCCATTCCGTCAAGGATTGTTCATCCATTACTTTTTTGGGCCTGACAGTCGACTAAGGATAGAATCCTCGAGTCCTTTGTGATTCCTGCAGGTTATCGGAGCATGAAGTGTCACCTTCGATCTTTATTTAACATTGGAAATCCAGTGCAAAACCATCGTCAGTACCTTCACCGGGAAATTTGATTCGATGCAACAACAAAGCATCTGAGCTTCGTTGTCCTGGCCTCTTGAAGAATTGAAAGTGAGGAGAGAAGCTTTGAATAACGAATCGTTAGGAATAAAGTAGCATGAAGCCTCGTTCTACCCCTTGCAGTAAACCTGGAATGAAAGTCCATGAATAAGGACAGAATCATTAGATCATATGAACGATCATCACCTGAAGTATTGGTAGCACTATTTGGATTATCTTGAAAGAAACTGCAAGGCTATAGGCTGGAGCGTAGCTAATCCCTAGGGGATAAGTACGGCCATGTGCTCCCACCATATCTATCTGGAAGAGGATGCTAAGTCATCATGTGAGACGACTGAACCCGAATCTTCGAGAGGTGGCTATAAAGGAAATATCGAAATGGTGGAGCGCCGATTTTATCTACCTCATCTCTGACTCCAAGTAGTTTAGTCCACTACATGTGGTGCCCAAGAAGATGGGCATTACTGCAGCTGTGAGTGAGTCTGGAGAGGAGATAGCTACCCGGGTACCCACTTCTTGGAGGGTCTATGTGGACTACAAACGATTGAATCATGCCACCAAGAAGGATCATTTCCCAATGTCTTTTATTCATCAGATTATAGAGAGGCTAGCTGGGAAGAGTCACTATTGTTTCCTTGACAGGTACTCCAATTACAATCAGGTGACCATAGCGCTAGAGGACCAGGATAAAACGACATTTACCCATCCGTTTGGGACTTGTGCTTTCAAACGGATGCCCTTTGGTCTATAACACCCCGACAACATTTCAAAGGTGCATGTTGTCCATATTCTCGGACATGGCGGGTGTCTGTTTATAGGTTTTCATGGACGATTTCTCGGTCTACGATGACGGATTCGACGCTTGTCTTGACTGCTTAGATTGGGAGAAGAGTCACTTTATGGTGACTCAGGGGATGATGCTTGGTCATATCATCTCCAACATGGACATAGAGGTTGTTCCAGCCAAGATGGATATCATCAGGAAACTCAATCCACCGTCTAACTCCCGACAGTTACGGTCTTTTCTGGAGCATGTCGTTTTCTACCGACATTTCATTCACGACTTTAGCAGGATTACCCGATCGTTGACTGATCTGTTGATGAAAGAGACCGACTTCATTATAGATGATAAGTAACTTACATATTTTGAGACTCTCAGGAACTTAGTTGTTGAGGCTCCTATCCTTCAACCGCTTGATTGATCTCTTCCATTCGAGATCATAATGGATGCCTCTGATTTAGCCATAGGGGTCGTGCTGGAACAAAGGAGGGATGGAGTACCATTTGCCATTCACTACGCTAGTTGTACATTAGATGCCGCTCAGTGGAACTATACAGTCATAGAGAAAGAGATGCTAGCCATAGTTTTTGCCTTGAACAAATTCAGATCATATATTCTTGGATCCAAAGTGACTATCTTTACCAATCATACCACTATCAGGTACCTCATGTCAAAGAAAGATGCCAAAGCGAGACTGACTAGATGGATCTTTCTACTCCAGGAGTTTGATATTGAGATTAAGGATAAGCCTGGTGTCAAGAATATGGTGGCGGATCATCTCTCCCGTTTGGAAAATCTTGAGGAATATGAGCAGATTAATCCCATTACATAGACCTTCCCAGGTGAGGCGATCCTTGCTATCGCCTCTCTCTCATGGTATGTCGACATTGTGAAATATCTTACTGTCAAGAAAGTTACACAAGGTTAGCCTAGACAGAGTGTAACACCCTGCAATTTTCGATTTTCCTGAAGTCTTAAAACCTATTCAATATTATACTCAAAAGAAGCGTCTTGTCGCAAGCTTTCCAACGAGTCCAAAAACGCGCAATTTCGAGCTCGGATGTGGGAGATATGCCTGTTTTAGTGAACATGGTCATGGATATTATGGGAATTAAGGGTTACGGGATTTGGTTATCTAATTACGGGTTAAGGCTATTTCAGGATTTCTAAAACTAAGGTTTTAATCCTCAACTATATAAAGACCCACAGATCGGTGCAAGCTCCGAAGCTTCGTGACTATAGGAAAAGGAGGAGCGCCATCGCAAGGAGAAAGGCACCCCTCTCATCGGATTCTTGGTCGAGCGATCAAGAACACGGATTGGAGGCGTACGCTAACATAGGTAACGGATCTTAACATTCTCCTATTTATTTCGTGTATCTTGCGATGATGGAGTTTGTTATTTGGGGTTTGATGATTCGATTTCGATCCTACCCCGGGATCGTCCTTTTGCTGTTGGTCTACCATGATATATCCTTTGATATACTCTTATTTTGTTAACATTATTTATGTGTGGAATGTCGTTCGAGATTAACATCAAGGCACTCCCTCCAAAATTTGTTACTGTTGTGTTGTGCTGTGTAAAAATCGTGCAAGAAACATTGATGGGATCCTTTAAATTTTATATGGGTTTTTATCATACCTTTGGGGTATTGCATGGATAATCAGCTATTTGAAAAGCACTTGCTGTTAGAAATATTATCTAAGAGAGTTATAGTAATAATATGGTCACGCACATCAATGTTTGTGGTTACTAGAATTAGATGATTGTGCAACTAACTTTGAATTTGAATAAGTCCTGTTAGGGGTATATGAACTAAACAACAAATATGGTTGGTGACTTTACAATTTCCCATTGTAAATGGACAACGATATTACTATTGACTTCAGCTACAATCGTATGGTTTGGTCTAGACTCGAGAATATCTTTGGAAGTAGTGATATTATTTTTACATCTGGCATATTATAATTGAATGCATTATAATGTGATTGGTATGGTTATTGTATTTTTACCAAAAATGATGGTGAGTTATGGGTGTTGCCTTTCAATGCATGAAATAATTGTCAAGTATGGCCGTTAACTATGCTACAGAATTGATGGACGTAAATGCCAACAGATTTGGCATTTGCATATAAATCTTTTGGTCTACCATTTCATGCCTTTTAGAGTCAATTTGTGTAAATGTCTTTCTCTCGTTAATGGTCAATGTTAATAGTGGAAATTTCTTTCTTGAGATTAATTATTGGGCAACGAATCTGGAAGAGTTGTATTGATAGTATGAAATCATGATGGGAAGTCTATAATTAGGCATGGGCCTACATCAAGTGTTAATCAGAGGCCAGGTTATATAATGAAAGTATGCCTTGATATTTGATATAGTCGGGATGTGTTGACAACACTTATGAATAGTTACGAAGTTGATATGAGGTCGTGCACAAGATTGGAGAACATATTTTTTCTTAAGGTTTCCCGAGTAACTTGTAAGACAGAATCCTCCTTGTATTAGTTATTTATGGAAAGTAAGTGGACCAATTTTTGGTATAATACGATTTTAGGATATATCTTTGTGTATGGGATAGACATCAACGTATAATATATTTTTAAGATAGATGGGCATATACTTTTGAATAATCCATGACGTGCTACGGGATTTCGATCCGAGGATCCTACCCTTAAATGGTTGGTTAATTAGTTAATGTGAGTCATTTGTATATTTCAAGATAAGTGCTATCGAAGAGATTATATTCAATCATGTGATGTGTGTGTGTGTATATATATAAAACTGCAAGGTGGGTGCACACCCTTGTAGCCCGGCTGAACCGACAGTGAGTCACCCCCACTCGAGGGGCATCACAGAGTGGGGTGGTGGTAGGTACTCTGGTGGAATTGAGGTGGATGCACGCGTGCATTGTACCATACGGATCCGTTTTTGTTGCATTTTTTAGAGAGCGAGCGAGACTCCTCCGGCAGACTCGATTGACATGGTTGCGACTCATTGGATATATATGCCCGTCTCGAGTGTCAGAGTACTATCAACTAGACTAGCTGAAGTATCGCGTTTGCGCACAGGTTTTGGGTTGCACTTTAAATGAAGTGTTGCAGGCTTCATTTCTAGTGTAATCTTTCTCCTTTGATAGGTGTGTCCGGGATAAGTAAATGAAAATATGGATTAAGATATGTCAAGGAATTGATTTTTGGTTACGTAAAAGTTGAAGGTTTAGATTATATCTGATTGTATATTACTAGATTTTTCGTACTATCCTCCATTAAACTTGTTCAGTTACTGCATTTGCATTACCTACCTATATCCTTTTGATTTTATTTGTTTTATCCTTACTGGGTCAGTTGACTCATAAGTTACATTCTTTGGAAATCCAACATGAACTGTAGAGCAAGAGGCTGAGGCTCACATCTTTGGTGGGGTATCTGCAGGACATTGTTAAGGTTGAGGACTAGTTCTTAGTGGTTGTTGCTATCCTTCATTTCCAAGTATTTATGATGTAATAAAGGGACTCTGAGGATTTATTGCTATCCTTATGTGGACATCTAATTATCAAGGAAGTTTAAATTTTTTTTTCCTATAATTCTTTTTGTATGAATGGTATATCATGCAGGTTGTCTATATTGTTGTTGGGTAATAATGTGAATGGGTGTTGAGATGCGCTCCCGTTGAGGCGGGGCGTTTCATTTGGTATCATAGCCCAATTACCCCTTCAGTCTTAGACAACTGTGTGGTAGGAGAAATACCATTGTACATTAGACAAGTAGATTTCCGACTACTGTCAAGAAAAAAAAATGTATTGATCAAGGTTGACTAGTGACCTCTACTTTAGGATCTGATTGCAATTCCCTTCTATTTCTGCACTTGCAGATCATGCCGCCTCGTAGGGATCAGACTGCGCAGCAGTTGGCTGCGATGATGGCGATGCTGCAGGATGTGCAACAGAGACAGCTTATGCTCGAGGAGCGATTGTCGAGGTCTGTATCCGAAGGCGGGTCTGGAATGGGTGGGGGAGATGGTGATCCACCACCGCCACCACCTCCTCCTCCTCCCCCTCCGTCGTCGCCACCACCGCGACATGAGGACATATTTTCAAAATATCGCAAGGAGAAGGTTCCAGAGTTTTTGGGCAATACAAGCCCAGATGTGGTAGAGAGATGGCTAAAGCACGTGGAAAAGGTATTTCACACCATACATGTATCGGATGAGGAGAAGGTTACCCTTGCTACTTACTCCTTAGCAGGCTATGCTGAGGAATGGTGGAGTTCTATGGAACCACAGATTGCAACACCAATTACATGGGAGAAATTTATTGAGGCATTCCGGGAACATTTCTATCCAGAATACTGGCTAGAATAGCACCGCGTGGAGTTCACATTACTCGAGCAAGGGAATAGGACTGTGACTGCTTATCTGAACAGGTTTACAGAGCTGTTGAAGTATGCTGCTAGCACTGTACCGACCATGTCTGACAGAGCATTCAAGTTCTTTCGAAGTCTTCGTAAGGAAATTCGCGAGAGGCTGTTGCCCCTTAGATTGGTTACAATGAAGGAAGTAGTTGATGCTGCATCACGAGTGGAGGAGGACTTACGTGAAGGCAGGTCAGTACAGACCAGACAAGGAGGACCGAGCTATTCTAGGAGGACTGCTCATAATGATCGATCGACAACACGAAGAGGACAACGTCTCCACCCCTATCGGCCTGGCATGTCTACCAGGTCCACACATAGAGGAGCTCCTACTTTGGGGCAAGCACTTTCCGAGCCATCCGACCAGCACATCCAACAGTGAACACCATGACAGATGCACGTGTTTGCTACCGATGCAACCAGGAGGGACACATCAGGTCCAACTGTCCGTTGGGAGCTTCACAGATGCGAGGTACTCTACGGGGGGGACGTCCGCAGCACCAGGGACGTGGTTTTACCTCTCGTGGTGGCAGGGGACATCCGAACCAGACTCGAAGCATGGCAGGTTCTAGTGGGCCACGAAGAGAAGGACAAGTCAATGCCATTACTGATGGGCAAGCGCATGCTTCTGGATCAGTAGTACGAGGTATGGTTTCAGTAGGCGACTTTACAGCTCATGCTCTTTTTGACTCGGGTGCATCTCATTCTTCTGTGTCATGGAGTTTTGCGGAGACCTTAGGCCGAGAGCCTACCATAGTCTCAGACCCTTATCTTATTAAGGGAACCGCTGGTCAGGTGTTTATTGTCCATCGGGTTCTTCCCGATTGCCCAGTTTATATTGGAGGTTATATGCTCGAGGCATATTTGCTGCTCATTCAGATGGAGGATTTTGATATTATTCTCGGTATAGATTGGCTCGAGAATCACCATGCATGTTTAGACCATTTCCATAAACAAATTATCTTCAGGATTCCTGAGCTACAAGAATTTGTTTTTGATGGAAGCACCTCATCGAGAGGCGTAACATGCATATCAGTGTTGCAAGCTCACCGCCTGCTATCTCATGGGTGTGAAGGATTTATTGCTCATGTCATTGGAGATCAAACACCTATGGAAGGAGTAGATGATGTTGAAATATTGAAGAATTTTCCGGATGTATTTCCTACAGATTTACATGGACTTCCCCCACCTCGTGAGGTGGAGTTTGAGATTTCTATCATTCTGGGAACTCAACCAATATCTATGGCTCCATACAGGATGGCACCAGCTGAACTGAATGAACTCAAGGTGCAGTTACAAGAACTGTTGGAGAAGGGTTTCATACGCCCTAGTACATCTTCATGGGGAGTGCCTGTCCTTTTTGTTAAGAAGAAGGATGGATCTATGCGCATGTGTATAGATTATCGGCAACTGAATAAAGTAACAATAAAGAATCGTTACCCTTTGCCACGCATTGACGATCTCTTTGATCAGCTACAAGGGCCATCCATCTTCTCCAAGATTGATCTACGGTCTGTATATCACCAACTATGTATTCGGGATGTGGATATACCTACGTCTGCATTCAAAACCAGATATGGTCACTATGAGTTTTTGGTGATGCCCTTTGGCTTGACAAATGCCCCAACAACATTCATGGACATGATGAATCGGGTGTTTCAGCCTTTCCTCGACAGCTTTGTTGTTGTTTTCATTGACGATGTCCTTATATACTCTCGAGATGAGAAGGAACATCGCACTCACTTACATACAGTGCTGGAGACCTTACGGAGGCACAAGCTATATGCGAAGTTTAGTAAGTGTGAGTTTTGGCTTCAAGAAGTATCATTCTTATGCCACGTTATCTCAGGTGCAGGAGTGTCAGTGGATCCTGCAAAAATCGAAGCAGTCCTTAGTTGGGAACGACCGAAGAATGTATCTGAGATCCGAAGTTTTCTTGGCTTAGCCGGTTATTACAGACGGCTTGTGAAGGGCTTTTCTCAGATTGCCCTTCCCCTCACCCAACTGACCAAGAAGGAGATGTCATATGCTTGGTCAGAAGAGTGTGAGAATAGCTTCCAGACACTAAAGGAAAGGCTCACTACAGCTCCCATCTTGACAATTCCATCAGGCACGGATGGATTTACAGTTTACACTGATGCATCAAAGGAGGGTCTGAGTGCGGTTTTGATGCAACATGGTAAGGTTGTTGCCTATGGATCTAGATAGTTGAAGCCACATGAGAAAAATTATCCAACTCATGATATGGAACTGGCAGCAGTTGTCTTTGCTCTTAAAATGTGGAGACATTGTCGTTATGGTGTTGCTTTCGAAATCTTCACAGATCACAAGAGTCTCAAGCATCTTTTTGATCAGAAGGAGCTTAATATGAGGCAAAGGAGATGGTTGGAGCTTTTAAAGGATTACGAGTGCACCATCTCTTACCATCCTGGTAAGGCGAATGTGGTCGCTGATGCCCTTAGTCGTAGGCCTCATTCAAGTGAATCACATCCTCATATTAAATCATGGGATCTTCTTGCCGCTTTCAATCGTTGGCATCCATTTCATAGTAGCAGAGAAACAGTCATAGTACCATCCCCTTCACGTCCAGAGTTAGTTGAGAGAATCATCCAGGGGCAACAGGCAGACCTGAGTATGCAGAGACTCAAAGAGAAGGCTATTGCAGGAACCTTAGTTGGATTCTCTTATCAAGACGGTGTGCTATGAAATGAGAATCGATTGTGTGTTCCAGCAGATGTACACTTGAGGGAAGAGATAATGCGCGAGGCACATAGTTCACGTTTGTCGATACATCCTGGTGGCACCAAGATGTATAAGGATTTGAAAAAGAATTTTTGGTGGAAGCAAATGAGAAGGGATGTGGCCAAGTTTGTGGCAAAATGCCTGACGTGTCAGCAAATTAAGGCTGAGCATAAGAGGCCACCTGGACTTTTACAATCCCTTCCTATTCCTGAGTGGAAGTGGGAGGGTATATCTATGGATTTAGTGACGGGTCTTCCTAAGACCACTAGTAGTCATGATGCCATCTGGGTCGTGGTTGATAGGCTTACTAAGTCAGCACATTTCATACCTGTGAGTATGGTATGCACTCCCTTACAGCTTGCAGTGATCTTTATTAAGGAGATTGTCAGACTGCATGGGTTGCCGAAGCAGATTGTATCTGATCGTGATCCAAGGTTCACCTCTCACTACTGGAGGGAATTCATGAGTTCTTTAGAAGTGCAACTAAGTCTCAGTTCTGCTTACCATCCACAGACCGACGGACAATCGGAGAGGACGATTCAGACACTAGAGAATCTTCTTCGAGCATGTGTGCTGAAGTGGAAAGGGTCGTGGAAGGATCATTTGCCGTTAGCAGAGTTTACGTATAATAACAGTTACCATGTCAGCATAG
Organism: Ottelia alismoides; assembly: GCA_037367405.1. NCBI lineage: Eukaryota > Viridiplantae > Streptophyta > Magnoliopsida > Alismatales > Hydrocharitaceae > Ottelia > Ottelia alismoides. Next base: position 399,732 of record JAZKJV010005373.1, read on the forward strand.
GCATGGCCCCTTTTGAAGCATTGTATGGAAGACGGTGTTCTACACCTCTGAGTTGGCAAGAGATTGGACATAACTTTTTACATAAGATAGAGTACTTGGATGAGACTGCTAAGGCAATCAAGATAGCTCAGAAGAAATTGCTTACTGCACCGAGTAGGCAAAAGAGCTATAGCGATATACGACGCACTGATCTTAGCTTTGAAGTTGGAGATTTTGTCTTCTTGAGAGTTTCTCCCATGAAGGCAGTTCAACGATTTGGAGTGAAGGGAAAGTTAGCACCCCGATTTATCGGACCATTCGAGATTCTCGACAAGATTGGTAAAGTGGCATACATGATTGCTCTTCCTCCTCACCTTGCTGGTGTGCATGATGTTTTTCATATCTCCAACTTAAGAAAATATGTGCATGATCCATTGCATGTGATTAATTATGATGACCTTCATGTGGACACTGACCTGAGTTATCCGGAGGAACCAGTTCGGATCATCGATCGTTCAATGAAGAAGTTGAGGCATAAGGAGATACCTTTGGTAAAGTTCCTTTGGCAACAACACAACTCTAAGGAGGCCACCTAGGAACCCGAGGCGGATATGCGACGTGACTACCCATACCTTTTTGAAGTAATCTATAAGATACTTTCATCTTTTTAAGATTGTTATCTTTTACTCGATAGGATCCAACCTTTTAAGCTTGTTATGATTTCACCTTTTGCATCCTAAGTCTCAGGGACGAGACTGTTTTTAAGGTTGTTATGATGTAACACCCTGCAATTTTCGATTTTCCTGAAGTCTTAAAACCTATTCAATATTAGACTCAAAAGAAGCGTCTTGTCGCAAGCTTTCCAACGAGTCCAAAAACGCGCAATTTCGAGCTCGGATGTGGGAGATATGCCTGTTTTAGTGAACAGGGTCATGGATATTATGGGAATTAAGGGTTACGGGATTTGGTTATCTAATTACGGGTTAAGGCTATTTCAGGATTTCTAAAACTAAGGTTTTAATCCTCAACTATATAAAGACCCACAGATCGGTGCAAGCTCCGAAGCTTCGTGACTATAGGAAAAGGAGGAGCGCCATCGCAAGGAGAAAGGCACCCCTCTCATCGGATTCTTGGTCGAGCGATCAAGAACACGGATTGGAGGCGTACGCTAACATAGGTAACGGATCTTAACATTCTCCTATTTATTTCGTGTATCTTGCGATGATGGAGTTTGTTATTTGGGGTTTGATGATTCGATTTCGATCCTACCCCGGGATCGTCCTTTTGCTGTTGGTCTACCATGATATATCCTTTGATATACTCTTATTTTGTTAACATTATCTATGTGTGGAATGTCGTTCGAGATTAACATCAAGGCACTCCCTCCAAAATTTGTTACTGTTGTGTTGTGCTGTGTAAAAATCGTGCAAGAAACATTGATGGGATCCTTTAAATTTTATATGGTTTTTATCATACCTTTGGGGTATTGCATGGATAATCAGCTATTTGAAAAGCACTTGCTGTTAGAAATATTATCTAAGAGAGTTATAGTAATAATATGGTCACGCACATCAATGTTTGTGGTTACTAGAATTAGATGATTGTGCAACTAACTTTGAATTTGAATAAGTCCTGTTAGGGGTATATGAACTAAACAACAAATATGGTTGGTGACTTTACAATTTCCCATTGTAAATGGACAACGATATTACTATTGACTTCAGCTACAATCGTATGGTTTGGTCTAGACTCGAGAATATCTTTGGAAGTAGTGATATTATTTTTACATCTGGCATATTATAATTGAATGCATTATAATGTGATTGGTATGGTTATTGTATTTTTACCAAAAATGATGGTGAGTTATGGGTGTTGCCTTTCAATGCATGAAATAATTGTCAAGTATGGCCGTTAACTATGCTACAGAATTGATGGACGTAAATGCCAACAGATTTGGCATTTGCATATAAATCTTTTGGTCTACCATTTCATGCCTTTTAGAGTCAATTTGTGTAAATGTCTTTCTCTCGTTAATGGTCAATGTTAATAGTGGAAATTTCTTTCTTGAGATTAATTATTGGGCAACGAATCTGGAAGAGTTGTATTGATAGTATGAAATCATGATGGGAAGTCTATAATTAGGCATGGGCCTACATCAAGTGTTAATCAGAGGCCAGGTTATATAATGAAAGTATGCCTTGATATTTGATATAGTCGGGATGTGTTGACAACACTTATGAATAGTTACGAAGTTGATATGAGGTCGTGCACAAGATTGGAGAACATATTTTTTCTTAAGGTTTCCCGAGTAACTTGTAAGACAGAATCCTCCTTGTATTAGTTATTTATGGAAAGTAAGTGGACCAATTTTTGGTATAATACGATTTTAGGATATATCTTTGTGTATGGGATAGACATCAACGTATAATATATTTTTAAGATAGATGGGCATATACTTTTGAATAATCCATGACGTGCTACGGGATTTTGATCCGAGGATCCTACCCTTAAATGGTTGGTTAATTAGTTAATGTGAGTCATTTGTATATTTCAAGATAAGTGCTATCGAAGAGATTATATTCAATCATGTGATGTGTGTGTGTGTATATATATAAAACTGCAAGGTGGGTGCACACCCTTGTAGCCCGGCTGAACCGACAGTGAGTCACCCCCACTCGAGGGGCATCACAGAGTGGGGTGGTGGTAGGTACTCTGGTGGAATTGAGGTGGATGCACGCGTGCATTGTACCATACGGATCCGTTTTTGTTGCATTTTTTAGGGAGCGAGCGAGACTCCTCCGGCAGACTCGATTGACAGGGTTGCGACTCATTGGATATATATGCCCGTCTCGAGTGTCAGAGTACTATCAACTAGACTAGCTGAAGTATCGCGTTTGCGCACAGGTTTTGGGTTGCACTTTAAATGAAGTGTTGCAGGCTTCATTTCTAGTGTAATCTTTCTCCTTTGACAGGTGTGTCCGGGATAAGTAAATGAAAATATGGATTAAGATATGTCAAGGAATTGATTTTTGGTTACGTAAAAGTTGAAGGTTTAGATTATATCTAATTGTATATTACTAGATTTTTCGTACTATCCTCCATTAAACTTGTTCAGTTACTGCATTTGCATTACCTACCTATATCCTTTTGATTTTATTTGTTTTATCCTTACTGGGTCAGTTGACTCATAAGTTACATTCTTTGGAAATCCAACATGAACTGTAGAGCAGGAGACTGAGGCTCACATCTTTGGTGGGGTATCTGCAGGACATTGTTAAGGTTGAGGACTAGTTCTTAGTGGTTGTTGCTATCCTTCATTTCCAAGTATTTATGATGTAATAAAGGGACTCTGAGGATTTATTGCTATCCTTATGTGGACATCTAATTATCAAGGAAGTTTAAATTTTTTTCCTATAATTCTTTTTGTATGAATGGTATATCATGCATGTTGTCTATATTGTTGTTGGGTAATAATGTGAATGGGTGTTGAGATGCGCTCCCGTTGAGGCGGGGCGTTTCACAGAGGCTTGAGACCTTCATTGCGAAGGCCAAGTCCTACCATTGGGATGATCCCATCCTTTATCTTACACATTAATACATATAGTTATATATATACTTCTTTTATAAAAAGAAAAAGATATTGAAATTTAAAAATTTGAAAAGAAATTTAAAAATATAAAAAACATATAAAATAAAATATCCATAAAAATTTAAAATAATCAAAACCCCACGAAAATAATTAAAACAAAAATACACAAAAACACCTAAGTAGGTTGTTCATTTTTCCCTACTCCCTTTTGCTCTCTATGTTCAACACTCTATACTTATTCACTATACGTATATTTTGTAGAGTTAAAAGAAAATAAATTTTGACGCACTTCACTTTGATTGCTCCATCCATGTTGTGTGGGTTTGTTGTTTAAATATTGCGGTTCATGTCTGGTCACCTCGACAATGGTATTCTCGCCTCATGTAGAATACCAGATCGACTCAAACCCATATTTCAACAGTTTCCATCCATGTTTTCCATGCTCGCACTACCTGTTAAGAGGCTTGGTTTCACAATCAAAAGTGGGTTTGGAGAATGTCTCGACCTACCCTCTTGTCATACCCCTCCATGCCATTACAAGCAATGAGGTCAAACATGGATGGTGTCACTACAACTTGGAAGGCAACACAATTAGGGTTGGAGGCTGGAGATGCTTGAAGAAATTGACTTAAAAATTGGCCATCCTTACCGTTACTCTAGCATTGCCACCTGGTGCCCGAAGTTGTGTTTCCCATAAAGAGAGGAGGAAAATAAAGAAGAAAGGAAGAGCAAGGAGAGAGATGGAAGGAAAAAATCCATCCCTGATTTTGTTGTAGTTTGGTGAACTCAACATTAATTCGCGTAGTTGCTTCCAAAAGAGTCAAATTAATAGGTTTGTGGTGTTAAACAGAGCATGTTTGCTAGGTTAGGTGATAGTTATGAATAATACAAGGTTGAGAATGTAATTAATAAGTTTTTAGGATTTATTGTGCAAAAATCTTAAAAAACACAAATAATAAGTAAATTGTGTATTCAAATCCTTCAAAATATATTTGAGAGGATATAGATTTATTAGCATTATTTTTTTGGTTGCGGATTCCTTTTTTGAAGGATATTGAGTATCCTTAAGCGCATCACGAAAGCGTGTTGATTACATCTTATGCAATCGGAGCAACTAGTCGTACTAGATGCTAGATGCGGCGGAAATTAAAATTTTAAAACTAAAGATGAAACCACATGATCACGAGAACACTTCTCGGACCGTTTCATCAAACCACAAAGTATAAGGAATACCTCTTGAAGCGTGGTTGTGATCGCGAGATCCCAAACGAGAGATCCTCCTGTCTCAAGTCCGACAAATGAAGAACGCACTTGCGGGCACGATGATGAGTCATGTCCTTCCTGCAATCTTTGACGAAAAATCAAGCGTTGAAGGCGAAGGAAAGATGCTCTCCTTCTCAATATGCAAAGTGGACGGCCACTTGAGATTGAGAGAGAGCCTGGTCGAGAATGAGAGAGAGAGAGAGTAGTAGTCTTCTACAACTCTAGATGATGTACCTTGGAAGGCTACCCTAATCCTCCTTTTATATTAGTTTAGGATCCATTGGATCTTAATCCATGGACACATAGATCCAACGGCCATGCTTGGTCTATGTATGATCAATGGCTATGATTGTTGTTGGTTAATACCAACAACATTAATTTATATTTAAAAATTAAAATATGTTGCAACATTATCAACATAATTTAATTTAACATAAATTAATTAATTAAGAAATAATGTGATAACAAAAAAGGGATTCAACCAACCACCCTTGATTTTAGGGGGCGTCACCTATGAATAATTCATAGGTGACGCCACCTATTAATTAGGTGGTTGTTTTGCCTCCTTTTTATTTTATCTTATTATTTCTTAATTAATTTTGTAATAACAATTATCATAAAATTATTCACCAAATTAATTTCAAATTAATTTGTGAATATTTCAATCATGCCATTGAACATTATGTGAATCATATTCACAACCCAAACTAATTTGTAAATTACATTTCCAATTAATTAATTAATGTGAATCCAATCCACATTATTAATTAACAAATGCTATTTACATAGATTATCTCTCTTCAATATATGTATATTATAAATCATATTTATAATACACAAATATTATGGATAGTATTATCCACATTCTCTAATCCTTGATAATTAAATCTCATTTAATTATCTTAGATAATAATTCTCACAATATGAATCTTATTCATATTATGCTTGATAATTAAATCTCATTTAATCATTAAGTCCTTCTTGGTTGGATATGAATTTCATCAAATGAATTGTTCTTGAACCCTTTCCAGAATAATGTGCTTTCTCCGCAGATACTTGGAGATAAGGACAGGGTGATTGTATTATTCCATGTATAGTGAGTTGGATATTGAGATCTTATCTCAAATCCAGATCGTACAAACCTCCCACAAATGCTTGATTAAATCAAGACCGTAAATCTAATCTTCATTGAATCTGAATCTCATTCAGACCAATGTCCAACACTTGGACTAAGATCAGATTGCTTCTCTACTGGAAAGAGTCACTAAAATCCAGACATGTTTCATCACTCCCTCAGAATGGAAGCGTCATGGATATACAATCGTTTATGATCACATCACTCTCAGGTATTCCCAATACATGTACATCCTGCATACTGGAAGACCCATGATCAACTCGAAGATCAAGATCAATTTTACACTGTCTTCTTCAGGGTTTGATCACTAAGTTTCTCAATCTTGGTCATTGGGAGTTGGTATCGATCATATGCTTTCCCAAAGCATATATCATACCTTCAAATTCATGTCATGCTTCCAAAGCACGATGACCATGCATGGAATTTGATCGGTCCCAATACCTCATGAGTGAGCTCATGTCTTCCGGTTCACAAGTGAACATGTATGATCCCTTTGAGAGATCATATTGCTCATATACCCTTGTATGCACACCAGCTCACCTGTGTATAGACCTTGGTTAGGTCACATACTCAGACATATAGCAATACATCTGTCTCCGGTCAGAGGATGCATGCCTATGCTGTGACATCATTCAACATAGGACTTAGGTTATCTCGATCTCGTTAAGTCAACCCATTGACCTAACTAATCTGACACCACCGAATCACTATTCCCATGCAGAGGACCTGCATCGAGAGGTCGGTCAGATATCAGCCTATGTGAGAAAGGATTGCCATCTCCTACTCAGGCTGGAGATCTTCACTTGACAATCATTTAACGGTGCTTGATGAGTCCTCGATCTAACTCCTTAGATATTCATCTAAACACCAGCATCTATGGTTCATTTAATGAATCAACAGCTATATGATTATCAAGTTGGCCATTATACATAACCCTAATTGTACATAGGGACCTTATAGTGCATTCATTCATATAATTTCAGAAAGGGAGTGAAACATCAATAACTTTTATTGATAAACATAAATATTACAATCACATTTATTGTAAGAATGGTTCGCCCAGGGCTCACATGTCTAACAATCTCCCACTAGCCCTCAGAACCATTCAGGTACAATCCGTAAACCCATACTCATTACATGCTGGTCAAAAACCTTTTGTGTCAGAGGTTTGGTAGGAGGATCAACAATGTTGTCGGCAGAGGCCACCTTGGTGATGATGATATCACCATGCTTTTGAATCTCCCGAATGATGTGGCATTTCCTTTCCACGTGCTTGCTCTTTTGATGGCACCTAGGCTCCTTTGCTTGGGCAATGGCTCCAGTATTATCACAGAGTAATGGGATGGGAGTATCAGAGGAAACTACGCCAAGCTCCAAGATGAACTTGCGCAACCACACCGTCTCCTTTGCAGCATCCGATACGGCAATATATTCGGCTACTGTTGTTGAATCCGCCGTAGTGTCCTGCTTCTTGCTTCTCCAGCTCACAGCACCACCGTTCAACAGGAATACAAACCCTGATGTCGACTTTCGATCATCAATATCCGATTGGAAGTCTGAATCTGTATATCCTAAGACTTGGAGATCACCATCCCCATAGACCAATATGTAATCTTGCGTCCGTCTTAGATATTTGAATATGTTCTTTACTGCATTCCAGTGTTTCTCTCCATAGCAGGATTGGTAACGACTTACCACTCCCAGTGCATGCCAGATGTCTAGCCTAGTTGATGAATCCACATTTCATCATCTTTATTCTATCATTTTGGCACCAAAAACCCTAGCAAATACCTGTAAATAGCCTTAAATAGAACATCTTAACATTCCTGCATGTGCATCTAAATAGTGTATAAAATACTGTAATTAAAGCCAAAATTATAGAATAAATAAAAGAAAAGAAAAAGAATAAAATATTGTAAATATTTTATGACCCGAAACCCCCGAGACCTAGGCATCTTGATGAATAGGTCGACAAGGAATAAAGTAGGGGGAGATAAGGGTCAAATACCTATATTATTCTATTCATTCTTTATTTATTTTGGGACCTATTTTTGGTTCCACTTTTTACACATCAAATAAAGAAACTTTGTACATGAAAGTTGTAGATAATTAAATAAAGAAAAATACAAAATTGATTTCACAGAAAAATAATGTACAGATAAAAAGTTATGGTCTGAATAAAAATCCAGAATCCCAACTTCCCAGACTCGTATCTCACAAATGAAAACTCCAAATGCAGCATACTCACCTTTAATTGTATATAGAATAAAATAAGCTATTTAATGGCGGTAGTTCACATTTGGCGGAGCTACGGTTTGAAAGTTGAGTTTTGGACCCCTATTGTATACTTGTACATATTAAAATATTCAATTTATTATTTATTCATTATTTTTGTATTTATATATTTTTATAATTATGTAAATATTACTTATAATAATTGTGTATATTAAAATTAGAATAAAAACCTAAATAAAACTTAAAGTAAAATAAACATACATGAATACATAAGTATTAGACCTATACTCATACCTATATGAAATACATTTATATTTTATTAAGTATATAAAACATATCAAAAAAATGAAATAAAAATATATTTACATGTATAAAAGTATTTTATAATTTTATAAAATAATAAATTAAAATAATAAAATTAAAATACACAGAATAAAAATAAAATACTAAAATACATAGGTAATATATCGATAAAGGGCATAAATGCAAACTTGTAAAAATATACTTCATAAAAATAAATAAAAATCACTATAAAATACTTTATAAAAAATAAACATTTTTCATTTTATAATTAAAAATCAATAAAATCATTATCTATTTTTAATCGATTTTAGAAATACTTTTTCCAGGGATTTTCCTGGTTGGTCCACGTGGACCAACCAGGTGACTTGGGGAGTTGACCCGCCAGTCAACTCCCTGGTCCTAGCCCTGTGCCTTGTCAGAAGCCCGCTGCACCCCACTTTTCTCGATTTTTTCGCCATTGATGCGTTGCTCCAGGGAAGGTGATTCCTTCATGAAACTTGTACCTGGCACATCCCTAATCCCCACCGACCTATCAGATCTACCCAGATTTTCGTGGCGCACCCGTGATCGCTCCTCGAAGATCGCCCCATCACCATCTTTCAAAATACCCCCCAGTCGCCCCTCTTCCATTTTTGAACCGACTTTGGGCGCCTAAATCCTCCAGGAGAGGGGTTGAGTTGCACTCCAGTGACAGGGGAGTCTCCCCCCATCCTCGTCGAGGTGCGGTGAGCACTTAAGGCCGTGTATCCACCATCTCCGGCGGTTGCGCCGCCGTGAGGTTCCAATCTCGTGGTCTACCGCCACTCGAGGTCATTTCTCCCTGTTTTTACTTGCTTAATACGTAGCTGTAGCCCTTAGCTTTGTTTTCACGTAATTAGCTTCGCATTAAATCAACTAGTTAGCTTCGATCTCACCATCAAACACCTCGCCGGAGCTCTTGAGCTCCGGCCACCATTTTCGCCACTCTACGCCACCATCACCCCTTTTTGCTGGCCCTGGAACCTTTTACTGCTGCTTGTGCTTTGATTGCAGGTCCAGGTGCGAGGAGACCCCCTCCTGGGGTCGAGTTTTGTAGCATTCGAGCTACCTGGGGGACCTCCGCTCCTCCTCCCTCTCCGGTGAACACCCGAGCTCCTCCGGTCTTTTTGAGGCCCCCAGTCGAAGCAGGGATCTCCCAGGAAGCCTCCGAGGCATTTTGGAGCGTCAACTCGCGGCGGAGGCGGAAGATCGAGGCCTGGGAAACTCGCCTAGCGGCGAGTTCATCCCGGTTCTTCGTCGATCCCTCCAAGCCGTTCGATCAGCCTCGTTCTTCCAGGAGCACAGCTGCCCTTGGATCGAGCATTCCCCCAGCCATTGGATCATCACGCCAGATCTAATCGCGGCCGTGGGCGCGAACCGGTATCGGGCTCTGCTGAGGCGACACGTGACTTAAGTGGATCACCCGCCATCGTCGGATCCAGCCAAGTCGTGGGTATTTTACACTCCTAGCCCGCGACATTTTGTATTTTAATATTAGACATTAAAGTTTTTATTTTGCCTTCAATAACTTTTGTTAAATTTACTCTTAGCCCCCAGAACTTTGACATATTGCCAAGGGGTCCCCGCCAGGTCACGTGCACAGCACGCGTGACCTTGGCGTTTTTGCAAGCGACCCCCCGGGGATTTTGCGTATTAAAGTTTAATCCAAAACATTCATTTGCAGTTCTAAACTTTTGGGACATTTTGTGATCCAGCCATCAGACTTTTTAATATTTGCGATTGTACCCCTCCCAGGCGTGCGTGCAACGCACGTGAGCCTGGGGGTTTTACAATCAAGCCCTTGCGGCTTTTGGTTTTGTGGTTTGGCCCAAATATTTTTTGTTCAGTATAAATTTTGTTGGATAAATTTCATTTCAGCCCCTGGATTTCTGTCTATCTGCATAATAGTCCCTGCCAGGTCTTTAACGTTCTTGCTTGCTCCATTTAATTAGGGCCTCATTTCAATTCCAAAAACTCTCAACTTTTGAACTTAAGCTCCTGTAGGCTTGTTCTTTGACGCCAGAATTTCAGTTTTTGATTTTATTTTATTTTTCTATTTATTAAAAATCAAAAACAAGCTTTTTGCCTACTGTCTAGCTTAGAAAATGCCAAAAAAATATTAAAACATCTCTAAAAATTTCAAAAAAAATCCCTAGTGTCTATTTTACCCTATTTTAGTGTCACTCCAAAAATCACTAAAAAGCTCAAAAGAAAAACCTTAAAAATTCAAAAATACTCAAAAACTTAAAAAAATATATAAAATTGTAGAAAACTCCAAAAAACACAAACTCAGTTCCTGTTTGTTCTATATTTCGTTCTCTTTAATTGAAAATTTGTGTGAAAAATTTTGGTTGCTGTTTGCTAATTTTAATTCCTATTTTATTCACAGCCAGCACATATTTCACTGTTTTCCCTTATTTCAGTATTTAAAAATACCAAAAACACTTTGAAAAATACCCAAAAATAACAAAAACAGTAAAAAAATCCTAAAAATATAAAAAACATTTTATTTCTGAATTTTTGGCTATTTTTGCATATTTTTATCATTATTCTATCTTCTCTTTTATTACATAGCCTTTATTTTCCAATATTGAAAAAAGAAATAAAAAATTTAAAATATAAAATTATAAAATCAGAAAATTAAAAATCAAAATACAAAATTAAAAATTAAATAAAAAATAAAAAAATTCAAAATTAAAAACCCACAAAAATTTCCTTGCATGCTTGCTTAGTGTAGACATCTCACATTCACTTGTGCACATTTGTTTGAATTACCATGTTTGCTCCCTCTGTTCGAACTCTCTGCATACTTGTCCCTATACATCATTTGTGCAGAGTTAAAAATAAATTTTAACTCCACATTTATTTCTAATTATTGATCTTTAGTGTGGGTTAATTGTTGATTAATTTCAGGAATTGATTGGTTGACACTTCGACTGTGTTCCCGCCTTGTGTGGAACACAAGACCGATCGATTTTTGAGATTATCACTAGTGCACACCATAGCATACATCAATCTTCCTACGGCTTATGCGTAAGGACATCTAGCCATGGCCTTCCTTTCCTCAATACTTTGAGGAGCCATCCCTTTGGACAGATGGATACCATGTCCTAAGGGGAGGAATCCCTTCTTCGAACTATCCATATGGAATTGTTCAAGAATTTTCTTGAGGTATCCATGTTGTGATAATCCCAATATTCTCTTTTCTCGGTTTCTGAACAACTTCAGGCCTAAGATGTAAGAGGCTTCTCCAAGATCTTTCATCTCGAAGGTATGGATAGCCAAATCTTCACACTGGTCATCATTCCTGTATCATTCCCAATGATAAGGATATCATCTACGTAAAGCACGATGAACACAATGGCGCTCCCACTAAGCTTCTTGTACACACAAGGTTCATCAGGATTCTGCACAAAATCAAAACTCTTTATGGTTTCGTCAAATCTGATGTTCCAGCTACGAGAAGCTTGTTTGATCCCATAGATGGATTTCTTCAGCTTGCATACTTTACCATCCTCAACTATGAAGCCCTGGGGCTGCTCCATATAGATATCCTCCTCGAGGTATCCATTGAGGAAGGCTATCTTGACGTCCATCTGCCAGATGTCGTAGTCAAGAGATGCAGCTATAGCTAGCAGTGTCCTGATGGATTTAAGCATAGCGACAGGAGAGAACGTCTCATCGTAGTCGATTCCTTCTCTCTGTGTGTAGCCCTTGGCTACGAGGCGTGCCTTGAAAGTCTCTACTTTCCCATCAGGTCCCCTCTTTCTCTTGAAGATCTATTTACACCCAATGGGTTTTACCCCTTTAGGTGGATCCTCTAGGGTCCATACACCATTCTTATGCACGGAGTCAATCTCTGACTTCATTGCTAGCATCCATCTATCCATGTCATGATCTGCGAGAGCTTCATCAAATGAAGAAGGATCAATGTCAGTCTCACCTGACACATGGAATCCATACCTTTCAGGTGGTGCAACCACCCTCGAACTCCTTCGAAGAGGTATGGGTGTTTCATCTTCATTTATCTCTTCAGTTTCTGGTTCAGGAATCTCAAAATCCTCAGGGGATTCAATGAGTTCCTCTACTTCATTCTTGTCTTGACCTTTAAGGAAATCATCCTCCAGAAATTTCACATCCCTAGAGACAAAAACCTTTTGGGTCTCAGGGTCATAAAGCTGGTATCCAATACCATCTTTAACATACCCAATGAAGTAGCACTCACGAGTGTGAGATTCTAGCTTACTTGCGTCCACGTTCTTCGTATGGACCAAGCATCCCCAAACCCTCAAGTGATTGACACTAGGCTTGGTACCATACCAGAGCTCGTGAGGAATCTTTGGTATAGATTTCCTAGGAATCTTATTCAGGATATATATAGCAGTCTCTACTGCATATCCCCAGAAACTAAGAGGTAAATGTGTTTTGCTCATAATTGAACGGACCATGTCCATGATGGTCCTGTTGCGTCTTTCAGCAACACCATTAAGTTGGGGAGTTTCAGGAGGAGTGAGATTGGAGACAATTCCATTCTCTTTAAGATATTTTTTGAATTCATCTGAGAGGTACTCACCACCTCGGTCAGATCGAATCTGTTTGATCTTCCTGTCGGCTTGGTTCTCAACCAAAACCTTAAACTCTTTGAACTTTTCAAAGGTTTCAGACTTAGGACGTAGCAAGAAGATAAACCCGTATCGCGAATGGTCATCAATAAACGTCAAATAATATTGATATCCATTTCTAGTCGCGGTACTGAAGGGACCGCATACATCAGTATGTATTAGGTTAAGAATACCTTCGCATCTCATAACCTTGTTACGGAAAGGCATCCTGGTCATTTTACCTCGAACGCAATGTTCACAGGTAGGTAAAGATTGAACTTGTAGAAAATCTAAAGGTCCATCTTTTATCAATCTATTGATCCTATCAATAGACAAATGACCGAGCCTTTGATGCCAAACCATATTCGAATGATTTCCATTCTCCCTCGATCTCTTGAGGTTTTTATTATCAGTGGTAGTGACATTTATGACACATTCATCAATGCACAATTCATAGAGTCCACCAGAAGTCAGAACACCTTCTGCAACAAATTTATCATATTGATTAATGACTAATTTATTACAGAACAGGAAGGAGTACCCATGTCTAACAAGATTGGACACAGATATCAGATTCCTTCTGACCTCATGTACATAAAGATACTCTTTAAGTACTAGGACTCGACCACTAGATAACGACAGTCTGCACGTCCTGATGGCGACTGCTGCAACACTTGCATCAGATCCCATCTGGATAACTATCTCCCTTGTTCCAGATTTCTACTTTCTTGAAACAAATGCAACGAATTGCACACGTGAACGGAAGCACCAGAATGTATAACCCAACTTCCTTCTCGTCCAACGAGAAAGCTAGTTTCAATGATGAAAGTAGATTTCATACCTGCTGGGGCTTTACCTTTGTCAGCAGACTTCAGGTAATCTGGGCAATTATGCCGCCAGTGCCCCGGCTTCTTGCAGTGGTGATAGACATCGGACTTTTTCGATGTCATCAATGTGGAAGCACTAGAAGACGAACCAACTCCTTGATTCTTCTTCTTTCTCTTCGGGCCCGGGCCCTTCCAAGAACCTTGCTTCCCCATGCTTTCCTCTCACATGTGCAACCATTGCACTAGCAGAGGGGTCGTCCTTCTTCTAGATATCTTCTGCAGACTTCAATGCAACTAACAGCCCAGCGTTAGTGAAATCACCTTTGCTCATGTGATAAGACACGACAAAGTTGTTGAAAGACTTAGGGAGCGACAGGAGAATAAAATCTGCCTGCATGTCAGAATCTAAGTAAGCTCCCAGGGTTTCCAGCTCAGAGAGGTATCCAAACATTTTGAGTACGTATTCTCTGACAGAGGTCCCTTCCTGCATCTTACAGCGAATAAGCTCTTTCATCACATTGTAACGCTGTGTGCGGTTTATATCACCGAACATTTCCTTCAGATTCAGCATAATCTCTTTGCAAAGGTTCATTTCCACATGTTGCTTCTGAAGCACATTGGACAATGACCCAAGGATGTAACACCTTGCCAGATTATGATCTTCATCATATTTCTCATTATATGATTTATCATCTGTAGTCTTAGGGTTTGCTATCTTGTCCTTGCTCAGCACATAAGAGATGTGCTCCGCAGATAGGACAAGTTCCAAATTTCGGATCCAATCCGAATAATTTGGTCCGGTCAACTGGTTGACCTCCAGGAGCCTGCTAAGTGGGTTCATGGACTTCATTTTCTGAAATTAAGAATGCACTATATTAGAATATATAGATAAATATATATTCATTTTAAAGAATTATTTGATTAAGGTATTTTAAATCAAATTTGTCTTGCCATGTCGACTTTGAAAGATTATTCCCTTATTTTTCTTTCAAAGCAAGAGATACACTTACCGCTATATCTCAAGCAAGATCTGGGATCTCCTCTCTATTATTATCACATCCCAATAATATGAGAACCTGTGACTTGAATAAGAGAAGCGGGAACACATTCCGCCTTGCAAGTCCAGCTTGCATTTTCCAATTCGGTCTTTAACACCTGGGCCCACCACCCCTAAGATGATGTTGACCCGTTGTTAATTGAACCAACCGTCAACAGGCTTAATACTCGCTATACGCAATCCAATATCGCCCCAATAATATGAGTACCCGATATTGGGGTCACTACGTATACGGCCTTACTCTTTCGAGAAACAAAGAACCCGATCCAATTAAATCATGTACAGGATCTGTGACGGGAGACCATGGATGTCACTTATGTGATCCTCCACCTCATATTCAAATTTTATAATTAATTATCGTGAATCATATTCACATAATTAATTCTTCCAAGGGAAATACACATCTATTCATAATAGAGTGTTTATTGGATATAATTAATTTAATCACATTAAATTAATCATTAATCCAATTGTCAATCAACAAACTTGATTATTACTTGAATAGTACGTATAATTCCAAAGTACGTATTATTTGAATTTTAATAATTAGAAAAATACACATTGACTTCTCTGGCATTATCCAATCCCTACCTGCTGTCATGGCCAGTACCGACGAGAGTGGGACGGACCACATACGTTGCAACCTGCGACCCCAATGCTCTCTGACTAAGCACCATATCCACCTCAGGAAAGGATAATATCAGACAGATCTCCATGTACTTTGAGATGCTCATCGGTTTTTCAACCGAAATTATACCATATAATATACATCAAAACAATTTTGATTATATTATAAGGAGATTTGCTAGACAAATCCCCAATCCTATTCAAGCAAGAGAGTTTTTCATGTAAATGTTGTCCTACAACTATTGTAGGATAAAGTATGGTTTTTTCATGAAATCAATGTTTGTTGATGGACCAATGATCAAGATCTATTATCTCATCATTGTGGTTTAGGCAAATGTCATTCAATGAAATAATTATCTCTTTAAATATTTCACAAATATTTATCACTAATTATTCCAGAAAATTAATAATTAATTTTCATCATGATAATTGAATGACTTATCACAAAGTTCAAGATCAAAAAATGTTAATTTCCAGCAGTGACCCCCAATCACTAAAATTAACTTATCTTGATCAATTTAAATCCAAAAAATACAAACTCAGTTTCCTAAGATTTCCTATTTGATTTATTAAAGAATCCAAGTGATAATTCACGCATTACAAAGCGGACTAAAACCGTAATTATCTCATTAATCACGTTTAAATCCGCAGTTCCCACAACAGTGAATATAGGCATATTCAAAAAGCCATATCTTGAGCAAATGAAGTTCAAATTTCACAAACTCAAATCCTATGGTTTCCTTAGTTAATGTGGAACAAAATCCAATTGAAAATTTCGTGTTTAAACATTTTAAATAGTAGCGAAAAATCAATTATACAGAGATGCGAAAATTGAAATGCACTAAAAATTTCGCAACCCTTTCAAGAACCAAATCGTCTAAGGTCTATGGATCATATACAAAAACTTATTCAACCTAGCTCGGATACCACTTGAAGGATATAAAGTATCCTTAAACGCATCGCGGAAGCGTGTTGATTGCATCTTATGCAATCGGAGCAACTAGTCGTACTAGATGCTAGATGCAGCGGAAATTAAAATTTTAAAACTAAAGATGAAACCACATGATCACGAGAAGTGGAGAACCGTTTCATCGAACCACAAAATATAAGGAATACCGCTTGAAGCGTGGTTGTGATCGCGAGATCCCAAACGAGAGATCCTCCTCTCTCAAGTCTGACCCACGAAGAACGCACTTGCGAGCACGATGATGAGTCGCGTCCTTCCCGCAATCTTTGACGAAAAACCAAGTGTTGAAGATGAAGGCAAGATGCTCTCCTTCTCAATATGCAAAGTGGACGGCCACTTGAGATTGAGAGAGAGCCTGGTCGAGAATGAGAGAGAGATAGTAGTAGTCTTCTACAACTCTAGATGGTGTACCTTGAAAGGCTACCCTAGCCCTCCTTTTATATTAGTTTAGGATCCGTTGGATCTCAATCCATGGACACATAGATCCAACGGCCATGCTTGGTCTATGTATGATCAATGGCTATGATTGTTGTTGGTTAATACCAACAACATTAATTTATATTTAAAAATTAAAATATATTGCAACATTATCAACATAATTTAATTTAACATAAATTAATTAATTAAGAGATAATGTGATAACAAAAAAGGGAGTCAACCAACCACCCTTTATTTTAGGGGGCGTCACCTATGAATAATTCATAGGTGACGCCACCTTAATTAGGTGGTTGTTTTGCCTCCTTTTTATTTTATCTTATTATTTCTTAATTAATTTTGTAATAATAATTATCACAAAATTATTCACCAAATTAATTCCAAATTAATTTGTGAATATTTCAATCATGCCATTGAACATTATGTGAATCATATTCACAACCCAAACTAATTTGTAAATTACATTTCCAATTAATTAATGTGAATCCAATCCACATTATTAATTAACAAATGTTATTTACATAAATTCTCTCTCTTCAATATATGTATATTATAAATCATATTTATAATACACAAATATTATGAATAGTATTATCCACATTCTCTAATCCTTGATAATTAAATCCCATTTAATTATCTTTAATAATTCTCACAATATGAATCTTATTCATATTATGCTTGATAATTAAATCTCATTTAATCATCCAGTCCTTCTTGCTTGGATATGAATTTCATCAAATGAATTATTCTTGAACCCTTTCAAGAATAATGTGCTTTCTCCGCTGATACTTGGAGATAAGGACAGGGCGATTGTATTATTCCATGTATAGTGACTTGGATATTGAGATCATATCTCAAATCCAGATCGTACGAACCTCCTACAGATGCTTGATTAAATCAAGACCGCAAATCTAATCTTCATTGAATCTGAATCTCATTCAGACCAATGTTCAACACTTGGACTAAGATCAGATTGCTTCTCTACTGGAAGGAGTCACTAAAATCCATACCTGTTTCATCACTCCCTCGGAATGGAAGCGTCATGGATATACAATCGTTTATGATCACATCAGCCTCAGGTATTCCCAATACCTGTACATCCTGCATACTGGAAGACCCATGATCAACCCGAAGATCAAGATCAATTTTACACTGTCTTCTTCAGGGTTTGATCACTAAGTTTCTCAATCTTGGTCATTGGGAGTTGGTATCGATCATATACTTTCCCAAAGCATATATCATACCTTCAAATTCATGTCATGCTTCCAAAGCACGACGACCATGCATGGAATTTGATCGGTCCCAATACCTAATGAGTGAGCTCATGTCTTCCGGTTCACAAGTGAACCTGTATGATCCCTTTGAGAGATCATATTGCTCATATACCCTTGTATGCACACCAGCTCGCAGGTGTATAGAGCTTGGTTAGGTCATCAACCTATTAGTCTGCCAAATATACATACTCAGACATATAGCAATACATCTGTCTCCGGTCAGAGGATGTGTGCCTATGCTGTGACATCATTCAACATAGGACTTAGGTTATCTCGATCTCGTTAAGTCAACCCATTGACCTAACTAATCTGACACCTCCGAATCACTATTCCCATGCAGAGGACCTGCATCGAGAGGTCGGTCAGATATCAGCCTATGTGAGAAAGGATTGCTATCTCATACTCAGGCTGGATATCTTTACTTGACAATCATTCGACGGTGCTTGATGAGTCCTCTATCTAACTCCTAAGATATTCATCCAAACACCAGCCTCTATGGTTCATTTAATGAATCAACAGCTATATGATTATCAAGTTGGCCATGGTACATAACCCTAATTGTACATAGGGACCTTATAGTGCATTCATTCATATAATTTCAGAAAGGGAGTGAAACATCAATAACTTTTATTGATAAACATAAATATTACAATCACATTTATTGTAAGAATGGTTCGCCCAGGGCTCACATGTCTAACATTTTTGTGAGTATTTTTTTCTTAAAAGTGATTTTTGTGTCAAATTAGCACAACCACTGAACGTTGTGATAAATGATTGTGATATGCTTGCAAATTCAGAAAAAGAAAGATAGAAGGTTCAAGTATGTATTTAGTGGCAGGAAAACATATAATTGAAAAAAAAAAAGAAAAAGAACAGGGGATGGAAGACATGAAAACGAATTGGATACCATACATATGGATAGGAATTTTTTTCATTGCATATTTGCTTCATCAATTTAGAATACAGTTAGCAAAACTGGTACTAATCGGATACACTGAAATCATATTTTTATTAATTTAGATATTAATTTATATTAGATATCATTGTGCAAAATATCGAATTCGAATATATTTTAAATCGGCATTGAGTATTAAATGATTTAAAAGATCACAGTAAAGTGTATACAATGATCGACACTGTAAATACTCAGAATTTTTACACGTGTTCTTGCAAGTTTTCGCAATTACGCTTATAATCCAATCTTATTGTGATAACAAGTGTACCCCTACTTTCTTACACCATTAACATTTATACCTCTCAGGTTAATTGTCGTGTTTTTGCTTCCCAAGCAAACATTAAGTTTTGAACATAAATATAATTGGTAGAATAAAGAAGAGACATAAGCACAGTTGGTAAATAAAAAATGAAAGAGCACAAGCATAATCAGATATCATCTTCCTCTTAATCTTCCTCCTCCACAATCTTCACAAACACAGGAAGAAAACTTCAACGGATTACTTCAACTTATGACAATCTAAACCTAACTTTTCTTACTACTAAAGCAACGACGAGCAAAAATAAGGAAGAAACACGCATAATAGTAAAGGTAAGATCATCAAATCCAATTATATTAGACAACCATTAACCACAAACCCCACCTAAGCACTTGAAAATTCTACATATATCACAATTTCAATAAACCCTATAGAACAAAGAACTTTGCGTATCTCATACATCCAACTTAATTTCATGTCATCCACGAAATCATACTGGCCCTTACTTTTTAATCATATGCTACTAACGAAATAATAAGACTCTTACTTTAATCATATGCTAATACTATTATGTTCATCAGTGATCCTGAAGGGATGTGAGAGGTTCCACTCAAATTCTCGAGCCCTCCTACCCCCAAGCCCATGCTTCAACTCGACGCCCGATAGGAAGCCATCACGGTGGGTTATCAAGGCGGCCGCAGTTGCGAGAAGCATGGTGGAAAAAATCGATGGTCACAATAGTGACCATGAGGGAGTAGCTGTAGCGGCCGCAACAGAACAGGACATCACCTATGGGCATCGATGAGGACGACATTGAGAAGACTAACTGAAAGGTTCAGCATGGGTGTTGTGAGTCGTAGAAGGGTAGATTGTGGGGTGATGCATGTTTTCCCTCAATTTTTTGATGTTATTGCTTGTCGTGGGTGTTTTACTCGTGAGGAGAAGATGAAGATGATGGTTTCGGAGGGTCCAAGTGCAAAAAAAATTTTCTTAAACCCTAAACCCTAAAAAATCCTGATTTAATTTATCCAAGAGATGATCAAACTATCAGAAGAGCATAACTATTTAAAATGTAATAAGATAGGGGTGCAAGTTTGCAACTGTTGTTGGAAAAGCATACAAGTGTAACAGCGAAAATTCGGAAGAACACAAGTGTAAAAAATCCTTAAATACTACTTAGTTGATATAGATTAGAGACCACGAACACAGGGGTTTCTTACCGATACAAACTAAGTAGTATATTGAGTGGCTATCGTGTCTATCTGCGGATTTTAAAAAAACAATCAATTTTTATATTCGACTTTGCATTCCGATAATGACCGAATAAAATGAATACTTTTCGAATATGATACTTAGATATCCAGATATATCCGAATCTGTTTTGATCGTGTAAGCATTGCATTTTATTATAGGTTGTTCAACGATGGAAGCACGTACATAATAAGGATATATAATATTAGTCACCTCTCAATATCAACAAAGAAGATAAATCATTATTAAATAGCTTGAATACATAACTCTCTGTCTTTTTCTATGTGGAACGTTTATGACAGTATGCTTTTACAAATGCAATGGAATGGCCCGAGTAGTTTTCTCCATGGAACTTTTATATGTAATATATCTCTAAACTCCAATTAGAAGTAAGACTCTCCATTCCTAAAAAAATCCCCTTATGGATATATGTAAATTATTATCGTTTTTTTCGTTGAACCCTCTCTAGAAGTAATTGCTCAATTGTACTAATTTTGGGCTTCGAGTTGGTGTATCTTGATGGTTTTTATTTACTCCTAGTATAGCTGGTGTAACTTTCGAGGTTTAGATCTCCGGTCTGTTATCGAAGAAAATTGGTACTGATAACTTTGTTGGGTCAGGTTGGATTGGACCTGGCAACAACCACCCAAATGCTTAAGATCAAATTGTCAAGTAGTTTTCCCCACCAAGCCCACTTTGTGAGTTTTAGATGCGGGTTTATGTTTTAGGGTTGGGGTGTTACAACCTCCACCACTTATATTAGTAGTGTGCTCATTGCAGATAGTTCATCACTTATTCACATTGACAATGACGGTTGCATGCTCCAGGTAGCTTTAATTTCCTCATATGTCTTTGTAGGGGTGGCTCTATCACTCGGGTAATCATTTTAACTATCAGAAGAAATCGGGTCGGATACTATTTGTAACTTTCGATGCTTAGGACTCCAGTTCATTAGCAAAGAAAGCGGGCCCTGACAACTTGTTGGGCTTGGACCCGATTGAATTTGTTAGCAACTACCCAAAATGATTAAACCCAAGTTTTTGAATAGTAATCTCCACCACTCATAATCCACACCCACACTTCGTGAGTTTTAGATGCAAGATTAAGCTCAAGGGTTTTGTAGCGCCCAACCCTCAATATAGTCCCAAGTCGGAAACTCACGAAGGACGAGAGTGAGTTATAAATGGTGAAACTACTACTAACAATTAGGACTTAAGTATTTTATATAATGGTTGTCAACGAATCCAATTGACTCGAACCCAACAAATTTTCATGACTAATTTTCATCAATAACGGACAGAAGACCTAAGCCCAAGACATCTACAGTTGGTGTCCCAAAAGCTTTTTTATGAATGAATATGCTGCTACACATGCATAGTCTTGTATCACATTGACCATTTCTCGTCATATCCAAGCATCTCTAGTAGAGCTATAGCAACATGCCTTCTTTCTGCAACATGCGAATGCACCACCATCTTCTAATAGATAGAACAGTGAAGTCCGGATAATTAGTAGGACATTGGTCTAGTTCACCATGTGATCCAAATAGATTGAGTCTCGAAGTCCAATTTCAGAAACACTCAGTATTATACAGGATTTATTTTAATTAATATATGAAATGGTTAATAAAAAGATGTTCATAACCAAGTTTACCTTTTGTTCAACGTACGTGAGTTTTAGTTTTACTAATTTCAATTTATACTTTTATGTATTTTTAATGTACTTTTTTATACTTATTTAGACACTTGTAGGGCAAAAATTCTTCAATATTATTTTAGATATTTAATTATATAGATATCAAGTATCAACTCAATCTAGCCCCCCATAAATGAAATCATTCATGCAAATGTAACGTTGTAAACATATATAACTACGTGCAGCCCCATTGAAATGAAATAAAATAAACTATATAGGATATATTGTAATCACTCCTGAGCTCCGGGCATCTCAAGATCCCGGACGTATAGGATATATGGCGATGTTACGTGCCTTGTTGGCGAGTGAAGCTTTAAGATTTTAACCAAGATAATATAGTATATAGCATAATAATATCCCTATATATCTTTCCAACTCAAATATAAAAACATGAGTAAACTTTTTATTAAAAAATGTAAAAGTACTCACTCCACGGGTTTTCATATAATACTAGTAGGTAACCCGTGCAGTGCTCGGAACGTTATGTTTTATAAATACAACCCCACAATAATCAAACAAATGATATTTGTGGATTAAATCATTATATGCATATACTTGAGTACTTGGATGAGGTTCTGGGAGTATCAAACAAAACATGGATGATGCTTCGGATAAAATCAAACGCTCGCAATCGTTGTTTTACATGGCCTTAGTTCAATGCTTTGTTGTAACTGATCACGATGGCATGTTATCGAAGTAAACTCTAAATTTTGATATAATAATAAATTTTAAATAAAAATATATTAAAAAATAAAAGCTGACCATGGATTCAATTAAAAAAACTTAGTTAGAGAAGAAATTAATTATGCTCATACACATCGTCGTACTTGTCCTGCAAACCTTAATTAAAATTCAAGCTTTAAACTTTAAATCGTAAGAAAAAAAGACTGTCCAGTAGCTTGCATGAGGAATTTTTTCCTCATTAAAAAAAGGCTTAAAAAAATCCACTGCAGTTTTCCAAGTCTCACTACCATTTTTAGATAGGAGAATTTACTTCTACGTTCTCGCATCTCCAACCTATCACCCCCATCCTTTTAAATCACTTTTATTATAAATTTTACGTTATAATTAATTATTCCCCATGTGACCTTATAATATTCAAAATAATAGAAATATCCTTTATCACCTTGTTTACATATATACCTCCTTTATTAAACGCCAATATCTAAATGAGAATATATTTTTTAATATAGAGATTTTTTATTGACATCAAATCATCATCAAGCAACATGAATCCACATAATCACATAATTGAAAGGACATGTACATAAAAAAATTTTCTGAGAGATAGTGGCGGGAACGTGGAGGACTACATTCAATAACATCGATGTAATATAAAACATTTGCAGTGACATTTATGTAAAAAAACCCTTAATAGAGACGTTAATAATCAAAAGCAAGCGAGGACTCGATCCGTTTCAGGTGAGATCCGGATGTCGGGCGGATCCTATTAATACGTAATTATACTGTAAGATTATACTTCGTCTATCATGTTGGATATACATATTAGAGGTGTCGATGACATTTTATACTTTTTTTTCAAATCTCTCATTTAGAGATCGATTAGAGTTTGGTACATCATCTATTACATCCTCTTTTTTATCATCACATATACAAATACTTGAATTAAAAACACATTTCCTTACATCATTACGTGTACTTTTCTACTCAAGTGATTTCATTTCCATCAAATTAAATTTAAAAAAATAAATAAATTACTATTAACATGTTATCGAAGTAAACTTAAAATTTTGATATAATAACAAATTTAAAATAAAACATATATTAAAAAAATAAAAGCTGAATATAGAATTAATTTAAAAACTTAATTAGAGAATGAATTAATTATACTCATATATATCGTTTTACTTTTCCTGCAACCCTTTATTAAAATTCACGCTTTAAACTTTAAACCGCGAGAAAAAAAGACTGTCAAATAACTTGCATAAGGAATTTTTTCCTCATTAAAAAAAGACTTAAAAAAGACCTCCTGCGGTTTTCCATGTCTCACTACCATTTTTAAATGGGAGAATTTACTTCTACGTACTCGCGTCTCCTTCATATCACCCCCGTCATTTTAAATTACTTTATTACAAATTTTACATTATAATTAATTATTCCGCGCGTGACCTTATAACATTCAAAATATAGAAATATGTTTTAGCAGCTTGTTTACCTATATACCTCCTTTATTAGACGCCCATATCTAAATAAGAATAGATTTTTTAATATTGAGATTTTTTATTAGCATTAAATCATTATCAGACAACATTAATCCACATAATCATATAGTTGAAAGGATATATAAAAAAATATTTTCCGAGTGGTAGTGGTGGGAACGTGGAGGACTAGACTAATAGCATCTGATACCAAACTTGTTGGAGAAGAGGAAGATATGTATTTATAAGAAGCAAATTAGGAGGAGAGGATATAGATCAATACACAAAGTAGATAAAAACTGAAGAACTTATTTTCATTAAAAAGTTGAACTTGCATATAAGTCTTGGACTTTATAAGAAGAGAACTTACAAGACTTACAATAAAAAGAGAGAGACTTACAACACTTGAATGAAGGAGGACACTTGAGAGACTCTTGTATAGGTAGAGAACTTCTTCTTTTTGTTGTGTTAAATGAAGACCTCTTGGGGGTATTTATAGGACCCCAAGAACGTGGAGATATTTTGGAAGAGGGATCTAGAATCCTCTTTTATATTTATCTTTTAAGAGAAAATATCTAGATATTTTGGTGAGAGGTAGAGAAATATATAAATTTTTTCTCCACCTCTCTTTTTTCTAGAATATTCTCCCAAGTGCATATTTTCATTAGCTTCTTATGTTGGTGAAAGATATATATACCTACATCTTCTCATATGTGTGGAGGATTATAAGCTCATTTATACTAGCTCATTACAATAATACTTAATAGGATAATTATGAATTACATTTTTAATAGAATTAAGGGGTGGATAGCTTCCGGAAAAAAACCGACCGATGATGTCAATAAGCATTGTATATAAAATTAAGAAAAGAAATATTATAAAATGAAAAAATTGCAAATCCCATTATTACATAGCGTGAAGAAAAGAAATATATAAAATGAAAAAATTGCAAATCCTATTAATATGTAATTATACCGTAAGATTATAGTTCGTCTATTATTTTGTATATATAGTAGAGATGTCGATGGCATACTGTACTTTTTTTCAAATCTCTTATTTAGATATCGATTAGAAGTCGGTCCATTTACATTCCTCTCTTTCATCATCACATGTACAAATACTTGAATTAAAAACACATTTCCTCATATTACTACGTGTACTTTTCTACTCAAGCGATTAATGTTTCATTAAACTGAATTTTAAACAAATAAATAACTATTAGCATGTTATCGAAGAAAACTCTAAATTTTGATATAATAATAAATTTAAAATAAAAATATATTAAAAATAAAGGGATTTTTACCCGGCAGACCCTGTAATCTTTTGCAATTACCGCTACGACCTTTGAAACATCGTAATTCCTCTCTCGACCCCATAAACTTGCTCCGTCTTACCCCACGAATCCTACCGTTAAATTGATACATCTTGAGTTAACTTCATTGGGTTAAAAACGAGTTAATCTAACCAATCCACAATCGGACGGCTAGAATCAACCAAAAGCCTCTTCCATCTCTCCTCCCTCAACGAGGGCATTTGCCTGGCCGTAGGAGGTGCGCGTGAGGGGGCATGGCACTACGGCTCGACCTGAGCTGGGGCTGGGCTGGAGGAAGTGCATGAAGGGGAGGAGGTTGAGGACGTCCTGGAGGGAGGTGGTGGGCTTCGAGAAGGAGAGGCGGCCGGGGGGGAATCAAGTGTGGAAGGCAGGGGCACTTCGAGTGGGGGGGAGGGCTTCAAGTGGCCGCCGGGAGGGAGGGGCTCGAGCAGCAGGGAGAAAGGGCGCTTCGAGCGGCAGGGGGAAAGGGCACTTCGAGCGGCGGGGGGTTGGGGGAGGGGGCTTCGAGCGCTGGGGGGGGGAGGGGGGTTGGGTTTCGAGCTCTGGGGGCTTCAAGCGGACCGCGCGCCGGGAGGGGGAGCTCCAGCGGCAGGGGGCAAGGGCGATTCGAGCGGCAGGGGGGAGGGGGGTTACTTCGAGCGCTGGGGGCTTCATGCGGACCGCCGGAAGGGGGGCTCGAGCGGCAGGGGGCAAGGGTGCTTCGAGCGGCGGGAGGAGCGCTGGGACTACGGGGGGCTTTGAGCGGTCGCCGGGAGGGGAGGAGCTTCAAGCGTTGGGGGTGCGGGGGGGTGGGCTTTCGAGCGCTGGAGGTGTGGGAGCTTCGAGCAGCCGCCGGGAGGGGGGCTAGGAGGTGTTGGGTGGTGGGGAAAGGAGGCGGCGGGAGGAGGGGGTGCTTCGAGGGTGAGGGCAGAGGTCGGGAACGAGGAGGAGGCGGAGGTCGGGGAGGAGGGTTGTGGAGGGAGGAGGTGGTGGGTGGTGGGTGGTAGGGAAAAGGAAGAGGGTGAGAGGGAGGGGCAGTTAAGGTAAATTCGACAAATAAAATAGGCATAACATAAAAGAATTTAACGGAATCTGGTTAGTTTAACGGGTAAATGGATGGGGGTTAACCACAAGGTTTATAGGGTAAGGGTTAGCAAGTTTACAGGGTCGAGAGAGCAAGTTTACAGGGTTAGCAAGTTTACAGGATTTATAGGGTAAGGGTTAGCAAGTTTACAGGGTCGAGAGAGCAAGTTTACAGGGTCGTAGCGGTAATTGCAAAAGATTATAGGATCTACCGGGTAAAAATCCCAAAAATAAAAGCTGAGCATTGATTTAATTAAAAAAACTTAATTAGAAAAGGAATTAATTATGCTCATACACATCGTTGTACTTGTCCTGCAACCCTTCATTTAAAATTCACGATTTAAACTTAAAATCGCGAGAAAAAAAGGATTGTCCAATAGTTTGCACGAGGAATTTTTTCCTCATTAAAAAAGGCTTAAAAAAGACCCCCTGTAGTTCCCAAGTCTCACTACCATTTGTAGATAAGAGAATTTACTTCTACGTCCTTGAATTTCCTTCATATCACCTCTATCCTTTTAAATTACTTTTATTACAAATTTCACGTTATAATTAATTATTCCGCATGTGACCTTATAAGATTAAAATAATAGAAATATCCTTTACCAGCTTATTTACATATATACATCCTTTATTAGACGTCTATATCTAAATGGAAATATATTTTTTTAATATGAAGATTTTTTATTAAATCAAATCATAATAAAAAAATATTAATCCATATAATCATATAGTTGAAAGGACATGTACATAAAAAATATGTTTTCAAAGAGTAATGGCCGGAACGTGAAGAACTAGATTTAATATCACCGATGTAATATAAAATAATCACAGTGGCACTTATGTAAAAAGAAACCCTCAATAGGGACGTTGATAATCAAAAGCAAGCTAGAACTCGTTTCTTTTCAGGTGAGATCCGGATACGTGGGACGGATCCTATTTAGAAGGATAGCTAAAACACCCCAGCCCTCACTCCAAACAACCAAACAACTGCTGCCAATGGAGACGTTCTCGCCCTCGCCATGGCACTGCCGGAGGCACCCCTTGGCGGCGCACCCCCCCGCCGCGGTGTGCCCCTCCTGCCTCCGCGACCGCCTCCTCCGCCTCTGCCCGGAATGCTCCGCCAACCGCCCCTGCGCCTGCTCTTCCTCATCCCCTTCCTCCACCACCTCCTCTTCCGCCGCAACCACCTCCTCCTCCCTCCTCATCCGCTCCCTCTCCCTCGACCCCGCCGCCGGAGGCGGCGCCGTGGGACGCGTTTCGGACCTTATCGGTAACGAGCCTCCCTACGGGCGATCGAGATCGAGATCGACGGCGCTCCGGCAGGGAGGGAAGCGGTGGGCGTCGTGGCTGTGGCCGTGGAAAGGTAAGGGGAAGGACGCGGGGGCGGATGTGGTGGCGCGGATCTACCGATCGAAGTCGGTGGGAGGTTCTAGAAGGAGTGACGTGACGGAGGGTAAGGGGTGGAACTCGTACCTAGCGAGCCCGGTGAAGGCCCTCCGCCAGCTCAGCGTCCGCTCCCGCCCCGCCGCCCTCCACCAGCCCTCCCCACTGTGCCGTGGGTAATTTTTATTTTTGTTTTTGGATCATATTTGATGTGAATATTTAGTTTTATTTTTTGGGGGAGGGACCTTTGTTCGGATGTGTCCGTCGGGAAACGGGGAATCCGATGGTGCGCACGTGACGGTGGACGTGCTGGTGAGCAGAAAGTCGTCTGTCTCTGTCTGCCCTTTATTTCTTACCTCGTGTTTGCTTTTCGGGTGGTTTTATTGTTGTTGTCAATGAAGGCCAGTTATAGGTGTGCTCCATTTTCGTATAATAATAATAATATCTCCCTGTCTTCTCCTTCTATTTACTATTTCGCTCGTTCAGATATCTGGCAACTATTTCTTACCTCATGTAATCTCACATTCGGTGTTGAAATCTCGCATTTTTTTGATGTAATTGTATGAGTAATTTATATAAATGCATTATCAATATGTTGCCATAATTTTTTTATGTTATTTTGCGTTATCCCGAGCTCTCCTTTTGTTGCAATTGGATTAGATAGAAAAGGGATCAATTTTAGTTGTGATGAATTGATTATACATTTAGGTGGCATTGGAGACACTGGAAAACGATGATAAAGACGAGATAAATACTTTGCTGTGTTGTATTCAAAAAGTATGAAAGTGAATTATAAAGATTTTTTTTACAATCTAAGCTTCTTAATTAGTTGTGAATGAATACATTAAACTCAATAGTTTGTTGATAATCATTTTTATCATTAACAGCTCATATCTAAATAAATCATGCATATTGTGCATGTGCACTGTTTTATCAATATGTGCATGATTTTGTTACATTATTCATGAAGTTATTTTGTCATTTGGGTGTTGATCGACTTATTGTATTGAGAGTTGCTACTTTAAAATAACTTGTATATGTAATATCCCAGTTATATTTATCGAGCCTAAAAATGTGGAATGACTAAAGCAACAAAGCCAAGAACTAAAGCCTACAATTCTAATGTGAAATGACTAAAGAATTGGTAAGACATGAACACGTGACTGTTTGAGTAATTCATCTCCTTGCGAACTCTAATGGCTGAACAAGAAGATGCTGCACAACTGCCAACTTACCTTGTACAATGAGCAACCCTGGTGGCATTACCTCTACCTGTTATCTGCTTTGCGTTGGATTATCGAGAGACAATGAGCATGGAGAGGAAGCTAATCGTGTATAGTTTGGCATTAAGCAGATTTCCTGTTTCAAAGATCTGTGT
Organism: Ottelia alismoides; assembly: GCA_037367405.1. Taxonomy (NCBI): domain Eukaryota; kingdom Viridiplantae; phylum Streptophyta; class Magnoliopsida; order Alismatales; family Hydrocharitaceae; genus Ottelia; species Ottelia alismoides. The sequence continues at coordinate 429,517 of JAZKJV010005373.1, forward strand.
ATAGTTTGGCACTGCGACGTAAAAGCAAAACCATCCGTAGATTTCTGTTCGATTTGTACCGCTCATAACTCCAATATTTTAAAACAAGAATGAACCCATTTTCATGTTGCCAGATGCAACAACAACGTCTAGATCCTGTACGCCATAAATGAAATGTTCAAACATCCGTCTGCAGCAGGAGGCAATAATGACGACGCTTTCTTGTAAAACCAAAACACATTCCTATCTTAGGTGACACCACGAGAGAGCAACATGACCCTGAAAAAGGATAAGTGATCATCACCATATGTTTGGAACCAACCTGGGAATCGATATTCCACGAACAATTTACATAGCTGTTGCTTCGGAGGGGCAACAGTGTTTTCACCTGTCAAGAATCCTTCTCGCAAAACAAAAGAAACAAATGGTCCCTGACATATGGCCCATGAAAATGATGCCTGGGGATTTCCAACATGGGGAAGTGGAGCATTTTTGCATCAGCAGTTTGAAAGGCTGTCATGTCTCACGTTGGATGATGCTTGGAGAGACGAGATCTCCTAACCTGATGTCTACTGAACACTGAAAAACTTGGTCACCAAGAACACAACTTGACTTTCATCAGCAAAAGGGTCCTCGTAGTGTGCACATTTTCTTTTAAGCAGGAGCGACCTGAAAGTCACAAGTAATGATTCTTTTTTTGAGATACCGTCTCTCTATCGATATAAAATGGCCCTCCCGAACACATCTTCTTTGCAGTAATAAGATGCGGCAAAAACAATATTGTCAACGTAAGGTCCAGCAGATGCGAATACTACATTTCTCTGCAACCACAACACCCAAATTACTGCATCTCAAGGTCTACGCATGTAGACAGGCATCCCCCGTCTCCTTAGTCCAAAGTTGTGTTAGAATATAGCTCAAAGGAAAGCCACTTTAGGAGCCCCACAACCTCCTGTCCATTGGTAGGAGGGCATCGGCAAGTGGAGCCCGTCCCCACCTGTATAATTTAGCGACAACCCTTTTGCTCCCCACCAGCCGCATCAATATCTCGGTATGTCGTCGAATCTGTCTTCTATATGTACATGTGATCCCTCATAATTGGCATCGTGCACACGAGCTTCTTATATACCGCCATCACTAAGAATGCCTCTCAGTTCCATTCAGCGATCACGAGAAATGTGGTTTCCACATTGTCCACAGACCATGTATCTAAGAAAGAAGAGCTACAAGTGGAAAAGCTCACACACCATATTTTCCTGTCGAACATGAACAACGAATCCATCATTATCGTGTCAGAATAATCCGCAAGTTTCATCTCACCACCCAAGAATCTCAACATAAGTAAAAAAATAGATGTTTTTTACAGTTGGCACAAGTTGATAATAGAATCTCACTACCCAAGGGGTAGGCAGGATTAATGTTTTTTAGGGAATAAAAGGTTTTACATCGAGGAGATGCCGACTCATAAACTTCTATGTATTTCGTTATCAACATGTTGTGTCATCCCCTTCCACTTGATCAATAGGGGTACGAATACCACGACCCTTCCATTATGGAGAATAATGAAACCAAGAGTATTTTAATGATGCTGCTTTGACGCTAAATGAATGAGTTAATTTGACTAAATCTCAATTCATAAAATACTACTAATTATTATATTAAATTAAGTGAACAAAGTTTAGAAAAATATGTACACCTATTATCTGAATAAATAGATGAACTTTGTACACTATAAACAATAAGATATTTGTCATTTTATGTAAAAATTTAGTTATTTTTGTGGTTTTCTTTTTTCTTATCGCTCTATATTTGTTGGATATGACTAAGTCGGTATTGACTTGGTCTCTAGGCTAAGTTTATCTTTGTGTTGTGCAAAGCTCTTGATTGACGACAATGGACAACGTCGGTTACCCATTGAGAAGAGGAGCGAATGAGGTATTTATTCCATAGAGCTAGGATCTCTTATAGAGAGAGAAAACCCTAGAGAGTACAAGGGTTACGGAACCTGAAGGGTCATAGGGGGTTACAGAACCCAAAGGGTCACAGAGGTTTACGGAACCCAAAGGGTCACAAGCATAAATGTAAATATAATAACTCTAACACTCCCCCTTAAGCTAGAGCTGAGAAAGCTGCAGCTTGTAACAAAAAGGAAAAGTGTATACCACAACTTCACATGATGCATCATCAGACCATATGTCCATTGTTGGTAGAAGACATCGTTCGAGGATGGGTCTGCAGCTTTCAGGTCACCGCAACGTATCTCTGCCATGCATGTACAGTCATTGCAATACCAGGTCACAAAAACATATCTCTGTCGTGCATGCATGTTACCGGAACATATTTATGTTGTGCCTGGAGAAGAATCGCTGTGGAAGAAGTCCAACACGGAGTAGAAGTCGGGTCGTAAAAGAAGTATACACCCTGACGAAGAAGTTGATGCTCGGTGAAGACAGATGATCTGAGTAGTAATCTAGAATGTCGATCTGTCAGTCGCGGTAGGGCAGCAAACATCCTGAAGAATCATCTCTGGCTCCCTCTTTCTCCCATATTTGATAGAATAAATAGTATGGAACATCAAGTTGGGAGAAACAAAAAGTTGGGAGAAACAAGTCGTAGTGAAACAGGGGTTGTTGGAGAGGGTCAGGCTCCAGGCGATGTCGGCTATGCAGAAGGTGCGACTGGAGATGCTAGAGCCTTGGGCGGTGCTTTAGGTGCCGTTATAGGTGGCAGCTAGTGTTGTTGGGGACTCTGATTGCCTTACGTGAGACCATCAAATCTACGAGCGACGCAGGAGGTCCAGTCCTCTCTCCTTGTCGACGGAAAGATGGTTGGTGGTAGCGACAGATTTAGGGTATTAGACTTCGATCTAGGACCGTCGCTCTGATACCATGTTGAAAAGATGAACTAATGAGGTATTTATTCCATAGAGCTAGGATCTCTTAGATAGAGAGAAAACCCTAGAGAGTACAAGGGTTACGGAACCCGAAGGGTCACAGGGGTTTACGGAACCCGAAGGGTCACAAGCATAAATGTAAATATAATAACTAACAATATTAATCATGAAAAATGAAATGTCTTAATCTTTATTCTCATTGAAATTGCTTTACAAAGAAAATAAATGGAAATTGGTTTTTGAGTTTCCTGAAACTATTGCTCCTTGTATGATGGGATATCGAAGATATAGTTGTACCATATATTATAATAGAGCTTCAAAATCCAAATTTCAAAAGCGACTACATCGAGCTATCCTGCCATTCACCAACCACCACAGCCTACCTTGTCAAGAACTTGCAGAAGCTCATCCTAGGACTATATGATAAAGCACATAAGAGGATTTCCCTTACCTTCACCTCCATCAAGGTGGTGGCAATTGTAGTCAGTAAGAAGATGGAGTCTGCTTAGAATAGAGCACATGGTGGTCAGTCCTTGTAGCCTTGATAGCTTGAGAGGTCTGTTCGTTGAGATTTCTACGCTTTTTGTAAGAGCGTCACATCTATCCAGTAACCTTGTCAAGAAACTTGCAGAAGTTCATCCTAAGACTATATGATAAAGTACATGAGAGGATTTCCCTTTAGACCTTCACCTCCATCAAGGTGGTGGCAATTGTAGTCACTAAGATAGTCTGCTTAGAATAGAGCACATGGTGGTCAGCCCTTGTAGCTTCGATAGCTTGAGAGGTTTGTTCATCCATCACATCCCCACAATTAGCAGATTTGTCCCTGCATATATCTTGGTGATTTGATATTCATGTATGAAGAATAGGGAAAGTTTTTGGATTTGTGTGCAATTATACAAACAGTAACCAAAATAATTGAATCTCTGCTCTGAGGTATAAATATAAGAGATACCCATACTATATTTGTTGGTAATTTTTTTAATGTGTTGGTTCTAGCGTAACAACTTGTCTTCCAAAACTACCTCTAAGTTTGAATCTAAAGTGGTAGCATCAACAGTTATGGAAGTCTCGGTGCCTCAATTTCTGATAACATGACCTCGCAGTGAAAAGTAAGCGCATTTGTGGGAGTATAAGGGTGTCAAGATAATCACACACGTATCCCAAATGATCATCAGCGATTCTCAATACACAAATAAGTCTCCACATTTCCATGAAAGAAGAATGGCTTGACCAACATGCGAGACATAAAGTATCCTACAATACTGAAACAAACGACAAAGTAGGAATTTCTAACCAGTTGCATTTACTATAAAAGAGGGAAGTTACAAGATACAAAGGAGTCTAAAATAGGCATATAAAAATTGAGAGTAATGTCTTTGAGAGGTAGGGGATGACCCAGGAACCGCCCGATCGGGAAGGGATCGGGAAGGGATCGGGCGGCCCTAGGCCTTCCACATGGCAGAACGAGAGATGGGCTTGGGTTGTTGGACCAGGGGATCCAACGTTGAAGATGTGCGAGTGAATAGAGATGGTAATTCTTAAAAAGCTTCAAATAATTCGTCATAAAATAAATTTCCCTCGTTCTCTCATGTATCTTCCTCTTCATTTTCATTGAAATTGTGACCGGCGTTGAACCCGACATGGGTTTCTTTTTTATCATCACTTGTAACATAATTCTCCTGAAATGGTGTGAGAGGCCTCTACTTTCTTCTTTTTATAAAAAAAATTATATAAAATTGTAGAAGTTCTCCACAGGCAACCATGGCTTTGATATACCGAAATGTGCTCTATTATTTTTGCTTTCGAAGAAAGACATTGCTCTACAGATTGAATACTATCGACCCATCGCTCTCTCTAATGTGGTCTATTTAATTGTTGCAAAAGTTTTGACAAATTATTAATCCAAAGTTCTGGGTGGGCTAATAGATGAGGTAGAAACCGCATTCATTCATGATCAGCAAATGACGAATAGTGTTATCACGATTGAGAGAGATTGTTGGTGATTAGAGGAGACGGAATATTCAAGGTATTTTTATGTAAAATTGACTTTTCGAAGGCGTCTGATTGTGTAGACTCGTGTTTTATCTAGACAGCCTCGAGAAAAAGGGATTTTCATGATATCTCGATCACATGGAAGAGGACATGTGGAACCACAACTTCCATGTTGGTTCTGGTGAACGCAAACCTAAGGGGTTCCACCATAGTGGGGGATTAGACAAGGATGTCCTCTCGCTCCTCTTCTTTTTGTCCGTGTCACGGATGTTCTAGCACTTATGGTTAGAAGGGTCATTCAGAGTGGTGGTACTTCAGGATACCATACTGAGTAGATTTCTACCATGATGCTACAGTACAACCCTGAGAATGGAGGAAGTTAGAGGCATGAATCCACCGATTACATATTTGGAGAGCTTTCTGGCCTTACACAAATCAGTCTAAACCATCTTTCTTCCCTTTTGGTCTGACTAATGAGGAGATTTCTCAATGTGTGGCAATCATTTCAACTACATAGGGATGCTTCCCACTCTACTACTTAGGTTTATCTCTCACTTGTGGGAGGTGGAAGCACTCAGACTAGCTTCCTTGTGATCGAGCAGCTTGAACGTAAGTTGGTAGTGTGGAAGGCAAAGTACCTCTCTAGAGGGGGGTGATTGATCCTATTGAAGGCAATCCTAGCGACAATTTCGATTTTCTTCTTGTCTATAAGTATCTAGCCGATGGGTGGGTGTCAAGAAGCAACTTGAAGCATGTACGAGGAAATCTTTTGGAGCCCCTCAAATGGCAAATCTAGTATGTTCCCTTGATTGCTTGGGCCAACATTACTCTTCCTTTAAACCAAGGTGGGGGGTGGTCCGCAAGCTAGAAGATGCGAACATGGCCCTTCTCAATAAATGAGTAGCGAGCGGCGAGTGTGTGGGGATGCAGCTTAGACCTTGTGTGCAGCTGGTTAGGAAGGTGTATGCTATTCCTCGAGCCCTTACACTCCTACGCATATACATCATTTCCAATCGGCTTTCTAGAAAGGTGCATGTGATGTGCTCCCTGACTTACGTGCTCACGTCAAGCCAGTTGTTGGGGATGGTTCTTCCTTCGAATTTTGGTTAGACGATTGGACAAGTTCATGATCTACAAAACCGCTATCCACGACTCTTTGCGTTGACCTGATACCAGTTGTCACAGGGGTAAATCTCAACTCTAATTTTTGAGACTAACATGTGCGGCGTTAGCTTCTCGCAAGCTAACCAGCCTTCCCCTTGCGTGTATGATGTACACCAGCACACCGAATAACCACGCCGCTAGAGTTACTCGAACACAAGCACTCAAGCACAAGGACACAAGAGCTATTGGCACAAAACCCTTTTGTATTGCAAGAGACTCACTCTGAGTGTGATATCTACAAATGAGCTCTACCCCTCCTTATATAGACAAGCCGGGGGTATGCGAAGGGACACTATTATTACATATACAATGAATAGCCATGACTCTTCGTTTTCTATGGAGACCTTTCGCCTTCCGAGATGACTCTTCGTGCACGTGGCTCTTCATCTTGCATCCATTCGGCTTTTGCAATCGACACCATGTCACCCGCTCCGTCAGCATGCCATGTCGTCTGCCTCATCAGCACGTCATGTCATCATGCCACGTCATCAGTGGGCCCCACGCTCCTACGTAGGATGTTGCAGCTCGAGCTCCATCAAGTGTCGTCGAACACTTGTACTGTGCCAAAGGAACCCGCGGTCTTCGACCTTCGTGCGGTAAACCCCATCCTTAGCCGTCCACGAGCTAAGGTGAAGTCCTCCAAAACTTCATAGTGTGGCCACCGAACCACACGGGCGTGCAATACCCATATTGCACGTTATTCTCGTACCTCGAGAGTTGGGGGTGTTACATGCCTCCCCCACCTGATCCATCAGGCGTCCGCGACTAATCCTGCATCTTCAAGAAGTCCTCGATGAGGTCCTCGAACTGCCACAGGATTGTGTCTCGTTCCCAGCTTGCCTCCTCCTTCGGGAGTCCCTTCCATTTGACAAGGAAGAAGATCCTCCGGTTCTTCTTGCTCTGGCCGTCCACGCGCCTGTCAAGAATCTTCTAAGCAACCCTCGTGTGCTGAACCCGGACATTGGGAGGGGCACGTTTTGATGCCCTCCTACTGTTATCTTCTTTATCCTCATGGTACTCCTTCAGGAAGCTGACATGGAACACAGGATGCAGCTTCAGTCTCTCTGGAAGACGTAGTTGATTGGCGAGCGGTCCCACGCGTCGTACTATCTCAAAGGGTCCATCGTATCGACGAATCAACCCTTTGTGCGCCGTCTTCCTCAAGATTTTCTTCCAAATCTGGGGAGTAAGCTTCAGCAGCACTTCCTTCCCAACCTAGAACTCGACCGGCCTACGGCTCTTGTCAGCCGCCTTCTTCATCCTGCATTGGGCATGAGCCAACGCATCCTTCGCTTCCTCCCACCGATCCTGCCTCTCCAAAGCAAAGCGATGTGCAGCAGGGCACCGTCCTTGGCTATTCTGCTTAGCCACTTCATGCGGTGTCACGGGTTGCCTACCCATCACGATCTCGAATGGACTCTGGCCTGTGGTGGAGGTCTGCTGCAGGTTGTAGCAGAATTGGGCAGTGTCCAGTAAACTAACCCGATTGTTCTGATTGGCCGTCACATAATGCCTCAGGTACTCTTCCAGCAAGGCATTGATCCGCTCCGTCTGACCATCCGTCTGCGGGTGATTGCTGGTAGAGAATTTGAGATCAGATCCCAGCATCTCAAATAAGGTCGTCCAGAACCAACCTATGAATCGGGCATCGCGATCGCTCACGATGTCCAATGGTATCCCCCAGTGCTTCACCACGTTCTGCAAGAACAGCTTCGCCGTGGTCTCTGTCGTGCACTCCTGGGGTGCTGGTACAAAGATCGCGTATTTGGAGAAGCGATCAACTACCACCATAATCGCATTATTCCCGTCCACCTTCGGGAACCCAGTGATGAAGTCCATGGAGACGCTCTCCCACGGACGTGAAGGAATGGGCAGGGGCTCCAGCAATCCTGCCGTCTTCTTCCTCTTTGTCTTGTCTTGTTGGCATACAAGACAAGTACACACATAGACTTCCACATCTTCCTCCATCTTCGACCAGAAGTAGCTTGAGGAGAGGAGTGCCAGCGTGCGCTCCACTCCTGGATGACCAGCCCACTGTGCGTCATGTGCCTCTTTCAGCAACATTTTCCTCAAGCCGCCGCTCGAGGGGACATAGGGTCTCCTGCCCTTCGCATAGAGGACGCCTTCCTCTATCCAGAATCTCCGGACTTCGCCATTGTTCACGCATTGCACCAAGTGTGAAGTGACCGGATCCTCCTGTGTCTGCTCCTGTATGCGCTCCAGCATGTCTCCAGACACGCGTGTGCCTCTTTCAGCAACATTTTCCTCAAGCCGCCGCTCGAGGGGACATAGGGTCTCCTGCCCTTCGCATAGAGGACGCCTTCCTCTATCCAGAATCTCCGGACTTCGCCATTGTTCACGCATTGCACCAAGCGTGAAGTGACCGGATCCTCCTGTGTCTGCTCCCGTATGCGCTCCAGCATGTCTCCAGACACGCGGATGATTGATGCAATCACCGCAACCTTCGGCTCTTCCGGTTCGCTCTTCCTCGAAAGAGCGCCTGCTACTTGGTTGGTCCGTCCAGGCCTGTAGCGAAGCTCGAAGTCGAATTTGGCAAGAAAGTCTTGCCATCGCGCCTGCTTGTGAGTTAGCTTCTTCTGTGTGGCAAAACAGCTTGTTGCCACATTGTCCGTCTGCACCACGAACTTTGATCCGAGAAGGTAGTGGCGCCATGTCCTCAGACAGTGAACCACTGTTGTCATCTCCTTCTCGTGCACGGAGTACCTCCTCTCCGCTGGATTCAGTTTGCGGCTCTCATACGCCACGGGGTGTCCATCTTGCATCAGTACACCTCCAAGTGCATAATCAGATGCGTCGGTGTGAACTTCGAACGGCTTCTCGAAGTCTGGAAGTCGCAGAATAGGTTCTTCCACCACCGCCCTCTTCAGCTTCTAGAATGCCTCCTGGCATTCACGCGTCCATCTGCAAGGCTGATCCTTCCGAAGCAGGTCCGTCAGGGGCGCCGCCTTTTTGGAGTATCCCTTGATGAACTTCCTGTAGTAGTTCACCAATCCGAGGAAGGATCGTAGCTCTGTCGCCTTTGTGAGGATTGCCCACTCTTCAATCGCCTGTCTTTCTTGGCTCCATGCGTATCATGCCTCCGCCTACGATATGTCCAAGAAAAGAGATGGTCTCCTGACCAAAGGCGCACTTCTCCGGCTTCAAGTAAAACCGGTTCTGCCTCAGGTTCTCAAGCACCATCCGCAGATGCTTGACATGCTCCTCCAAGGTCCTGTTGTACACTACTATGTCATCCAAGTACACTACAACAAACGAGTCGATATACTCGCGGAAGACATCATTCATAAGCGTACAGAATGTTGCTGGGGCATTAGTCAACCCAAACGGCATAACAAGGAACTCAAAAGACCCATAACGCGTAACACACGCCGTCTTTGGCTCGTCTCCCTCCTTGATGCGGACCTGGTAGTAACCCGACCTGAGATCCATCTTCGAGAAATACTTGGCTTGGCCCAAGCGATCAAACAGGTCTTCAACATTAGGGACGGGGTACTTGTTCTTCACCATCACCTTGTTCAGTACGCGGTAGTCCACGCACATCCTCATGCTCACATCCTTCTTCTTCTGGAACAGCACCGGTGCTCCATATGGTGCTTTGCTTGGACGCATCAGACCAGCATCCACTAGCTCCTTGAGTTGTCTCCGCAACTCCTCCAGATGTGCAGGGGGCATTTTGTAGGGTGCAAGTGCAGGGGGCACCGTACCTGGCAGTAGCTCGATAGCGTGATCCACATCTCGCTTCGGTGGAAGCTCCTTGGGCAGCTCCTTCGACATCACGTCCTTGAACTCGCCCAACATCTTCTTTACTGCCTTGGGGCATGACTGTGTCTCCTCGCCATCTTCTTCGATGCGTACCGTAGTCAGATACGTCGTCTCCCCTTTCTTTAACCCATTGCGGACTTGCATTGCAGACATGGCTCCAGTCTGCCTTTTCTTCTTGATAGCCCTGATGAAGCAGGGGCTATCTGCAGCCGCGAAGAAGATGCATCCCAGATAGAACGTTACAGATGCCTTCGCCTTCTTCAAGAACTCAACTCTCAAAATTACTTGGAAGTCGTCAAGAGGTACTACGAGGAAGCGTACCTTTCCCTGCCATTCACCCAACTGAACAGTGCAGTTTGCCATACCTTCGATCTTCAATGATTCGGAGTTGGCAAGCTTCACGTGGCACTGGCTCTTCTCCAAGGGAACTCCCAAGTTCCCGAACTCTTTGCTGGAGATGAAGTTGTGTGTCGCTCCAGTATCAATCATGGCTAAAAGGGTCTTCTTGTGTATCACGACATCGAGGTACACCAACTCTGGATCCTCGCGCTCATCTCCACTTTCGCCTCTTTGCCCGACTTCAGCGGACACAAACGAACGTTGCGCAGCAACTTGAGGTTCGTCATGCGCGCCTCTTCGTCTGAGTTCTCCTCCATGGTCATGGAGTTCAGCTTCTCTCGCTTCGGACACTCCCGCGCCCGATGTGGCCCGTCACAAATGAAGCAGTCCTTCCCCTTGGGTTGCTCGGCCTTCTTGGAGGATTCCGTACCCTCCCTTGAATTTTCGGCTTTGCCGAACTTCTTGAACTTTCCCTTACTTTTCTCATTGGGTTTGCCCTTGGTCTTCTCAAGGTCCTTCTTTTCCGCGGTAGGTTGGACTTTGTAGTCGACCAATGCATCCGCAGCAGCGATGGTCGTCTGAAGGTCCTTTACTCCTTGCCTCCTGAGCTCCGCCTGAACCCAGCTTTGGAGACCCACCATGAAATTGAAAAGTTTGTCTTCTTCAGACATACCTTTGATATCCAGCAGCAGTGATGAGAACTGCTTCACGTACTCCCGTACAGTTCCCGTCTGCTTCAACCTTCGAAGCGCCTCCCTCGCTACCCAAGCAGTGTTGGTGGGTAGGAACTGCTCCTTCAGTTCCTTCACCAACTCATCCCAAGACGAGATGTCTAGTTGTCCTTCGGATGCACGGCTCCTCCACCATAGCTTTGCATGGTCGGACAGGTACATCGCCGCCAAGGATACCTTCTCCGCCTCAGGAGTCTTGACAGCTTTGAAGTACACCTCCATGTCCCACAAGAAGTTTTCCAAGTCTTTGGCACTCCGCGTACCTGAAAAGGACTTGGGCTCTGGAACCTTTGGCCTTCGAGACTCGCTGGATCGGCCCCCGTTCGCTATCGCCTTCTTGACGATGGAGAGTTCTCCCAGTAGATCATGCACCATGGACTCGAGCTCCTCCAGCTTCTCTCCAAGTGCCTTCACTACATCGACCGAGCGCTGGCTATCGCCAACGACGTCCGACACCACGCATGCGTCGTCCTCCAAACGAGCCAAGCGTTGGGCATGGGTGCCCATTTGGGATTGAATCTCCATCACGATTCCCTCCAAAGAAGCAAGACGATCTCCGGTGTTGGGCGTCATTCCTCGCTCTGATACCAGTTGTCACAGGGGTAAATCTCAACTCTAATTTTTGAGACTAACCTGTGCGGCATTAGCTTCGTGCTAACCAGCCTTCCCCTTGCGTGTATGATGTACACCAGCACACCGAATAACCACGCCGCTAGAGTTACTCGAACACAAGCACTCAAGCACAAGGACACAAGAGCTATTGGCACAAAACCCTTTTGTATTGCAAGAGACTCACTCTGAGTGTGATATCTACAAATGAGCTCTACCCTTCCTTATATAGACAAGTCGGGGGTATGCGAAGGGACACTATTATTACATATACAATGAATAGCCATGACTCTTCGTCTTCTACGGAGACCCTTCGTCTTCCGAGGTGACTCTTCGTGCACGTGGCTCTTTATCTTGCATCCCTTCGGCTTTTGCAACCGACGCCATGTCACCCGCTCCGTCAGCATGCTATGTCGTCTGCCTCATCAGCACGCCATGTCATCATGTCACGTCATCAGTGGGTCCCACGCTCCTACGTAGGATGTTGCAGCTCGAGCTCCATCAAGTGCCGCCGAACACTTGTACTGTGCCAAAGGAACCCGCGGTCTTCGACCTTCGTGCGGTAAACCCCATCCTTAGCCGCCCGCGAGCTAAGGTGAAGTCCTCCAGAACTTCATAGTGTGGCCACCGAACCACACGGGCGTGCAATACCCATATTGCACGCTATTCCCGTACCTCGGGAGTTGGGGTGTTACAGTTGCCTTATAGGAAGATGGTCAGTGGGCAACAGAATTTTCCGCAGGCTTCTTGGAACAAAGGTTTGATGAATTTATATATTTATTGAGTGTTGTGTCCGATCATGTGGGTCTGATGGAGGGGCGAGATCATTGGGTATGTCATGATGGTTACTTCTCTGTCAAAAAAATCTTATGTGACGTTGATCGCTTCTTGTGGCTCCTCTATAATCGATAGGGAGTGTAATTTCAAATTATTTGGATATTGTAGCTCCCATTGAAAATGAAGATATTTCTCTGGATTCAACGTTGGGAGTGCATGCGTACTAGGAGACACTGGGCCTCTTTCCACCCCGGCATGGATGACTCTTGTCCGGTCTACAGATCGGGCCATGAAGATCTTGATCATTTGTTCTTTTCTTGCTCTTGTCTAAGGATGGTTTGGGCTGTGGCAGAGATTGCATGGTTAGATTCCTCATCTCACTTGTCCTTTCGGAAAGGACAGTCTTGTGGAAAACCAACTCCTACCAAGTAGACCAACCTGTAGACCAATTCCTTTCAGATTTATCTTTTTAATGCATGATATAATCAATGCCTACCAACTAAAATAATACACATTTAGCTTCGATCATGGTAGAAGGAATACCTATTCCTATAAGAACAAGCAAAGGATTCATTACATGAGAATATAATGACAACACCTATGTGCTAGTGTAATTACAACTGCTTATAAAATTCACACACAACGGAAAAGAGTCAAAATAAACCGGACTCTTGTGGTTTTCACAACGTTGTGTGAATTTGGGGTCTTTTTAATCCAAATGAATTTGGGGTTTTGCATTCCGTATTATCTTGTGTACATTTTTATTCATGCACCATCACCGTCTTCAAAAATGCCAGAAAAACTCAAAAACAGCAAAAAAGACCCCGATGAAGATGCCAAGAAGAAGCCCACATCGGAGGATGAAATAGATTTTGAGGCACCTTGTCGCCAACTCCAAACATAACAGAGAGTATATGTTTCTATTTCTATTGAGAGTCATGTAAATAAAACTCCTGAGACTACTAATGTAAACGATGATTCTGAAAAGGTCAATTTAGGCAAATTGATTTATCTGAAATGAATTCAAACTAAGTCCAAAATGCAAAGCTGTTATTTTTTCTTAAGACCTTAAGCAATGACGCAAGTAAGACATATTTAGATGGGATTTTCTTATTTACAAAAGAAATTAAATATACAATGCACATTTTTGGGTGTTTTTCAACCACTATAATATGGATTAAGACTTGAACAGGAGAACCATTTTATTTAGATCGTTAACCATCGTATAACAAAAATGAGAAGTTCTCTTGCACAACCGACCTGCATTTTAGGGCTCTCAATGAGGAGCTACAACCGCTTCTCGCAAAGCCTACATCCTTTTCGAAATAAAAAAATTGTAGAACTCAACAACCTTGAGATATAGTGTGTAAAAATTCTCAGTTCCGTGTTATTTGGAAGTTATTAGTTTCAAAGCATTTGTTGGATTTTTGGATATATGAATTTATATTTCTTATGCTTTCTCTTTTCTTCAGCTACTGAAGATATTTTTTTATACTTAAAGATGGTCTTTTTATTAAAAAAATATCTGATTTGAATTATGTTAGAGTTACTAGATTTACATTTATGTTTGTAACCTTTCGAGTTCCATAACCTCCCGTGACCCTTCGGATTCCATAACCCTCTGTGATCCTTCAAGTTTCGTAACGCTCGTGACCCTTCGGGTTCCGTAACCCTTGTATTCTCTAGGGTTTTCTCTCTATATAAGAGACCTTAGCTCTAAGGAATAAACATCTCCCTCGTGCCTCTTCTCAACATGGTATCAGAGCGATGATCTTAAACCGAAGCCTAATACCCTAAATCCGCCGCCACCACCAACCCTCTCTCCGTCGACAAGGAGAGAGGGTTGGACCTCCTGTATTGCCCATGGATTCGATGGTCTTGCGCAAGGCAATCCGCATCACCAAACCAGCTGCCACCTCCAGCGGCACCTAAAGCACCGCCCAAGGCTCTACTAACTCCAGTCGCACCTCCTGCATCGTCGGCACTGTCTGGAGCCCCTTCTTCTACAGCCCCTACTTCACCACGACTTGTTTCTCCCAACTTGATGTTAGATACTCTTTATTTTATCAATAATGGGAGAAACGGGGGAGTCAGAGATAATTCTTCAGGACGTCTGCTACCCTTCTACGACTGACAGACCAACACTCCAGACTACTCAGATCATTCGTCTTTACCGAGCATCTACTTCTTCGTCAGACGTATACTTCTTCTTTTACGATCTGACAACTACTCCGCATTGGACTTCTTATACAACGATTCTTCTCCAAGCACGACAGAGATATGTTCCGGTGACCTGCAGGCACGACAAAGATACGTTCCGATGATTTGATATCGTAGCGACTCTACAGGCATGGCAGAGATACGTTCCTGTGACCTGAAAGCCGCAGACCCGTCCTCAGCTCTTATACCAGCAGCGGACATATGTTCTTATGATGCATCGTGTGAAGATGTGGTGCATACTTTTTTTTTACAAGATGTAGCTTTCTCAGCTCCAGCTTGAGGGGGCGTGTTAGAGTTACTAGATTTACATTTATGTTTGTAACCGTGACCCTTCGAGTTCCGTAACCCTCTGTGATCCTTCGAGTTTCGTAACCCCCCGTGACCCTTCAGGTTCCGTAACCCTTGTACTCTCTAGGGTTTTCTCTCTATATAAGAGACCTTAGCTTTAAGTAATAAACATCTCACTCGTTCCTCTTCTCAACAAATTAATGAAAAAGGAGGACTCTTTTTTTATTTGGTTTCGATTTTATTTTGTTACTCATATACATATCTCCCCTTACAAAAGAAATAACTGAAAAACATAAAATCAAAAGAAACAAAAATATTTCTTTTTCTATACAAGTCTCTCTAACCAGTCAAAATTAATGAGAATATATTTGATATATTCAAATAAAAAATGAGACACGTTTTACGATCCCTATGTTTACATTACAATTATTTTCTTTTATTTGTGCATTTGCTTTATCTCTCTCTCATTTGACCACCTTTATCACTTATGCAAGGCCCGACATACAGGAGCATCAGTCTAGGCCCGTGAGCAGCTTAGCTCGTGGACGAAAAAAAGAATACCTCTAGTATGCTACCAAGCAGGACTAAGCAGCTGAGAATGAAAAATATGTTAAGGTGTACGTTGTTGACTCTGAGCACAAAGAAAAGTCCAAAGTCTGTTTCTAGATCTGAATGGAGGCAAAGAATCCATGTAGCTAACCCTACTTTATGTGGGAGAAGGCTTTGTTGTTGTATTTATTTAGATCTACATGTGATATGCATCCATTTAGATCCAGATAATAAATCATGCTTACGAGATTCATCACATAACATTACCCTTTTATGAAGGCGTTAGATGGCATGCACGATAGGCAGGTCAAATGGCAAAATAAAAGTCTAACCTTTTCCCGCCATTTTCTTTATACATGGCATCAAATTTCACCGAAATTCGATCCAAATTCAATTTTGACATGTGAGAGAATTTCAACTGAAATGGTCAAAATCATCCTTTCGTTTCTCAACCAGTCATTCTTTAGTAGGGAAGCCGATAGAAGCATTGGTGACTGAAATGGTCGAAATTCAATCGAATCTCAACCGAAATTTCGTTTCTCAACCAATCATCAATATGATGACCAATACCAATATTTAAGGCCTTGCTTTTACAATCTACAAAATTTAGGGAGGGGGCTAGGGAGAGCTTGGGCATAAGGGAGGAGCGCAAGTCTAATAAGGTTTTTTTCTGAACCAAACCTTAGTTTGTGTAAATCATGGTTTGGCTCATGTTAGACAATCAAACTAACATAGTGGCTCAACTATTTTTGGTGTAGGAAGGTAAGGACACAGGTAATATTGCAAAAAAAAAGTAAGGGCATAATGGTAATTGTTGATTATCGAAGGGTCGCATCTATAAAAAAACATAAAACATATACATCCACACTTTCACTTTCGACAAAATCCTCATCTTTAGAATCCATTCGCTGGGTTGAGCGGTATACCTTTCGTCCAGAATATCATTGTTCATGCCAACAAAATATCATTTTCCTAAACAAACCATCCTCAATTTTGAGTTGGCTTCACTCTATCGTGATAATCTTCAGCAATTGCAAAGAGTCTATAATAAAAGGTTGGGAAAACACCAACACAAGTTACACATCCCTCAACACCATAGGTGAACAAACAACTGATCAGATAAATAAGCATGGAAAGAACTCTTCAAATGACCCTCCGCGAGAATGTATCAACCCAAATAAAAATATTTGTCCTCTATTCTTAGATTGGATCAACAAATCATTGTTCATGCCAACAAATTATCATTTTCCTAAATAAACCGTGGAAGTGTAAAAAGGACCAAAGTTTTATTCATCGTAGCCCTAGAGCTCTCTTATATAGGAGAAAAGCTCTAGGAAAAATTACATAGATAGCTGAAAGAAATAGAAAAAATTACAGGATAACATCTAAAGAGATATAAATATCTCAACACTCCCCCTCAAGCTGAAGCATAAATATCTATCATGCTCAGCTTGGAACAACAATGGTGAAACGGTCCCTTTACAAGAGCTTTGGCGAACATGTCAGCAATCCGATCACCTGAAGCGACCTTAGAAGTGGATATAAACCTTTTTGAATCAAATCACGCATGTAGTGGCAGTTAACCTCAATGTGTTTTGTTCTTTCATGAAAAGCAGGATTATTTACTATAGATAGCGCAGCTTGATTATCACATTGTAGATGCATAGGAAGAGGCACCTCCATAGTTAGGTCAGTCAGAACAGACTTGACCCACATCATTTCTGTGCTCCCTTGGGTCATTACCCTATACTCTAATTCCGCGCTTGATCTGGCCACAACTATCTGTTTCTTGCTCTTCCATGAAACCAATGTATTGCCTATAAACACAGTGAAGCCTGAAGTTGACTTCCTATCCT
Source organism: Ottelia alismoides (assembly GCA_037367405.1). NCBI lineage: Eukaryota > Viridiplantae > Streptophyta > Magnoliopsida > Alismatales > Hydrocharitaceae > Ottelia > Ottelia alismoides. Next base: position 446,700 of record JAZKJV010005373.1, read on the forward strand.
TGGGACACCGAGCATAGTCTGCATACGCACATCCTGGCACTGTCAGGGTTGTGTCTCCCCTGAATAGAAGTCATGCAGCTAGAGAAGACTTGAGATACCTCAAGATCATGTTTATTGCATCCATGTGAGATTGCCTAGGTTGCTCCATAAATTGGCTAACACTGCTGACAACAAATGATATATTAGGCCTGGTAATAGTGACATACAATAGCTTCCCTACCAGCTCTCTGTATTGTCTCTTATCTACCTTTGCAGAGTCATCATCACATAGCGGTGCATTGGGATCCATCGGAGTAGTAATAGGTCTACATCATGTCATACCCGTCTTGGATAAGAGATCAATGACATATTTCCTTTGCGTCATTACTATTCCCTACTGGTTTCTTGCAAATTCTAGTCCAAGAAAATACCTCAGCTTACTAAGATCCTTGGTCATGAACTGTTATCCAAGAAAATCCTTGGTTGCCTGAATTCCTTCGTTATCACTGCCTGTGACAACAATATCATCCACATAAACCAAAAAAACAACAATAACCTTATGGGTCCTCTGACGCAATTATTTCCAAATTGATAGGGCAATCCGAATTGAAGAAAAGGATGATTTGGGATTTTTTAAAATTAGGGATTTTCATCCTTTATTAGTTATTTTAATTAGTTTGCTTGTTTAAATAAAAGAGATCGTGTGTGATCTCCAATTAATTGGTCAATTTTAAATTTGAATTTTGAATTTCGAATTAGAGTTAAAATAGGATAGAGGTAGATTTGAATTTTTATTCAAATCAATTAGAGTCAAATTAGGATAAGTTGGGATTTGAATTTGATTTGTTTCTAGTTTTGTAATCCCATCCCTCCTATATAAAGGGATGGTAGTCTATTGTTTTAGAACAAGTCAGATTATTATGAAATTTGAGATTTATCTCTTTATCTCTCTTTGCCTCTTTCTCTATGTATGTTTCTCTCTCTCTTTCCTCGGCACGATTCTGCGATTTCTCTCCAATACCCCACGCAACTGGCATGTTCTCCTTTCTCTTTCGTCCCTCTCTAAATTTCTTCCACCAAAACCTTTTTCTCTACGGTTGCAAATTCATCATTTGCATCATCCTCTTAACAAAAAGAGAATGATCTGCAGTAGATCTGACAAAACCATGTAGTTCAGTCAACTCTGAGAGCTTTTGAAACCAAGCCCTCGGACTCTACTAAAGACCATATATGGCCTTATGAAGTTTATACATCATACTAGACTCCCCCTCAGAAATAAACCATGGTGGTTGCTGCATATGCACTTTTTCGTGCAAATCGCCATAGAATGCATTCTTGACATCTAATTGGAAAAGGGTCAGTCCTTTACCATAGCTACGGCAACAAGAATACGTAGTTTAGTGTGACGCGTAACAGGAGAAAAGGTGTCTTGATAGTCCACCCCATAAGCTTGGGTGAATCCACGAGCAACCAACCGGACCTTGTATCTATCCAGAGAACCATCTGCACGGTGTTTAATAGTAAACACCCACTTACTGCCAACCATAGAAGCACCTGGGGGAGCGGAAATGACACTCCGCGTACCACGAGATTGGAAAACGGCCATCTCCTCTTCCATATAAAGAAGCCAAGGGCCACTCTGTAATGCTTCCTGATAGGATCTCGATATCTGTACCGCTGATAAGGCAACAACAAATCTATGGAAGTCCCCAGATAACCGCGCTAGAGAGACATGAGAGGAAAGAGGATGCATCGTACAAGCACGCCGCTTCCATCATAAAGCAATAGGCACATCCAGATCCAATGTATCCTCAGGAATAGTATCATCCAGAACATCATGCACACTCAAATCACCAGTGCCATAAGTAGAACTCAAATGTTCAGGACATACCTTGGGTGTGCTGGATGTTGGTGGAGGTACATGAGCACGAGGTCGGTGCTGATAAACCTGAGGAAAGAAAGGAGGTGTAGCAGTAGGTGGAGGTGGTGATGAAGGATGTGGTGATGGTGGTGGAGTAAGAGAGATAGGAGGTAGTGGCATGTAAACTTCTTCTCCACTCTCTGAAGGAATGAGCTTATCACCTATATGAGAAAAATGCATGATGGATTCAAAGAAGGTGACATCATCACTAACATAGTACCTTAGCCGAGAAGGTTCAAAGCAACGATATCCCTTTGGGGTCTTGGAATACCCAACAAATGCACATTTGACTGCTCTAGGAGAGAGCTTGTTAAGACCTGGAGACATCTGATGAATAAAAGCAACGCAACCAAAAATACGAGGAGTGAGATCCTTCTCGAGAAGCGCAATTGAGAACGGAATCTTTTCCCCCAAAATCGATGAAGGCATACGATTCACCAAGTGAGAACAGCATCCCCCCAGTACGAGTGGGGAGCACAACTCTGAATCAGAAGAATCCTAGTGACATCCAAGAGATGGCGATGTTTCCTCTCAGCCACCCCATTCTGTTGGGACATATAAGTACATGATGTCTGATGCACAATATCATACGATCTAAGAAATTGAGAAATTTGTGTACTACAAATTCAAGTGCATTATCAGAATGTATGTACTTGACATTTGCAGAAAGACATTTCTTATTTCATCAATAAAAGACTGAATGATAGGACTAGCACCAGACTTGTTCTTAAGCAGAAAGACCCATGACAAACTAGAAAACTCATCAACAGCAACAAGATAGAATCGATGTCCATGAAGATCAGGAACACGACTGGGAGTATCCAAATGAATCAATTCAAAAGACCATGACTACTTTAACTTTGATGACTCTGTAATGTAGACCTATGATGCTTCCCAAGCTGGCAGTCCTCGCACTGGAAAGTAGAGCGAGGAGAAATCTGAGGAAGAACATGACGCAACTTTTGCAAAGGAAGATGACCAAAACGGATATGCCACGTATACGGTGAGACAAATCCAGTGCGAAGAGAGGAGACAATAGCATACGGAGATTGCACTAGTCTGTATAGGCCTCCTTGCTCATGGCCAGAACCAATCACCCTGCCCGTTAGAATGTCCTGAAACACAAGAGCAGAGGGGTCAAATATGGGACGACAATGCAAATCTTTGGTGATTTGATTAATAAATAATAAATTTATAAAGAATTCAGGAGCATAAAGAACATTCTGAAGCCGCATTTCAGGGGTTAACTGCACCTCCCCCTGACCACTGATGGGGGAGTGTGTCCCATCAACAATCACCACAAATCTGCCTAATTGAGTCGGGCTATAGGTACTAAATTGATCTCTGCCACCACAAAGATGATGGGATGCTCCTGAATCCATGATCCACTCTAACAAGTCTGCCCTGTAACAGCTAGTAAAAGCATATGTTGTACCTGATGTGGATGTAGTGGTTGAGGCTGCTACCTCTGAAGATCCTGACTGTGAGCTAGTTGACTCTGGAGATGGCATAATCTCCCTGAGATATGTAATTAACTCGTCAAACCTCTGGTCAGATGCGACAGAAGAACTGCTGCCCTGCTGGATCTGTTCTGCAATACATGATGAAGCAGGAAACCCATGCTTAAAATAGCATGATTCCTCTGAATGACCTGGCCTGTGGCAATAAGTGCAAGGCTGATGAGGGGGTCTACTGCTCCCTCCTCTTCCACGGCCTCCTCGACCACAGAGCTGTGTAGTATTCCTCCTACCATGAGATACTACCATGGCTGAAGAAGTCCAAGACACAGACGAACCACCAGAAGATATGGAGAGTCTGCTCAGCCGGTGATATGCTTCCTCCATTGGAGGTATAGTGGCATCGGTAAGAATATGTGCTCTAGCTGCATCATACTCGGGATCCAGTGCCGATAGACTCCTGTCATCACGGAATCCCTATATGCCTTGAGTTGCTCTGGTGTAGCAGTCAAGGGAACGTAATCATGTAACTTTTCAAACATACCTCTTAGAGAAGTGTAAAGGGTATGGAGAGGACGACCATTCTGCTTTGAAGTGAAGATATCGTGCTGAAGTTGCAGAATCTTTGACTCATTCTTCGCCGGAGAATTACGTAGCAGCAATGTTGTAAAAGTCACCCGACTAGCTCGACTAGTAGGTCCGACTAGTCTAGTCAGTGGGGTGGCCGACCGAATACCGACTAATTCCGACTAGGTCCACTAGTCAAGCAATTTTTGCTTGGAGATACCATAATTTCTTACTTTTTAAAAATAAAATTTAATCTAATATACTTAATGTTTTATTTAAATTCAATTACTTCTTTTGATTCATTATTATGATAGTAACAAATATATAGAAATCTATGTAAATACATTATAATATATGTATAAAAATAACTTATATATTTAAAAATCAAAGCCGATTAAAGCCTGACTAAATCCGATTAATCGCCCGACTACCGATTAATCCTTAGTCAGTGACCAGACTGACCGCGTACCGACTACCGACTTTTGCAACCTTGCGTAGCGGCGAGAATGTCCCACATAGCCTTTGTTGTGGGCTGACTCAAAATGTCATTGGCTATCTCCATGGATACTGTTCCAAAAAGTCTACTCGTGCATACACGTCATCTGCCTCCCATGAAGCGTTAACTCCAGTCTTGTCGACAGGCTCCTCCTGTGTGAGGATATGCTTCTTGTCATTACATTGCATTAGACTCATGAACTGCATGACCCACAATTCATAATTAGTTCCATCCATCTTCACAATGGGTGTTGGACCTTTAAAGGCACCCACGGATGGAATATCTGCTTTGTTGTCTGACATGATGACAACAATCTCTCAAAACTGGGGCTGCAAAAGAACGTCTACACAGACATATAGGAACATGGTTGTGGGTGTAGACTCATACCACAACTACTTCCATTCTCTGAAGACTCCTTCGGAAGGCTAGGGTATTTTTAGATTGTCAAGACACACCCTAGACGATCAGAACGAAGTCCAACAAGAGGCTCGCGGCTGTGCTCAGGCGCGCGGGGGCACGTAGGGCGAGAGCACGGAGGCACGTTGGAGCGTGCGACGATGGCTGAAGACGACGCGTAGGGTTTTGGTGGGGACAAGGATTTAGGGCACATGCTCCGGTGTAGGACTGTCGCTCTGATACAATGTGGAAGTATAAAAGGGATCAAAGTTTTATCCATCGTAGCCCTAGAGCTCTCTTATATCAGAGAAAAGCTCTAGGAAAAATTACATACATAGCCGAAAGAAATAGAAAAAATTACAGGATAACATCTAAAGAGATATATATATCTCAACATAAACCATCCTCGATTTTGAGTTGGCTTCACTCTATCGTGATAATGTTCAGCAACTGCAAAAAGTCTCAAATAAAGGTTGGGAATAAAACACCAACACAGCTTCCACCTCCCTCAACCACAGATGGAACAAACAATTAATCAGACAAATATGCATGGAAACGACTCTTCAAACGACCCTCCTCGACCATGTGTCAAACTAAATAAAAAATTTTGTCCTCTATTCTTATATTGGACCAACAAATCATTGTTCATGCCAACAAATTATCATTTTCCTAAATAAACCGTCCTCATTTTGAGTTGGCTTCACTCTATCGTGATAATCTTAAGCAAGTGCAAAGAGATTCAAATACATGTTGGGAAAACACCAACACAACTTGCACCTCCCTCAACACCACAGGTGAAGCAAACAATTGGTCAGCCAAATATGCACGGAAACAATTCTTCAAAACGACCCTCCTCGAGCATGTGTCAAACCAAATAAAAAAGCTGTCTTCTATTCTTATATTGGACCAAGAAATCAGTTTGAAAATTAAGGTTGATACCAACAAGATCAGATTTTAAAAAAACGATTAGGATCTAGACCCAAGAAGTTCCATATAAAATCACGGAATTGTACTACATAGCTCAAAAAAGGTTGAGTGAATACAAGTGAAGGTCTGCTACTGTACTACTTAGATTTGTGCTTTTACAGGTCAAGCCTTGAAATAGAGGTAGATTTGTGCTTTTACAGGTCAAGCCTTGAAATAGAGGACATACTCTTGTCCTCATGAGGATGTAGGTAGAAGCCATAAACCATATATTGCAGCATGTCCCTTTCTCGATGGAAGCATAAAAATAGCAATGCTGCTGAAATTTTCACCAATAGACAAGCTTCCTTAAACTGTATTCCCCAACATTTTCCGCATTTCCGTGATTATGGAGAATAATGCTCTGATGTGCTGTGATCCCCAAATTGGATTCCTGTGTGGATTGATAAATATATATTAAATTAACCTTGCGTAGAGGGCTTATTTTTTGGTGAGGAAAAATTTGGTAATAACATTGAATACTGACCATTTTTAAATGCATATGACAATTGTGATATAACATATGTATTCACGCTATCACTCCCATCGTTGACATTTATGCATCAGTCACAGGGCTATAAGTAAATACAAGTAATAGCAAATAAGTTTCCTGTCAAAAATAAATTACATTAAATGGTGAGGAGGCTTGCTGGTGATGGCTCTTTTAGGCCGAGCAAGGAGCTGCAGGAAAATTAATTGGGAGCTCAGTATTGATGAGGGCATCACGATCCATGATTAGAGATCGAGGTCAATCTTAGAGATGATGGCAAAGCATAATGCAGTTGAGCCCATCTTGCACATGCCATGAATTAGCAGCCGACAAGAACAATGGAGATGAATTGGAAGCAGAATTAGGAGCAAGGCAGACTTGTAGCATGGACATTGATGGACATGTTTTGATTGAGATCGATCCCAACAAAGGTGTTGGCAGAATCTCTACATCGCTTGCCTCGATGTGAATGTCCTCGTAGGTGTCAAAATTGATACCAGGGATGGTATTGTCAAGAAGGGGGGCACAAGGGTGGTCATTGGCAAAAGGAGTATAGATGGCTGATGATTGGGAAAGCAGATTCTTCCGATCATCTAGATTGACGCTGAGCTCTCGATTGCATCCCCAACATTTCCTGGTGCCTCATCGAGGGGTCTCTACTAAGTTGGTTCCCACCTCAGTTAAACGTAAATATTTTTTACGAAGAATCTCTTTATAAATACTTTTGTTTATTTCTAGTTCCTTTATTTAATGCAATATAATGGTTAGATGCATTGATGTCAACGGCGAAGTGATAGAATCGATATAGATGATTTGTAAGGGTGAGGCTGAAAGTGTTGTTAAGAAAGCTTGTGGGAGCATGCATATAAAATCCATAATAGAAAATGTCCCTGCTTTTAAACACAACCACTCCCATTTCTAAATCAGCTACAGAGGCAATGAATGTCATCCCACATATTTACTTCAGGTTTGACAAGAGACCAAGTTAACCCCAAAACCAAAAGGCAGGAAAAATCATCCCCCTGGTTTAAAATGAAAGTAACACCCAAAATGGCTTGTTGAACGGGGATATCCCCACAAACCTATTTTTATCTTAGAATCTTAGATACTCAAAGAAAAAAATGGGTTTGTAATTTGTTCATGGTTGTCTAGATTGCCGCTTCTTAGTCATGGTTTTTTAATCGATAATGACGGAAATATAGGACCAAGCTGCAACTATGAATCAGTATAAATAAGTAAAATACCTCTTCAACATCATTTCAGCTAAAATCCATTAAATATCGGGTCCTGCAGTAATGCATCCAAATTTCTTGGTGAAGATCTCAGCAATTTAAAAATTAGGTCAAAACACATAAAACATGTCAAGCAGGTAGAATCGGCATGACACAACAAAACACATAGTTAGCATAAATTACCATATTGAGCATTATTTATACCAAGTCCATTGCATGTAAGAATCATTCCCTTGAATCTGGAAAGGTATTCCTGTATGGAAAAAACAGATTAATTAATAATGAATGAAAGTGATCCACAGAAGTAGCACAAAGCAAATTTATAGAAATTGATGGAAACAAAATGAACAGTGGTTACCGTCAAACTGTATCTATCGATCAGAAAACTACTGCATATGTCATATTCAGTGCGCTTATCTGGGTCACTTAGAACTGCATATGCCCAAAGTAATTGTTGATTGAGATTCAATCTTCTACCAAACAAAGCATTTAGGAGATTTTGCAACAAAGCAAAATGCTCCAAATAGGCCCATCTATGGAACCAGTTATTTGAAAAAAATAAAAAAGGACGATAATTAGAGTTAGTTGTCATCAAATCATGACAAGAAACAAGAATCCCATCCTATCTTAATTATATCAAACACCCCTATTCCCACAACTCATGCAACATATAAATTTGTTACGAAAAAGATAACCAGCATCTTAAATATTGCTTAGACGAAGCAGGGATGAAATCTTTCTGTAACCATAATATCAGAAACTGCGGTAGAGAATATTAAATATTCTTGAATTTGTAACTACATTAAAACAACTCTTTCTCATTAACCCCATAGCTACAAAGATATGCTGACCAAAACAAAAGCCAAAAGGATAAACCCGCACATAAATATCAATTCAGCCTCTTAATCTAGAGAATAGTATGTACAATTTCATATTTAATGTTAAAAACTATTTTTCCCATAGTCATTTTATTACCTTTGTAAGCCTCGCTAATTTCCTGGAACTTCGCAGTCATGCTATCATTGCCTTTGTTTTTGTCAGGATGCCATCTCTGTTTTGGTTTTAAAAAAACAATAGTTATTTTAAAAGATATCTAATTTTGAGAAGCTATAAGAATGTGATTGCAAAGGTCGTGTTATAGGTATGTAGAATATCATATCTTACAAGTGCTAGCCTTCGATAACTTAGTTTGAGGTCCTCATCAGTTGCATCATAGCCAACCTCTAGGACTTTGTAGTAATCCTATAAGTAAAGAATTCTTGATATCAGGGGTTATTACTGTCATGAACATGAAACTAAGAAATGTGCTTAGCTTGTTATCGTTGCCATGCAGCAACCGAATAGCAATTGATACAACATTCAGTACTGACTAATTATTGCAAATTAAATCTAAATACAGCTGATTGATAACTATTCCTATAGGGTAAATAAACAGATTCCCAGCGCATTTTCATACTGTAGATTCACTAGAAGTAATGTCCATATCCAACTCCCAACAACCATACCATCAGATCAACAAGAATGGCACTGCTAAAAATAAGAACCTTGCTGCTAAGAAGATGGCTCTACCAATCACGTAGAACACAAATAACAAAAACAATGATATGCCTATATTCACTTACATCAAGGCCCTCTAAATACATTATGAGATGCCATTGTCCTGCAAAGCTAGGAACTCCAAAATACCATGCTCGCATATCAAGAATATTAGCGGATATTTCCACGTTATGCCAAACCAATAGACAGCAAAGAACTCATGTGTAAGCCCTTATTAATGCAAAAAAACCACGCCAATTATCCAAATCCATAAATAATACACTGTCCTAATGGTGTTCCTCTTTGGCACACGCTGCCCAACCCCAACCTAACACACATTAATAGAGGAACTTCATAATTAATTTCTTGCAAAACTAAGTCACAATAAGTTTAAAAACCATAAGCTTTAGGGACTCCTCAACGTCGCAAGATTTCATCTTCACCTCAGTTGCACTAACGACATCCACAAAATTTGAAGGCAAAACCTTTTCCAATTAAAAATGCATAAGAAAATGAGTACTGCCTAAATAATTCCCAGCATTATCGCTGCAAGTTTATTTTTTCAGATTTAAGGCAGAAACCAGACCATAAGTTTTAATCCGTCTATATCTTGGCTGAAGAAGTGACAACTCTAAACTTGTAATCCTTCCAACTGCAATCTTACTCCGGTCTTAGGTGTGATGATCCATCGACCATTAATTACAAAAAACACAATTATCTGACAAACTGAACGATGCACATGGACACATCTGACCTAATCGGCATTCAATAACGCCGAACGGCTACCATTATATCATCTAGGAAGGACTTGAGATCTCGTTGAACTCCAACCGCTCCATCAAAACGCCCCAAAAGAAGATTTTCGAGATCAATAAATCGCTAATCCAATCGTATTACCTAACAATTCCACATACAAATCCGACAGAAACAACGAAACAAAACCAAACTAAGATCGAACAGAATTTGTCCGCAGATACCTTGTGTGCATCTCCGCAATCCATATGGTTAGATGCCTCGTTGATCCGAATATCCCGATCACATCCTTCATCGATCAACTCGAGCGATTACGGAGAATTGGCGCGAGGGCTTGGGAAGAGATCGATCGAGAGCGCTCGCTCCTTCGGAGACGTTAGATGGGCACATGCCCTAATCCCTGAAGTTGGGTAAATGGGGTCGCGCGTTTCGGGGTGGAGGATACGGATGGTGAAATGGATGGACGTGGCGATATATATACCGTCGGATGGGAAACGCGACGTCGCGTCGACGTTGCTACTCCTTTTATGGCGCAGTTCGGATTTATCCGAATCTGTTGGACAATAAAAGTTGTGGATATTTGTCTCTATCCACCTTCAACGGTCAGGATTTGAGAAGAGTAAATTGAAAGAGAAATCTCAAGGAAAGAAAGAACAAGCTAATAATGTTTTTAAATTGGAAATTGGGACTAAATCGAAAATCTATCGCAAAGGTTGGATCGAGTTGGATCATAAAATTAAACTGGTTCAAACAGGATAATATCATCATTTTTTAAAATCGGATGGTATTAAACAGATGAGAGAAAAGTAGTTGAACCAAGCGATAAAATTGAAATGAATTAAAACATGTACATATATGTAAAATACATTGCTTATGTATATATGAAGAACCATAAAATAGTCCTTTGCTAATAATGTGAAATTAGCGTGTTATTCGTTCCAGGCGGACAATTACGGATTAATAAAAAAACCGCTCAATTGATTGATTGATTGATTGATTAAATGTAAAAGCAGATGTTTTTTATTTTTTACTTGAGCAAGTGCAAGGTCAAACACAGAGAGATCACTTTATCTTTAAGATTAATTTTCAGATCATTTAGAGATTAGGTTTTTAAGGAGAGCATTTTTTAAGATTTTTTTATGTAGTTAAATGTGAAATGCAATTTTGACTAAATCTGAAGGTTAATTTGTAATTTCTAAATCAAACAAAGTTTGAACTCAATGAAATTTGGCTAAAATAATCGTTAATATAAAATTAAGTTACTGTAAATTTTTTTATATGTTTCAAGTGTAAAATGAATTTACTACGAATTAAACGATGCATAATTTGTAATTAAGTTTAATTTAATTTAATAAATAGTAAACTTAATATTTCTAGGAAACAAATTACCCTAGATATGTCTAATTAATAGACACCCATAAAAAATTAAGATCCTAAAAGTATCACAGTTCTATTTATTTCAGGAGGAATATGCATGGGAATTGAATGATTTTTTAGTGCATTACATAGAATAGCTTAGTTTATGATTTTGGAGATTTTTAGAGAAAAATATGAATGAGTAGGAATTACATACCATAAATGGGGCAAAAATGTGATAATTTTCTCCATAATAATCTATAATAATCCAATTCAAGCTTCAAAATACAATTAAATAACCACAAGATAGAGAATTAATTTTTGTACATCATGTAATTTTTGGAATAAAAATGTGATGACAAATGGTGCTCTGAATTAGGGTCATGTCCAAACACAAGGATCTGATTGCAATTACAAGAAAAAATGAAGAAATAAATAGCACTCAGGCCTTCTTAAATTACTTAGACTCACAAGGGGTTTTTATGCAAAGTATACAGTGAAGGCATGTGATGCACGTGTGTTTTGATGGTGAGGATTGATAGTCAGTTGGTCGTGATGGATCCTAACGCCTGGTCTTGGAGGGTATGCGGTGTCCGACAAGTCGGATCTCGCAATCGATGTATCAGCACCTCTCTCAGCTCTCAGATATCAACAACCAAAGGAATCAACAATCAACCCACAATATAAGATAAATCTATGAAAAATGTAAGGGGTAAAATTTTTGCCTTACAAATAAATGTGTATAACAAGCAAATGGTGGGGGCGAACCATAGAGAGCAAATACATAGAGAGGCAAATAATTATTGTATGCAAAAAGTAAACAGCAACTACTTTTGCACTTTTTCTGCTTTTTTTAATTTTTGTAGCTTCTTAATTATTTTTTAGTTTTTAAGGATTTTTAATTTATATTTATTTTTATTTTTATTTTATACTTTTTTCTTTTGAATTTTCTGTTTTTTTTTTTATTTTTTCCCCCTTTAACATATAATAAGTATATATATATATAAGTTTATATATAATGATATGTAAAATATAAATAGTATATAAGATATAAATATATGATAAATATATAAAATCAGGAAATATAATTAAGTGCATTAAAAGATATTAATATTTATAAGTATTTATAATAATAATAATAATAATAATATTATTATTAACTATATAAGTATTTATATCTATATATAGTCAATATAGGGTTTTATATTTATAAATATAACTATAAATACTCAAAAATTAGAAAATAAAATGTTTTTCCTTTTTTATACTTTTCTCTATTTTTATGATTTTGTTGGTAATTTTTCCTATTTTTTATATATTTTAATTGATTAAAAATATCAAAATAGTGACTTATAATAATAGGCCGAATGTTTTAGGATTTTAAAAATAGATAAATGGATCAAAATGCTCCAAAACTATTATTAATATAAGTTATATAATATAAGGAAAAACTTTACAATAGAAAACTACTTTTTAAGTTTTATAAAAAAATTTCTATTTTTTTTGGATTAGGAGGTTTTTATTTCTAGTATTTTTTGTGTATTTTTTGTGATTTTAGTCTGGAGTTATATTTTATAGTATATGTATTGGAATTTTTAAGGTGGTTTTATAATTTTTTGTATTTTTATATTTAGATAGGGAATAAGTAAGCTTCTTTTGATTTTTAATAACTGGAAAATGTAGGTATTTTCTAAATAAAATTCATGGCATGAATAAGCATAATATCAGAAAATTACTATGATTTTTTCACGAATTTACAAGCATAGGAGCTATTTATTTAAAAATGGAAGACACAAAATTAATTTAGAATACTAGTAGGGGCATATTTGTAATAAAAATAAAGTGCTAGGGTTTACATGAAAATATCCCAAAAGTTTAACACATATTATACACATTTTAAATACTAAAATGAAATAAACAAACCCGAAGGGGATTCGTGCAAATTGGCCAACTCACGTGGGGGACCATGTGAGCTGACCCGACATCGACCTAAATGTGATGTACAGTAACCTCAAGGGTCCACTTGCCATTTTCCACAAAAATTTAACCTTAAATTAATATTTATAAGACTATTTTTATAATTAGAAAAATGTGGAGGGCTGCTAATTAATTTATCCCATTAAATCACGCTATCGTACGGCTCTCGAAGCTCTATGTTGCTTGATGGACAGTCGAGGGTGCGTACTACTTCGATTAGATTCAAGGGTCCCGATTAGATCCAGGTTTGATACTTGATCTGACGGCTACGAAGGGGTATCCAAGAATAAGGAATAACTCTTCTTTCCTAAACTTCGATCTCTTCGTTCTTCATGCTCTGGCCTTCTCTGCTTCTTTTGATGGTCGCTCCAACTTCCTAGAGTGTGTGTGCATTTGCAGAATCCTTCAAAAGAGTTCGGGGGCCCATCAGAGGAACCTTGGGTCATCGACCACCTGGAGCCTCTGTTCGAGGCTTGTAGTGTTGCTCCATGTGTTCTCCTTGATCGCACCCCTACATCAAAAAGATAGGGAAACCGAGGGCTATCTCCTCGTCCTTTTATTAAAGCTGCAAAGCAATGAAATCGACAGGGTGGGGGAGCTATGGAGAGCTGGAGGAGAAAGGTCTGGTCCCACTCGATCCGTGCAAGATCAACGGGGCTAACAAGGGGAATCAATGGAGAAGGCGAAGGAGATTGAAATGGAGATGATTGGCAGATCGAAACAATGGGACCATGACGAATTTGGTGATGAAACCTCGTGCTCTAACTAATTTTAAACTTTAAATTAAACTAGGTGACAACTGATGAGACGGTTTAGCCAATCAGGGTTAAGGAATATCAAAGGTCATTGTGACCCCAATTAGCCAGTCGGACTCAACAAGAAAATCAAGACCACGTAAGTAAATCAATCAAGCACAAAATCAATGTTAGCAGTCTCCACTATTTATTTAACCTGGTATAGCGATCAGGGTCAAACACAAGGAGCACGGAAATGTACGTTGTAGTCAGAATTCAGAGGAATAAAAACATATTTTTGTGGTTTTTAATTTGCAATTTTTTTATATTTTCAAAATAAGAAAACAAAGCAAGGAAATAAAGAGAAGCAAGTTTAAGCAATTTTTATTAAGACTAAAAATTCTTGAAAATTAGAAATAAAAATGTATTTATATTTTTCAAATATGTAGATGTTTTTGGTGATTTTATGGTATTTTTATGATTTTTATATGATATGTAAAAATGGAGGAAGAACAAAATAGTGAGACAATGTACAACCTAGACTATAGGCAAGTTTAAAATATCAAAAATGCCTTAAAGTATTGGATGTGATTTTTATGAAAAAGCAAATAGAAATGTCTAACTACAACAACTGAAAACCTATTTTTTTATTTTTCTAGAATTTTTAGTGATTTTTATAAGTTTTTTATGGTTTTTAGCTTTTTAGGGTTTTATAAAGGATTTTCAAACAAAAATGCTACTGAACACCAAGCACATAAAAACACACAACCATAAATTTTTATAGATTTTTTTCGAATTTTTATGTAATTTTAGAAAATGGACAAGATAGTTTTTAGATGTTTTTTATTTTTAGAAAATATCAAATAAAACTAAATTAAGTCATAAAAATTACCACAAAATATTACATGTTAGTAGGAGCTAACTATAATTTTTTGGAATTTTTGGAGTTGATTTAATAATTATTTGATTAAAGACAACACACACAGCAAGTAGGGACCAATACGCAATTATTGGAAAGTTTCCAGGGTAAAATGTAACATACGTAAAAAGCATAGGGCCACTAATGCAATTCAACCACTAAATTCACGCACATGTTCAAAAACAACCATGCATTGGGGTGTACTTGCAATTATCCGTGAAAGTTTACTCAAAGCATAATATCCATGAAGTAAAGGGTATAGCATGCAAATAAACCAGCACAACACGTGGAACTACACGTGAGTTCAGACAAACTGGACTAGAATGTAAATACGGGAAATAACAAGGGCTCAACTGCAAAGTGTCTATGATTACAAAATTATTTACTGGACTAACTAATAAAGAATACAAAATGCAGGATAAAAGATGCAAAGTACCCTGAAGCACGTGAGGAGGGCGTGGGGTGGTACGTGGCGAGCTCTAAAGGAGGTGGGAAAGTACGGTGCAGATTGCCTACGGTGCCAGATCTGATGCCCTAGGGAATATCGGCTACGTGTGGCGCAGATGTGTCAGGGCGTGCCAGATCAACGATCCAAAAGCTGCAGCAATGAATGGCTCAGATCCAAACTGGTGCTCTGCTCCTCATCCATCGGTGGCAGAATATGGTCGATGAGCAAGTGAAATGTGAACTTCGATCAAGGATGGGTGCACATCCTTTGAGCTGATCGATCCTCCAAATGGTCCAGCACCTCCGGTGGGGTACTCCGCGTTGAATTCCGGAGGCGGATCAGCTGGATGATGGTCGGATGGCTGGGACCAGGGAGCTCCACCTGGAGTTTCTCCGAGGAGCAGCTGGAGGTCCGACAAAGGTTCTTGTTGCGGGGGAGTACCTGCAATAGAAAGCTGGGACTCGGGGCTGTGCTCCAGTCAGGGTTATTGAAGCAAGAAGGGAAAAAAGCGATGGTGGATGGAATCCGATATCCGGCGAAGGGGGTAGAGGGAGATCTAAGCCTCAATCTCAACCGGATGGTCGAGCCTAAGGATGATCAGGCTACAGTTCAACATGATGGGCAAGAGGGTGATTCGATCAGAACGGCTGGGTGTGGCTATTGAGGTTCTGACCAGTTGGTCGGAGCGAGTGAATGTGCAGCGGAACGAAGTGGAAAGATTCGATGGAAGAGGAAATGAAGTTGGAATACGTGCTACCTGAGGGTTGGAACAAGTTCTTGAGCTTCGGGCGATGAGGGTCGTCATGGTAGTGGCCTCGACCTCGCTGCAGAAGGCGGGGAGGCTGCTCGCGGCAAATCTCCGACCACGAAGGGTGAGCTGCGTCGTCACTGCACCAAATCGAACTCCAAGGGGCTCTTCGAGCAGTTGTCACATAGTTGGAGGTGTCTAGTGGTCGAAGTGGGAGCGAGGAACGAGCTGCGGTGCCAGGATGTCGAAGGAGATGTTATATAGGCTTCCCAAGGGTGTGAGATGATCGGGCAAAAGCGCGCAACCCTAGGAAGATATGCGCCTTCCTAGGGATTCGCGAGGGTCGTGGATCCAAGGAGATGTCTCGGATGAAAAATCGGATTGAGAGGAGGTTTTATCCGACTGGGAAAAAGGGGAGAAAAAGGTCCGGTGAACAGGGTCGGGTCGGGTCAAGCCTGGAAGAGGGCGTTGACCCAGGTCAACAAAATGAGTTGGACCAATCAGATTCAATTGTATAAAATATTTATAAAATCAATAAAAAATAGTTAATGACTTCAAAATAGAAGTGTATAAAATGAATAATGTTTATTATTTTTCAAACTATTTTCTGTGATTTTTAATTATTTTTAGTTCTTGTATATACATATATAGCATTATATACAGGTATACTATACCTATGTATCTTGTATAATTATTTTTACACAAATATCCCAATTTTGTATTTTATGTATTTAAAACATAAAATTTTTGGAGTATAAAATAATTTTTATTTAATTTTGTTATTTATTTACAAATATAGTAAATAGGGAGTGAAACATATATACATGTATTTTGTACCGGTGAGAGAGGATTTTTATTTTTCTGATTTTTATTTTATTTTTTGTTTTATTTCTAAGATTATATACAAGGAGGTAGAAGGAATATTTTATTTTTATTTTATCAAAAATAATGCTTTACATATAGGTAGTATATACAATAAAGAGTAGGCCATATCTCTCTCTACTTATTTTTATTAGGCAATGAGGTCAATGCTTGACCTTCTCTTGGGGTTCGGGTTACTCTGTATTTATTCTAAATAACTCCTTCCTTTTTCTTTTCCTTTATTCTTTTATTTTTGCACGAATACATGCTAATTATGCAATGTTAACACATATAGACTGAATGCTAACTTATTGTATTTACACCTATTTACATGATGCTTTTGCCAAGATAAATAACTAAAATAAAAGAATAAAGAGTGAGAATCAGGGATTCATCACCCCCCTATACTTCATCTTTTCTAGTCCCTTAGCAAACACTTATTTGAAAAAGAAGTGACAAAGAGAAGAAAAGAAAAAGAAGGAGAATCAGGGTTGATTATTAAACTTGTCTTCATTAAATTGAAGTATGGAGCTCAGTCAAACCTTTGGATTGTTAGTTTGTCGGAACCTTATCTGGACCAAGGTTTAAGACTCAACAGCCTCTAAGTTCCACCAATATATGATCAAGACTCCTCAATAATCGAGATCAGAACAAGTCTACATACACAAACTCTAATGACCATGAATCTTTTCTTGTACTGTGTAAGTGATATGTAACTCCCCACCACAGAAATGACAAGAAAACAACCCCCCTTAACAAGGTAACTCTAATGCCCTAGTCTAGCAGCTCTTTCCTCGAGGAGTGGGGTATTCCCTTCTAAGTTCAAGTTCAACCGGCTCAAGAAGAGGGGAAAGAAGAGAATGGACCATGATCAGTTGTAGCCATGTATCCCTGGGAGCCTAACCAGTGTAGCTAAGTCTCCCGCTGCAAGCTTCATGAGATGAGAAGGTGTTACATTAGCTTTGCTTTATTTAACTATATACACTTTGACATGCATTTTATTTTCAATCAAGACTATCCATTTTTTGGAGTTTTCTTTTGCACACTTTTTTTAATGTGCATATGTACAACATATCTACATGGTGCAGCATAAGGACTTTTCCTCTTGAGCTAGTAGACTCTATCTCTTTTGAAGCATTCTTGCAACCCACAACTCCTATCTTTAGACCTCAACACCGCCAGACCAGTTGAGACGTACTTCCTTCACTAAAGGAAGACGAGAGGTTCCGTCTAGAAGTACTACCCTCGTATGCTACCACAAGCCAAAGGAAACTGCCTCCTCACCACCTCATCGTAAAGAGCTATGTGTAAGGTGTTGGTGCAAGTAAAGCCGTTGTCTGTGAGAGTCATGTGAGCGTTGTTAAGTGTCCTACTGATGAATCTCTATCTCATCATCTTTATTCTATCATTTTGGCATTAAAAACCCTAGTAAATGCGTGTAAATAACGTTAATTTAGGCATTTTAGCATTCATGCATTATTGTGTAAATAGTGTATAAAATGAGGTTTTTAAAGCCAAAATAATAGAATAAAGAAAAGAAAAGAAAAAGAATAAAATATTGTAAATATTTTATGACCCAAAACCCAAAGACCTAGGCATCTAGATGAATAGGTCAACAAGGAATAAAGTAAGAAGAGATAAGGGCCAGAATCCAATAAAAAATTCCTTTTATCTAATTCATTCTTTGTTCATTTTGGGACCTATTTTTAGTTCCACTTTTTATACTCCAAATAAAGAAACTTTACATGAAAGTTGTAGATAATTAAATATAGAAAAATACAAAATTTATTTCATACAAAAATAATGTACAGGTAAAAAAGTTATGATCTGAATAAGTTTCTAGAATCCCAACTTCCCAGATCTGTATCTCTCAAATAAAAACTCGAAATGTATCAAATCACCTTTAATTGTATATAATTTTCAATAAGCTATTTAATGAAGGTGGTTTCGTATTTTGCGGAGCTGTGGTTTGAAAGTTGAGTTTTGGACCCCTATTGTATACTTGTATAGATTAAAATATTAATTTTATTTATTATTTATTATTCATTATTTTTATACTTTTATATTTTTATAATTTCATAAATATTATTTGTAATATATGTGTGTATTATAACTGGAATAAAAATACAAAGAAAACACAAAAATAAAATACTTATATACAACACATAGGTATAATACCTATAAATATACCTATATAAACAATACTTCTGTTTATTTAATTATACAAATACTTCAGAAAAAATAAATAAAAATATATTTAAGTATATAAAAATAATTTATAAATATATATAATAATAAACAAAATAAGTAAAATTAAAAATATAAAATAAAAATAAAATGTTAAAATATATAGATGAATATACCTATATATAACCTATATAAAGTAACTTGTAAACTCATACCTCGAAAAAATAAAAAAATCACAATAAAATAATTTAGAAAATAATAAACATTTTTTATTTTATAATCTAAAATTAATAAAATCATTTATTATTTATAATCGATTTTCTAATTATTTTTTCCAACGATTTTTCTGGTTGGTCCACGTGGACCAACCAGATTCAACCGTTGGTTGACCTCGGTCAACTCTCTGACCGAGATCTACCAGTGCATCAAACCTTGTTTTTGTCCATTTTTTGGATTTTCTAGGTCGCATCTTTCCTCCTTTCATGATGCTTTCTTCTGCGATTTTCTCCCCATTAATCCATGATACATGCCCAACGTTAATCTTGGGGATTGGACCACTGAAACGTCTGTTGCGTCTCGTTCTTCGAGCCACTTCCATCCCTCGTTCAAAAGACCACCCATGTTTCCCTTCTGAATTTCGAACCCTCTTGATCGTCTTCTTCCCTCTCTTTGGCGAGCTCTGGACTGGAGCTCGTGACAGGAGACCCTCCAGCTCCCTAGAGGCGGGGTTAGGCGGCCGTGGAGGCGCTCCACCATCCATCTCCGGCCCCGACCGTCGAGGTCCATATCTCGGGCATATCATCCCTTGAGGTTCACGTTTTTCTTTACTTTTCTTTGTATTTTCTTACTCGCCTTAGTCTTAGGATTCGACCCGATTGTTCTGTTCCTCCTTTCGCCCGATTCGCCACCTTCGTTACCACCTCGCCGGAGGGCGAGCTCCTAATTCTCCTCCACCGCCATTCTTCGCCCAGAGGTGGTTGCGGAATTTTGCCCGCGACCCCCCTTAGCCATTTTTTCTACCCCCTTCACCGCCACCGCCATTCTTCCCTCGCTACCCCCTTCATCTTCATGCCATCTCCTCCACCTCTAGTGGAGGAGATCACACCATGAGCACCCTCTTCTCTGTCCTTAAGCCCGCCACCCACTTAACTATGCCTTGGCTATAGTCGCAGTTAACCCCTCGTAGGTTAATTCTTCATCGATCAGAAGCCTTAGAGGAGCTCCATTCTAGAGCTCGTCCTTCGGCGAGTCTTCACCGCATTGCTTCGCTAAGATCCACTAGCTCCTCCTTGATCTACCAGTTCCTTCACACCATGTCTAGGAAGCTTCCTTGACCTTCAAACTTTGTGAAGGAGCATGAAGGAGGAAGCTAACCCTCATCGGAGGTCCTACATCATCGCCCATCAAGTGATGGAGGAGAACCCCCAAGAAGAGCAGTTACCATTGGATGGCACCTCCTCGACGACCATCCAATGGTCTAGACGAGAACACGTCACACTCGCCAAGGCCACTAGGCTCGGTAGAGTCGTGCCACCATTGAGGCACCTATAGTTGACCCTCGTCCACCCTCCAAACCTAGCCGCATGTGTTCCATGTGCATGGGATGGGTAAATTGCAATCAACCCCCACAAGCTTCCTATTTGCAAAATCGTCCCTCCCAAGCATGTGCGCCACACATGTGGTGCTTGGTAAAGCAATGGGACCCTATATGTTTTATAATATTATAATTATGTGCCTGCCAGGGACCATTATGCATATTTTATTCATTTTATTTTCACATTTTTATTACAATTATGCCCATGAACTCTTTTATCAATATCTTGAACATATGAACTCCAAGTCAAGCGATTTCAATTTCAATATATTTCTATTTTTTCTCTACATGATGGTTTAATTTTATTCATTAATTTAGATCACAGTTTAAGATGCTAAATTCTTGGTATTTATTGTGTCAATAGCCCTTCATTTAAAAATGCTATTAATTAATCTTATGCCTCAATTGATAATAAATATTTTTATTTCTCAATAATTTAATTGTTTTAAGGGGATACTTTCTTGCATCTCATTTTGTTAGCAAGCACTACATTGGTTAGCGTATCATCACATTTAAAAATTTTAAAACCATAATAAAAATTGCATGAGTTCTTTCACCCCATGCATTGCATATTGCTTCACATATATTCTTAATATAAATTAAACTAAAAAAGCATGATCTTAGTTTCTCATTATGTGTGCATAATTATCTTGCATTATTCGTTCTTGCAATCATTTTGTGTGCATCTAATGTCTGCATTAATAAGACCTATATTAATGAATTTAATCACTCAATCTTTACACATTGATTTCTTATTAATTAATGAGGAGGCTCATGTCCCTGTGTTCGACCTTGGCATGCTTGCTAAGTGAAAATTGATTGCCACATATTCAAGCTTGTGGTCGATTCTGTATAGATCTAAAATTGCTTCCTATGCTACGGCAATTCGATCATATTAAAGAGGTGATTTGCAATTTATCAAGTACCTACAGAGGTTAGAATCGAAAAGCGAAGCAGAGTGAGGTGAATGGAGGTCCTATCAGGGTTACCGGAGGTGGGGACCTGATGAGTCTAGGTCTATGCAGGACTTGGAGGTAGAGCGAGGTGGAGGAGATTTTGGAGAGGGGGAATGATGATTATAGAGGGGTTTATGATGGTGTAAGTTGTGTGGAGGTGCTTAGGTGATGGTCCGAAGAATCAGAGCTAGTCAGCGTGGTACGAATAAAATAGAAGAAATCAAAATCGGGGAGATGATTAGAGTTACCTAGAGGTGGATAATGGATTCGAAGGTGGAGGAGGAGACCTAAACTGAGCTTGGGTAGGTTGTGGTCTTCGCTCAAAGAACACAACGAGGGTACTAAGCTCAAGCAATTACTGGAAGTAGAGCTGCGATGGTGGCTGACACCACTTGATCACATCGGCAATGCTGGAGTAGTCGTTTGACCTGAGAGCCTTCTTGATAGTCATTAGAGAAGGAAAAAGGGAGCTCTCTTAACCTCACATTGATGGTGTATGCTAGATGAAGGTCATGGAGGAGTGGTTTTATGGAGAGAAGTATGTGTGTGGCTAGGGATTCGGGTGAAGAGTAACGACTGGATACATGCTGCTTGATGAGTAGCTGTTCAGCGAGGGAGTAGGACATGAGGGCGACCAATCGGTCTAGGGTTGAACAAGAGAGAGTACACAGATCGTTAGTGGTAAATGGAAGAAGTAATAGCTGATAAAGGGGAGGTCGTGGAAGATGGGTCCTGGATCATTAGATCAAGTGCGAGCAGGTGGCTTGGATCAAGCCACGTAGCGAAGCAACATGGGAGTACAAGCACAATCGGATCACGTGATCCAACAGCTCCAAAAGAGAGGCGTTGGGGTAAGGGAGGCCATCCGAGTGGCATGCCCTGATGCGGCAATGCTGCCTAATTGAAAAATTCAAAAATGTAAAAAATAAAGAAAAATAAAACAGAAATAGAACAATACTAAAATGAAAAAGTATTCAACACAAAAGTTTTTCATCTCAATGATATCTACAACTTTCATGAAGGATAAAAATGCAAAAGACCTTGTTTGTATATACTTATCTTTTTGGTGTGATTTTTAATGGGTATTAAGTACCACTTTTGTAGTTTATGCATTTTTAAAAATAAATATTCTATATTTAAAAGACTTAAAGATTGATTTTATGGATTTTCTAGACTTGAAAATAAAGAGAAAAATCTCTATACCTATTCAATATATATAAATGAAAGGATATAATTTTTTATTTGTGGAAATTAACCTTAATTATACACATCATACTAAATGTTTATTTGTGCTTTTAAATAGATTTATTAATTGAATTGATTTGGAATTTAAGCTAACATCAAGGGATAAGGTAGTGGATTCATCATTCACCCACATACATATAACGGATTTTCTCTTAGTTTGAATATATTATTGTTTTTATCATATGTATTAGGTTGATTTATTTATCTTGGGTGTTTTATAAGATGTTGAACTAGACGAGTGAGTGATATCGCTCGAATATAGCAAAACTTAAGAGAAGTTAATTTCAATATGGGCCAACTCGATATATTACCCTAACCTAAACTACCCTACCCTTATACCTTCAAAACAAACATCAAGAGTTGCACAATGCCATCAAAGGTATTTCCTAACTTGTAAAGATAAGAGCCCGTCAGTTATGAATAAAATAAAACATGATGGGAGGATCACTCTTTAAAATACGTTGCACACAGTTCCCGTTGTGCAGGGACACACTTTAAATGTATGGAAGGACGTACATGTATGAATGAGGTTTTGTGTGATTTCGTGCAATACCCTAAAATACATTGTACATTTCGAGCCTACCTAACAAACATATAGTAGACATTAACTTTCTAATAAAATTACGATTACATCGTAAATGAAATTATATTAAGCATTGACATCAAATAACATCCATAGTATCAAGCACATGAACATTCAAATTATTACTTACACTAACACATATACACACAAACACTAACATGAACACATACTAATACACACACACACACATACACACAAACATTAACAATCACACTTCAACGCACACACACACATACAAAATGCATGTCTAAGTCAAATATTACAATAAAATCACATATTACAGAAAATCACATTTCAAAATCTATTTAATTCATCATCACATAAGATAATCTATCTTAGGTATCTTAACAAACAACTATAATGCATTTGAAATTCTCAAACGTACTCAAATACAACCATTACTCAAAACAAAAATTAAATTAATAGATGATAAGACTAAAAGACAAGATATATATACCTAAGGAACATGAGGAGGAGATGGGGGGAGGCTCGCAGGTAGCCGAGGATGGTGTCGAAAGGGAGGAGATGACAATGTAAGGCTGAGAGAAGATGGTACAGGAGATGGGGGTACATGAGAGGAAGAGATAACAGAGAGAGGATGGGAGGCTAGGTCGGGGGTGGAAGGAGGAGGAGATGGTATAGTAGTGTGAGGATGAGTCGCTGAGACGGAGGAGGAGGCTCTAGGTCGGGCTCTTGCAGGCAGAGAGGGTGTTTCAAAAGAGGCAGGGAGAGGAAGTGAGGTTCTGGTTCCGTCGTTGGTTACTTAGCAAACAATGTGACTACCTATGCACCACTTGTAGCCGCATATTTGCATGCACAATGAACCACGAAATTGTCCGTGTCATTTTTATGGTCGCATAATTACTTATGCGACCACTAGTTGTGGGCGCGTGCTCATAATAGCTAGTGCACCCATAAATCCACTAGTTGTGGTCATGAGTGTGTTGCAAGTAAATCATCAGAATTCTTGTAATGCTTTTTCGCTAAGCCAGTAGTATGCATGTAAGTATAGTATTCGATTTTTTAATTCGATGTCGCAATGCATACCATACAATTGCTACATACAAATGTACAAGGTTTGATGGTGGCGATAGATCTCTCCTCTTCTGTGGTAGTAAAACGTCAGTAGTACAGAGGATGCTCTCATAGAGCTCACCATGGGGATTTATTTAACTCTCTATACATATGGAACTTGTAAATAGGAAGTTCCACAAAAAAACTAAAACAAAATGAGCGTGTGGTACAACTCATCCAGTATTAATAATTATTTTGGTTACATCATAATAAAATATCTCCACCATATGTATATGTTTAGGATATTAGCTTCGTAGTCGTTTGTAAATGGTAGATATGGTATATAGACGATAAACTATTATGATACAATTATGTGATTTTCTGGTTGCTTTTCATGTCAATATAATTCGTTTTCAATAGAATTATATCAATTTATTTGGCATGACATGAAATATAAATATTTATCCATAACAATTGGTGTCTAATATGCAATTGTCATCCATAGCATTTGTTTTACTCGATTTTGCCATACATGGTCCCCTATATACGAATTGTCTATGTATGAATTGTCAATTTTTCTATAATATGTCCATTTTTAGGTATATGTCGATTTTAATGAGTAAAGATTTTCGTTGTCTTGTCGTTGTACATGATTATTTTTTCCCAATAAATTATGTATATTTTTTAAAAGAAAAGAGTACTAATGTGCATTTCATATTAACAAGATTTAAACAACCCAATGCAAGGGTGATAATTCTCCATGCAAATGTACTTATACCTGCAACCACAAACTTTGGAAAATAGCTGAAAAAGGGAGCTTCTATGTCTAGGTTAAAGCTACTAAAAATCATTGCAATTTCAATGAAGGAAATCTCATGTAACTATGACTTCGAACATATGTTTATTATTCAACTTCCAGAGGCATAATCAACAGTAATCGATCAACTTCGATGGTCATAGCAAGAGCTTGCCACTCATATATAATTTAAAATTTACCAAAAAGATTGGGGTTTACATTGGACAAATAGAGTGACATATTATTTTGACTTGTTTTCATTTAGTTTTCTATGCAAAGCATAAAGAATTTCAAGATAGATAAAAATTTAATCAAAATGGTATAATTTACTACAACATATTATTGCTTGGCCGATGGCTAACTTTGGTGTTGGATTTTGAATTTCAAAACGTCCTAGATTCAAGACCTAATAGCAATTGTTATTTATTTTTCATTTAACTCGCCTAAATTTTGAGTTTATTAAATGTATTTTCAGATGATGATTATATGTGTTATCTAAGCCATGTAGCATACACCTTCCAATAAAGAAGATGATTTTTAATGATAAGTTCTACAAAATCCCGTCTTTCAACAAAGAAGATGATTTTTAATTATAAGTTCTACAAAATCCTCTCTTTTTACGAAAAAGATTCTAACATTAGCAATGTACCATTTCCCAATAATCATGCAAAGCATGAGGTATCTACAACCCTAAGTGTGGAACTATTATTTATTATGAAAGGGATACCACCCTTCCTTGAGTATAATATGTCACTTGTTCAATGTATTTAGTTTTTAATATAGCTCCTTTCTCATTGTATAATAATTATTGTTGTTAAAAAAGAGTTGTAAAATCACTTAATTGTCAAGTGGTGGTGTAATTTGGTTATTACTTTGGAGACTTAGATTGAATCTTACCTCCCTCAATTTTACTTTCTTTTATTTAGTTTATCCAATCACTTCCAAAGTATCAAAATTATAAGTATAGTTTGATATAAAATTGTATTCGAGTTCATTTATCTCTCCCATTGTTTCTAGTACTCCTTGTAAATAAAGGAAATTTTATAATTTTCTTTTAACCCTTTTCTTTTTGTTTCAAAATTTCATTTGATAATTTAGCCTTTTGGGATAGATTTAGAGAGGCTTAAAATTTATAAAATTTTAAAAATCACCATTGAAAATAATAACCATTTTAAAATTTAACATTAAAATATATTTATATTGTAAGTTTATCAAAATTGAAAATAATAATCATTTGAAAATTTAACATTAAAATATATTTATATTAAAAGTTTATCAAAATTGAAAGAGGTTCATTTTAAAAATATTAACTCTATTTCAAAATATCAATTGAAAATACGATATTTTCCCCCATTTTAAGCATACATAATAGTTGCATACTTAACCACTGTTTGGTAAAACTCCTACTTCTGCCTCTGCTATTACTTATACTAAATAACAAAAGAATATTACTCGAATATTAAGTTTTACTAAAATATTTTAATTATTCAGATCAACTAACCAATCTAGACAAGATTTTCAAAACAACGGATCTCTGAAAAAGCCCATAGTTCTTTATGTGCCCAATCATCCAACCAATTGGTCCATATTGTGATAACAAGTCATGCATGATTTTTCTGATTTAAAGTATATAGACCCTCCATAGCTAGGATAATAACATGCCCATTATGTTACTCTTTTTACTTTGTCATAAAAATTCACTCCAATTTGATCACCAATTTAATTGAGGACAAACCCATTGCTCACATAGTAAACCGTGTTTTTAGATGTAAATTATTTTACTACAACTATTAAATTTCTGGCTTTAAAATTAATGAAATGAGTCCCATATTTCCGTTATTAGAATTTTTTAACCACTTCAAATAAGAAATTCATCATCGAAAATAGATTCATATCACATCACTATTAGTATAGAAATCGTTCCAACTATCCAAACAGTAATTTACTCCTTGCTTAGTTACGCATATATACATTCTTACTTAGATAAATAAATAGTTTAAATCATCCGCATCAGTTGGAAAGTAGTGACAAATGGAGGGATTCTAGAAGCACCACGATGATTGCAATGGACAGGACCAAATAGGACAAATTGGAGGGTACTGCAGGATGCAATTTGCATCAATCCACTCGTCACATGGCATTTGTCTCCACAACCTACAAATTCCATTTTTTGTTTAATGTCTTTATTATGAGCATCCAAGTTAATAACTCACCATCCACTGTCCCACTCCCCCACGAGTAGATCTATCTATCAAACTTATATTTGTCATAGTTTTGTATTGTTATTACAACCCCATGCTTTTTTAATCATTAAAAGAAAATAGACATCACAATTCAACTTAAATGTGAATGAACTCTTACAAATATCTCTATACATACATACATACATATATATTAACAAAAAAAAATTGTTAGTATATTTCTTTATATATGTTCAACAGAATTCATTGCCTTCTTTCACTGTATGTTATGTAATTATTGTTAAATAATTTTATTTTAAGTATAAATCATCAAAGAGATGTGTATTTAAGTTAACTTATGTAGTAGTTCTCCTATCATTTATTGTTTCATCTACATTTTACATCTCTATTGATTTTCAAAATATGAAAGGGTGTCTAGTGTATGATAGTATGATACTCCCTCCTAGCATTCTAACCTTCCGTTAAAAAGAAATTGAAGTCTTAGACAGTTTGATGAATGCTATTAGGATAAACTACATAAAACGTATACCTGATTTTAGTGTCATAGTTGAATTTTAAAAATTATTAAGGTGGTATTAGATCTTTAAGGGAGTCTTGAGCTGGTTACACTTTAACTTAGACGTGAATATCCTGCTTCTTGATGAAAGAGTTATTGGATTGAGAAATTAGGGTCACCATGTTGGAGCTACATATCACTGATATTGTACAAGATAGACTCATAGTCATAAGGGACTGTGTATGACATCGACTTGTTCTGACATAGCTTTTGAGGAGACTTGGGTAGAGTTTTGTGATTCTCAGAGGTTGTTGTGTTTCAAGTCTGCTTCCAGTAAGTTTTCGACAAAATTAATAATCCAAAGGTTCGACTGAGCTCCAAACTTTGATCTCGAAAAGTCAAAGTTTAAAAGTTAAAATCAATCTATGTTATTTCTTTTTCTGTTCTTTATTTTCTTTTCTCCACTTATAGACATAAATGTTTGCTAGGGACTAGAAAGGCAAGTATAGAGGATTGGTGAATCTTCATTTCATCATCTTTATTCTTTCATTTTAGCCTTAAAATCCCTAATTAAATGCATATATATCTTTAATTTGTCAAAATAATTACTCAATATATCACACAAAATCCTACATAAAATACTATGTTATAATCATATTTGATTCCAAAATAAAAATATAAAGGAAAGAAAAGAAAAAGAATGAAGTGTCAAAGACATAGTGTGGCCCTAGACCCTAAGACTAGTCATATTGATGACTTGATCAACAAGGAATAAAGTATGGTGAGATAGGGTAGAGAAACTGTATAGAAAATACCAATAAACCCTAATTTATTTTGTCCAATTATTATATTATAGGACCTTTTTATTTTATTATTTTTATACCTCAAACAATAAAACCCTCAACATGAATATTGCACATAAAAATACAAAAAATAAATAAAAATTGATTTCACTGAAAAATAATGCATAGTGTGTCTGAGACACACAAAATAAAAAGCTACAAAGAAAACTTTACAGACCCGTGTCTTCTCCATACTGTATCAAAACTGACCAACCTTTGTTCTTAAATTTGAACAAGCTAGTTAATGAAGTTGGTTTCATCCAATTTGAAGTTAAGATACAAAAGTTAGGTTTTGGACCCCCATTGTGTAGTGTACATGTATAAAATATTTAATATATTTATCCTTTATATTTTTCAATTTCTTTTATTTTTATAAAATAGTAAATATTGTTTAAAACATATGTCCATAATTAAAATAAAATAAAACCAATAAAATAAAATAAAAACAATTCATACACTTCAATACAAATATGAAATATACAATAATATACATATAAAGAATATGTACATAATTAACTAAGTTTACATATAAATTCATAAAAATAAAATAAAAATACCCACATATGTAACTAAATAAATTAAAAATATATAAAATACATTTAAAAAATAATAAAATAAAAAATAAATTAAATTATGTAAAATGCATGTAAATTTATACACACATACATGTGAATAATAACATATTATAAATAGTTGTGAAAAAACAAAAAAATGTATTAAATACTACATAAAATTATAAACATTTTTATTTTGTAACCAAAAAATTATTTAATTCATTTTATATTTTTAGATGAATTTATTCTAGTTTTTTTATTGGTTGGTCTACATGGACCAACCGTGGCTCTTCAAATATTGACTAGCGGTCAACTGTACTGACCCGCGCAACCGATTTGTTATAACCTCGTGTAGGCCCAATTTCAATATTTATATTTCACCCATGTGTGCTTCTGCCTTGAGCGTTCCACTCCTATACAACTCACACCTCTGACACCCTCACCATCACTAAATCTTCACCAACCCCAGCTCCACCAGCACACAATCCCACCTCAAAACTTATCATTCATATTCTTATAAAGATTCACCCTTATCCGTCCTTTTTGCCTCATATCTCTCTTGGAGAGAGCACCCTTAGCCCTTTAGACCTGGCCCATAAGCTTTAGGCTTGTGATAGAAGTCGGAAGCTACATACTGTAGCGAGGAGGGGCATCACCAGGGGTCGACCCATCCATCTTCGACCAACTCACCAGAGGTTCTGCCTCTTTGACCATCAGGTCAAGTTGAGGCCTCTTTTAGTCATTATTATGTAATCGTAGACATTAGGTTTAAGTTTCATATCTAATTTTGAGTTTTAATTCGTAGATTAGGAGTAATAAAAAAACCTTATTTGATCTTGAGCTCAAGCTCCAGTCCAAATCTGTTGTCTTTGACCACCGACCTGCCTCTATTTTCATTCCATATCATACCCCCTCCGAGTTCCCACTCAGATCCATCATGATCTGAGAAACATGCATCCTCCGCTGCTCTGTACCAGAATCCCTTCGCACTATGTACCACTATTGTGTAGCAACTTCAAGGATTGGTCAAGGAGTATGTCCTTGAGCCTTCTTAACTTTTGGTGCAGGTACGGTCATTATAGGGAATGAATGGAGTGTACAAGAAGACCTGGAACACTTCTAGGTCACTTGGAAGTAACCCTAGCCCTCAGAGCCCTATTAGGACTCCTCGAGCTCACTAGAGAGGACCAACAGATATAGAGGTCCACAAGGAATGTGTACCCATCGTCGCATCAAGAAATTGCCATCGGAGCAAGGAGATATCCAAAGTCAAAGCTCATTGGAACCAAGTTCTTCAACCATTCTTGTTGACCCTTGCCCAACCGCCAAATCAAGAACACGACCCGAATTTAATCTAGGCCATTCGTTCTTTATGAAGGGGTATACAAGCTCGACCATCAAATCCTCCACGTGGTGAGAAGATAACGGCTAGATCCAAGGCACATTAAGTGGGTAATTTGTCCATACCCCCTCCACCTTTGTATTTCATAATTAGTCTTGTTAATATTTTATTATGTGAAAAGTGGGTGGGAAAATCACATCAAAACCTCTGAGTATTTTGTAATATGCACGTGAGTCCAACACTAGCTCAACTCAAGTGGTCCCTCACGTGAGTTGGTTAAATTTCATGTATACCCCTTTAGCTTTGTATATTGTAATTTGGTATTAAAAAATTAAAGCACAGTTCAAAAGTTCTGGTATTTTTGCATGTACCCCTTGCATATAATTTTATTGCATAAATACCCTGCTAGCTTAACTATATTTGTGTGTGTTTTTCTATTTTCCTTAAATACTTCCCATGCTCCAAAATACAAGAAAATAATATATGTAAATGCATGATTAATTTCTCATGCACATTGCATATTTTTTTTAACATTTTCGGACATTTTATATTTACTAAAAATCAAATCACCATTTATTCCATTTTTAATTTATAAAAAACATTATAAAACATTTTTAAAAAAATTACAAATATATATACTATTTATTATAGTACTAAACCACTACAGAGCAAAAACCACAAGTAAATATAAAAGGAAAACAAAAATACAAACCCTTGCTAACCCTAATAAATTTGCAAAATATTTTCAAAAAACACCAAAAATTAGTTTCCTATCCTATAATTTTATTTATACATATTACTATACATTAAAAATCATTTTTACACATTTTGGACCTATTTCGTAGTTTTGAATCTCAAATAATTCAGCCTATTTAAAAAGTCCTTGATTTGGGATATTCTGTATTTTAAAAATACATAAAAAATTTTAAATCACCAAAAATTACCAAACATAGATGAATATTTAAAAACACAAAAATATTTTATTTTCTAACTATTGACTGTATATACCTATATTTCTAAATAGAATACCCTATATTATATTATATACTTGTATATAATTACATATATACTTTATATTATTATAATTATTATAAATACCTTAAATATAATTTTAAATCCTTTAGAAAGATAAAAAGGATTGAATTTTTGTATATTTATTATATGAGAAAAATGGGGCTGCCCCCTAGGGGTAGCCAACATGGCTGCCCCCACCCCATTTTTCGCAATGTTTTTTATTTTTTTGGAAAAATATCACCATGTATATTCATCCCTATATCCCTCCTATATGTCATTCGAATTTCGTCAGAAACAGAGACTCCTACAGCCTCCATCCAAACGTCATTTTTTTCACGGTCATAGGATTTTTTAAATCGACTCTGTCTGGATGGAGGCCGTAAGAGTCTATGTTTTTGATGAAATTCGAATGGCATATACGAAGGATATAGAGATGAATATACATGATGATATTTTTCAAAAAAAAATAAAAAAATTTGCTCCAAAATGAGGCGGGGCAGCCATGTTGGGGGCAGCCGCATCAACCCCTTATTATATATTATACGTATATACCTATTAATATCCTTTATTACATATAGTTATATACCTTTAATATATAATTAAAATAAAAATAAATTAAAAGTTAGAAAAATATAAAAGCTTGAAAAAATATATCAAAAAAGTAACAGAACTAAAAATAAAAAACCCACAAAAACATTAAGTAAGGAGATAGTGTGCAGTATCTATATATACATACTTATATTATTTAGAGATGAATAATATACCTGCTTCATCAGCTTTGTTCCTTATGTTCGACACCATACCATACTTGTCCACTATACACATTTATTTATTGGGTTTATAATTAATTTTTATCCACTTACTTTCTTTGCATTGTTGAATTACTCTATTATGCGAGTTAATTGTAGATTTATTCGGTTATCCTGCGTGGTCACCGCGATGATTGTGCCCTCACCTTGTGAGCGTACACAACCGCCTTTGAAAGTTGGATAATCACTATTAAGGTGAAGTGAATAAAGACTTGTGGAACTTAAAGGCTATTGAGTCTTAGATCCTATTCCCAATAAGGTTCTGACAAACTAATAATCGAAAGATCTAATCGATCATTATATTTAGATTTGATAAAGAATAGTTTAAAAATCAAAATCTTTCTAAACTATTTCCTTTTTATTTTCTAGTTTTTGTCTTTCAATTATTATTATAATAAGTATTTGCTAAGGACTAACAAAGGTAAAGTATAAGAAAATGATGAATCACCAATTCATCATCTTTATTCTTTGATTTTGTCATAAAATCCTTAGCAAAACACATGTAAATAACACTAATTATAATTAATTAATGATCTATCATCATTTATTAATACTGTATATTTAGCACTTATTTATACCAAAATTAAAGAACAAATAAGAAAAGAAAAAGAAAATAAGAAGGTTGTAAATATGTAGATATGTACAGATTGATCCTAAACCCGAGACCAGAGCAATATTGACTTGGTCGATAAAATAAATAAGTAGTGGGAGATAAAGATCATAATCTTTAAAAATATTAGAAAATGAAGATCATTAATGTATAGTTACACATTTTCACCTTGTATTATTTTATTTATCATTTAGAAAATTTCAAATAAACATTTTCTTCTCAAAAGTTTTTTATAATAATATATATTAAATTAAAGAAATCTTAGAACAAATATTTAATTTAAAATAAATAATTATTCTTAAAAAATAAATAAATAACTAAGATGAACTGAAAATCCACATAAGCCAACTTTCAAGGGTCATAACTATTTATAGAAAACTCCAAATTGATCAAACTCACATTCAAACTTTATTTTATAGTAAATACTAATGATTAAAATGCTAAAAATTGTAGAATAAATCATGTGAGTCTTGGTGTTTGGACCCTTTTGTATATATGTACAATATGTATATAAAACTTCTTTAAATTTAATAAAATTCATATTAACTTCAATTAAGTTAATTTTTTCTAAAATATTTATAAAAATCAGTGAGAAAATATAAAAATATATCATAAACTTAATTACTAATAAATACTAATAAATCTCAAAATTGGAAAGTGGTATGCCAAAACTTCGAACCTCATAACTCGACCATATGAATTCCAAATTAGATGCACTCACTTTTAAAGTTTGTTTTATGAAATTATCTATCAAATAAAAATGATTTCACTAAAATCAAAATTAATATGCAAAAAGTAGGTTTTGGGACCCTATTGGTATACTTGTAAGATATATTTAAATTGTATTCTTTTTATTCTTTATCATTTTTTTATGTATTTTATACTTTGTAAATATTGTATTAAATTTATATTTTTTAATATAAAATGAAAATACAATTTATTAAAAATTAAACTAAAATAAAATAATGAAATGTATTTATTATATAGGTATAATATACCTATATTATTTTTATTAATTTAGCTAATTAATTATCACTATTTATATAACTAAAATTCATAATTAATATTTTTATTAAATTATTTACAAAATTTATTTACCTTTTTAATTAATTAATTTAATTATCTAATTGTTAATTAATTAATTAATTAATTATTAAACTCCTCTTCCCTTCCCCAACGAACTGGGACCATGATGAGCCGAAAAGATCCCCCAAAATCTGGGAAAAGGTAAAATCAATCAAGGGCCGTTGCGATCCGGATCTCAAAGATCGGACTCAACAAGAAAATTAGACCACCAAAATCAAAGTAATCAGTCAAAAACTGAATAACGGTCTCGCTATTTATTTAACCCGTATAGCGACCAGGGTCGGACCGAAGGAGCACGGATTGGCCAAAGAGGCCTATGAAGTAGTCAGAAAATGAAATAAAAGAATAAAATAAAAGAATAAACTAATTATTTAACCACACAAATCAACTCAGAAAAATGTAATAAAAATATTTTTGTGTTTTATATTTTTAAGTATTTTTGGTAATTTTTTAAGAGTTTTAAAATTTTTTATGGATTTTATAAAAAAGAAATAAAGTAAAAATATGGACTCAATGTGCAGCCACACTTGAAAGGTTATTTAAAAATGGATAAATAACTATAAAAGTCTGGAGATAAGTTTAATGAAAACTAGAAATAAAAAATAAGCTACAGGAACAACAATTGCATTTTTTTTAATTTTTAGATTTTTTACTGATTTTTATAAGCTTTTTAGGGTTTTTCAATTTTTAAGTGTTTTATAAATCCAAATTAAGTGAAATTTGGACTGAAGCAAGAAAACATTAAATAAAACAGTACCTAATTTTTTTTAGAATGTTTGGGTGGTTTTTAATATTTTTAGTTGATTTTTAATTCAAACAGTAGCAAAAATAGGTGTTTTTGATTTTTTTAAAATAGTAAACAGCAATAAAAATGTCCCAAAAAATTAGTGAAATTTTTACATATTGGCAGAAGCCAGTGTCTAAATTTCACCAAGTTTGGAGTTGATTTTCTATTTTATTCAACCAATAAACAAGCCACAGCATACAGGGACCTAAATGTAAGAAAAATAAGTTCGAAGGGCTAAAACGAAACATGTGTAGAAACCTTAGGGGTTCAAGTGTAAATTTGACAATAAATCAGCACATGTCCAATTCATTCACGCACAGGGGTATATACGTAAATATCCAAAATATAATTTCATTCCATAACAGGCAGAAAACCCAAGCCCTAAACATGCAAAAAGTCCACAAAGTCACGTGTCAAAGCACGTGCATCCACAAAACATGGACTAAAGTGCAAATACACTAAACTACATGTCATGATATGCAAATTATCCAAGTATGCTAATTTATTTAATAGACTAAACAATAACTGAAAGAAAATGTAGGGGGTCGAGCACAAATTACCTAGCCAAGCACGTGCGGGTCGCGTGAGGGGTGACGTGTCAGGATGAAACTAGATGTGGACGTGCGGCTCTGATGACGCCTCCTGGAAGATTGGACGGTCCTGGCACGAAGGCGAACGTGGGGTGCATGTGGCCATTAGATCGTGGATCTAACGGCCTATCAGAGGCAGGCGACGAGCGGCTCGGATGAAGTATGGAAGTGAGGCATGATCCGACGGTGGAGAGATGGCCTGGGTGAACTCCTCTTGGGAGAACTTCTGCAACGAGCTGGGAGTGCTCCGAGCGTCCGATGGAAGATCGGGAAGAAGGGTTCGTCTCGCGATGATGATCTGTGTCGGGTGGTGTGGCCGATGGAGGTCCCAACGGTCCGATCCCCCGGCGAGGGAGGGAGGACTTGGGCGACTTCGGCGAGGTCTGCGAGATGCGACTCAGGGGGGGGGGGGTCCTTCACGCTTATCACCTGCAAGGGAAAGCTCGTGCTTAGAGGAAGACTCCGGCATGGGTTATTTGAGAAACATCAAAGGGAAGCAGGGTGATTTGGCAAAGGGGAGTCCCGGCGGAGGCGACGGAAGGGACCGAGCTCGATCTTGGCTCGGATAGACAAGATTGAGGTGATCAGATCGTGGA
This sequence comes from Ottelia alismoides, assembly GCA_037367405.1. Classification (NCBI taxonomy): domain Eukaryota; kingdom Viridiplantae; phylum Streptophyta; class Magnoliopsida; order Alismatales; family Hydrocharitaceae; genus Ottelia; species Ottelia alismoides. The sequence goes on from JAZKJV010005373.1 coordinate 482,835, forward strand.
GGAAGGGTGAAGATGTGTCGGTGCGCCTATCTATACGGATAGAGTGAGGTGACGGGGCTCCGGCCACTGGGACGAAGCTGGCGGAGCAAGATCGGAAGGATTGAATCTACTCGACGAACTAAAAGCTAATGGAAGTACCTCGTGGTCGGGCGCATCTAGGCTGGAGATGCTGAGTCTCCTACGGTCTTCGCCTCGATGGAGCGATGCCTCCAGAGGCTCGGGCTGCGCTGGCGGCGGAGCTCGATGACGATGGTCGACGGACCTAGGGCAAACACCTCCAATCAGTCTCTGCAACACCCTCCGCAGTTGATGTCACTCGAGGAAGAAGATGGAGGTCACGAGGATCGAATATGGGGTCCAAAGGTGCGTGAATATGCGGCAGGAGGCGGGGTTATATAGTGGTGCAGGTCCGATAAGAGAGGAGTGGAGCGCGCAGATCGATGCATGGAGCCCTAGCAAAAGGTCAGGCGTGAATCCCGGATCATCAAGGTTCAATCAGGGCTAGGGGTTTAGGTAAATGGGAGGCGAAGTGATTCGGGAAAAAGGGGAGAAGTCAGGTTGAAACGAGGTCCGGATCCTAAGTGGTCCGGGGGGGGGGGGGGGGTTGACCGGGGGTCAACAATCCCCCGTGGACCAATCAGGATCCAGTATTTATCAATTATTTGTAAATTAAATAAAAAATAGAAATGATTTTATTTCAAAATATTTTCAACATGAAAAATGTTTATTATTTTTCAAATTATTTTTTAGTGATATTTATTTATTTTTTTGAAAATAAATTAGTGTATATACCTAGTATATTATTATATATAGGTAAAAACGCCTGGGTATTTTTTATTTTTATTTTTATTTGTTTATTTTTGTATAATTATCCCTATTTTATATTTTATTTATTTACAACATAAAATATGGGATATAAAGTAATTTTTATTTAGTTTTTATTATGTATTTTCAAGGGTAGAATAAGTATGTGAATGTACATATATACATGGTATATACAAGGGTAAGAGAGAGAATTTATTTTTGTTTTTGTTTTATTTTTCTCATTTTTATTTTATTTTTATAAATATATACAAATTAAGAGGAACAAATAAATATTTTTATTTGATGAAAATAAAATATGTACATAAAAGGGGGGATATATGTACATAGATGAATGACCCTATCTCTCTCTACTTATTTCATTTTGTGGTCATGCCAATGATTGGACCTCCCTTGGGTTCGGGTCACTCAATATTTATTCTAAATATTTCCCTCTTTTCTTTATTTCTTTATTCCTTTATTTTTGTGCAAAAATATGCTAATTATGGCTATTTACATGAAGCATGCATTTTGACAATTTATTATATTTACAAATAATTAGATGGTGTTTTGCAAAGATTTTTAGCTAAAATAAAGGAATAAAGAGTGATGAATGGGGATTCATCAGACCACTAAGCTGTTTCCTCGACCTCTTCGCCTCACCTGTTTCCTCACATCTCCGATGAGTTCTCTTTCCTCTCCTATATAACACAGTAACCATCCTCATGCTCCATGATCTGCCATTTTCTACCCTTGATTCCAATGAGCTCTGAGCGATTTTTGAGGAGGTGACATCTCCAAGAGCATATCCTCGTCGTAGCAAGGCTTGGGGAGGACTTTGTTGGGAGCCCAATGTTGACGTGAGCTCCGCTCCATCGCATCAAGCCACCAGAGGCCGCCTCCTTCATAACAGGCAACAATCTAGATGCTTCTCCAAGCACCACTATAGGAGTCGACACCTCACATCCTTCTAGGTTAGATTTTTTATCATCGATTTCTTCTCTTCTTCTTTATGTGTCCAATTTCTCTTATCAGACCCTCGCTATTCTTCGTTTTCTTTGATTTTGATGCGAAACCACTTCTGATCATCACCTCCACCTTCGATTCCTCTTCATTTCATATTCTGCCTTACATATATGAACCTCCTCCGACCACGCACGGTGGGGGAGTTTGGATCTAGATCCAACACCTTCGCCAGCTCCTATACTCACAACTTCTATGTTTTTTTGTACCGAGCCATCGAGCTCGAGGCATATTAAAGCCTTTGTACGTGCATGTCCTCATATGGAGGCGATGTGAACATCCTGAAGCATCTGAGAAAGTAACCTCAACTAATGGGAGCATCGATCTGGAGGGAAACCTAATATGCATATCTATCAGATCGAGTGGAAGTACTGTAAGCATTTGACATGTACACTGCCTGGAGTTCATCTGATTTGGGAGAAAATGAAGCATAAAATTTTGAAGCACCATAAGCTACTGTGTCAGATTATCGCATCGCGGAGATCAGGAAGCGTCACCATGCACCTAGAGACAACTTACATCTAAAGATCGAGTTTAGATCGTCATCAACATCGCTTGAACATAGAATCAGGCTTTGGTTCCCATAAGAACAACTGCATCGGGAGCTAATCATGCATCAACATAGAGGCCCCATCTTGATGCTTCACTTAGAGTCACGATAATCAGCAATCAATTAACACATCGACCAGTTCCTTGAGCACTTCGATCTTCTTGGAGGATTCTCAGTAGATTGGTAAAGAACATCTCATTTCCTAGATTGAGCAGTGACTGCACATCTTATAGAGAGAATTGAATAAAAGCTGTCAGATCCACTCAAGCATTAACCATACGATATGAGCCATCGTTCAATCCAGATCATACGACATTTAAAAGATAGGCACATGATCTACACGTGCGCTGCGAGAGATATTTTGCAACATATGTATTATTGTCCTTGGACTATTTGATCTTCTCAAACACGTTCCAAAACATGTGCAAACACATAAATCTTCACGCGTTTCTAGGTATTTTGTAGATTGCTCCCCATTATTTCTCTATGTTGCAAGCATATGCATGGTTGTCTTAGGTCACATGCGTCAGCAGGTGCAATACTATAATTTTGCATGAAACATCCACGATTTTTTACTATTATTACGTGCACCCTTCATTCTAGTATATTATTAATATATCCCTATAAATGGTATATTAAATAAATATTTATATAACCCGTATAAAACCAAATAAAAACTATGAAAATACCTTAAAATACCTTATACATTACTCTATATAAAATTATCTCACATTTCAAAAATAAAAATATTTTCTATTTTAATAATTCAAAAAATACAAAAAATACACAAATTACAAAATTACATAAAAATATATAAAACTTCTCTAATAATCCTATAAAAATTAAACGTAGTATATTTTATTATATTTTACACTATAAACCTAAAATCAATAAAAAAATCAAACATAAAACTCCCTAAAAATTCAAGAAATATCTCAGAACCTTAAAAATTCACAACTAATTCAAGAAAATAACAAAAATATACAAAATACCTTGTTTTAAAGTCATCTTCTATCTATTTTACAATAAAAATAAGAACCACATATTTTCTTACTGTCTACTATTTATAAGTTTAAAAATGCGTTCCTATCTTGTATAAAAATCTTTATTTTCAACTTTAAAAATACTTCAAAATGCATAAAAATCCTAAGAACTTCTCAAAGTATATAAAACATTAAATAAATATATAAAAATTTAAAAAAATTAAAATTAAAATCAAATAAAAAATATAAAACAATACCTATTCTACTTTATTTATAGGTACATGAAACACATAAAAACAATATGATATCCATAAAATAAACTAAAACTCATAAAATTCAATAAAAAATTGAAAATAAGAATACCCTCATTCCTTAGTCACTCTGCTATATTATCTTAATTTCTATAGTTTGCCTCTCTGAGTTAGACACTCATGTACTTATCGCTATACCTTTGAGTTTGGAAGTACAAATAAAAATAAACAAAATTTTCTGATAGTTTCATTTGGTCGATATAGAATGACGTTGGTCTATCCTTTTAGACTAGTAGATTAGGTGATTTTTTCAATAATACACCATAAAGATGGAACCCTTTTGAAAATTTACTGTCAACTCAAAATTCTTGAAGCAACATTTGGTTACATTCCAATCTGATATCTAATTATGAGATACATGAAAACAATGCTTTAACCAAATTCCAAAACACCATAACTGTCAAAGTACCGATCAGGAATACACGAGTTTTAAAAAACTAATGCCTATTATATCTTTCCCTTTACATATTCATTATTTACACATAAAGTATACCTTTAGAATATCAAGTATTATTTGATGGCATAAATGTCAGTATCGAGCATTGAAATACATGAATACATATAAGCACTAGTTGATGACATGCTTTTGTCCCCATTAGTAATAAAAATACATTGTACTTTTTATGAATATAACAAACAATTGCTGAGGTGATGGTAATATTGAAAAAATAAAGGACATTATTTATCAAAATATTAGTTATAGTTGGAAGCTCAAATTTATGAAAGTTTTTTAAGTTATTGGTCCAAAGAAACAGAGAGTACGAATATAACCTCTTGATAATAATATTAGATATCTCGTTAATGTGATCTAAGAAGACATTGCATGTACATGCATTCAACATAACCTACAGAGCTCCCCCCACCAATCAGGATATTCATACTCCACATTGTCCATAACAAGGGATCCTCCAATGTCACTAGAGATTATACGTGTCAACGTCAAGATTAACATCTACTTAAACTGGGCTTAGACCGACGTTGGAGCAATAATGACACCTAAATATAATATTTTGTAGTGTTTCATACAAACAAATTCTGAAGGAAACATGACTCTCAGAATGCAAAATTACGATTGTTTCAAATCCTTATATAAATAAGATAGTAAGATTCAAAGCATTATCAACATATTGATTATTCTATTTAACTAGCAAGCATAACAAATATATCTATTCTAATGAATATGAAATCATTTTCTTTATATTGTTACTATACTTATATCATACTTTGAAAATATATACAGATAAAGTAAAACCCACATCTACTTTTGCATACGTTTGTTAGCGTCTATACAACAACAGTGACGTCAGGATTTATGCAATATGATGTACCATTAAATTCGGATTAATTGACGACGATCATCATTTTTAAATTCTACTAAAGACACTTATGTTGTAGCTCTATAGACCTACAGGTCAAACCACCCTAATTTACTTAAATTACTCTCACATCCATTATTAAGGATTAAAAAGGACTTCAGCCCAGGATAAGATGTCGCATTATATACACAGAAACAAAATAAGGTTTTAAAAACATTTTTTAAAATCCGTCACTAAGTGGCTCGTCCGTAAATAAATAGCGATGATATTATTCGTAGCGAAATTAATATTTATATTTGAAATTAATAGTGAATGACATATTTGGCATTATGCCAGTAACGACGGTCCATATGATGATACTTATTTGTTGTTATTTTTCAAAACTTAACTAATCGTCACTAAATTTTTAGTTCAGAATTTAGCGATGATTGCTTAAAATTTTGAAAAATAACAAGGAATAAGCGCCTCTAAATTGGTTGGTCACTGATAATATAGCAACCAATATAATTATACTCATTACTAATTGCAAGTATAAAAATCATTTCACCGCGAACAAAATCATCATTATATATCTAAAAATGATCGATTTAATAACGGATTTTGAAAAAAAAAAGATTATAAAGATATCTCCATTTATTGTAGTGGCAATTGAATATATCATGATTACATCATCTATTATGTTAGATCAACCAAGGGCCAAACCTCGGTTCTATGTGATCGCAATGCCCCGGTTAATTATCGACATCACGAATCTAAAGGGAGGGACGAATGCTCCATGAATTCTATCAAAACTTTGATATACGGATCCAAGTATTTGCAAGCAGAATCACATTATGAAAATAGAAGTGCAACGAAACTGGTATATCATATTCAACGAAACATGATTTATATCATGCTAAATAATGTGTAAGATATTGGTCAAAGTCTGCATATGTGGAGTGTCGCAGTTGTTTGTGAGAGAAGTCGATGGTATTGACCCTCTAAAGTTCACACACGCTAATGTTCTCAAAGTCTAATATTACGGCCAATGTATCATTTGGTTCAGACCTGTTAACATCATCAGAGTAGTTGACGACCTTGCTTAATCTAGTCGTTTATTCGTAACCAATATGTTAATTTGCAATCTCAGTGTTTTAATTGAAGGGTATGAGGTTTTTATCCAATGTTACAAGAATACCTAGAGTCAAACTGTTCTTTTATCCAATGCATATAACAAGATTTTCGAGATAAGGTAACGAATAATTTAATACTCATTATCATATTTTTTTATATTAAATATAAGACCACTACATCAAAATAAGTTTACGACGATCCTTTAAAAAATTGTTACTATATTGTCTATAAATATGTAATGATGATGCTGTATATTTGTTGCAAAACTATTTTTTATACTTGAATTTAGCGATGATTGTGATATTCACTGCTGTATCATTTGCAATGGTTTGCATAATAACGCTTATCATGTTGCTATTTTTTAAAGTTTTAAGTAATGGTCGTAAGCTTATTTTCAACAAAAAAATTACGATGATTAGCTAATATTGTGAAAAATTGCAATGTCTAAGTGTTGCTATATGCACCATCGCTAATGGTATAACAATGGATACGTTATTCTTTGATAATTTTCTATATAAAGAGTAATTTTGCAATGAATAATATTATCGTTATATATTTAACATCTGATTTGGTAACGGATTTTCTAAGGGCCCGTTCGGTAGGAGAATAAGCAGGAATGAGGATGGAGAATAAGGGGAATAAGGGTCTATTCTCTGTTCGGCTGGAGGATAAGAATAAAGAGAATAAGGTGAAATAAATGTAGGTAAGGTGGGATAAAGATAGGAATAAGAGTGAAATAAGATGAAATAATGAGGAATAGTCGTACCACGGGGAAGCGTGTTGGGGGCTTATTCCCCTTATATTCCATTCCTCCTTATATCCCAAACGAACAGGGCCAAAAGTCTTCATTACATACCAAATTTGTTGCATGGAACAGTGAATATCATTCGTTCCAAAAATATATTTTATTCATGTAGTTCACAATGGATCTAATATTCATTGCTAAAAATTTAGAATGTGACAATACTTCATTGACTTTTTCATTAAAAAATGTAATAATTAATGAAAGAAAAAGTCAGCAAATGACTGTTGTTATATGATTTGTTCATATTAATATAACAACAAACATGGCATTTGCTGCACATTCAATGAAGCAATATCTGTTGTTATATATTAAATTATGTCATTCCATATATCAGTTTTGTTGTATTGTTTAGAATAAAGATTGTTATGGATTTATCTAATATTCAAATTGATTTAATTATATCTTTTCATACACCAAGTCTATTAGTGTTCCAAAGAACCATTTTTAAATTTAAAAGATACTGTAGATATGATCTTTTATTACATAAATATATAAACTATGAAAATAGTGAGGACTAGTATATTTCTGAATTACCATTACAAGTAAATAGAGATCGAGAAATTTTATATTCATATAATTTAAATACACAAAAACCTCAATCACTTTATATACTAATGGATATAGATCTTAGTGATTATCTGGGAGAAGAATATTATATATACAGAAAAAAATATGGAGAAAAAAATATTTCAATTGTAAAATTTTCCATTTTTTTATTAGACAAAATATGAATATTGATACCTGGGTCAATACGCATATTGGAACCAAGATTAATAAAAATACTAAAGCTAGAATTAATAGTTATCAAAAATTTTATAATAAGAATATTTTATCTCTCACGATTCATCAAGAAATCAAAACATCCAAATCGAATAAAAAAAAACCTTTTTGATTGGATGGGAATGAATATTGGTATACATAGTACATAATTGTGAACATTAGAGAGCGTATATACTGGATTGTTGGCATGGTGATTGGGGTATTTGATTACCACGCATGTGATTCAAGTAATTAAACTGACGTAGAATCCACCACTCGTTGTTATGAATTCTATTTTATCACACCATATGGTTGATGACTAATGGCGATGTTCGACTTCCATTTTCTAAATCTATTGGGTTACGGTCAAAAGACGAATTAATATTATTAGTCGGAGAGATACGATAAAGGAGAGCATCCCCATCGAATATATGTTTCTTAGAATCGAGCTCCATATGTTGGCGAGAAAAGCATGATAAATGTTGGACGGATCGACACACTTTGGTAGTTTAATATTCCATATATGGACAAGATCATCAATACAAATCCTTTCACATCACTGACGAAATGTTTGAGAATAAGATTCCACTTCGATACGAATACTACAAAATCTACTTCAAATCATCTACCATGTGTCATCAGTTCATTGGCTTGTCCATGGCATCGAGGTCTGCAATATTGCAGAGGCCGACTGTATAGGTAGGTGCGGCGTGAACTGTTCGATCTGATCACACGGTAAGGGTTGAAAAAAACCCTGATTTCATGTGAATCCCTCGATTTTGATCGAGCGGTTCACGGCATACCCTCTTTTATAGTCGTTCTCTACAGTACTGCAGAGGAACTGTGCCATGGGTCATACAACCTAGTAATCATTTGTAGTATATGTCAAATGGTGTAGGTTTTTCTTGGAAGGCATGACATGTCGTTAACACATGCACACCAAGTGGAAGGAGTGAACCTTTGGTTCACTTTCCTACCTTGACCCATATATTAGGATTCTAAGGGCCCGTTGGGGTCGTGGGGTACCTTAACCCACTCCCCCTCTCTCCTACGTGGGTCCCACTTTCTTCCTTTTAAAAAAAATTAAATAAATCAATTTTACATCATCAATCCTATCAAAATATAATATATTATATCATCATATCATATAAAAATTACAAAAAATTCACTTCTACTCACTTTTTCAAACTTCAATACAATAACATCACAATAACTACTCACTTTTTCAAATTTCAATACAATCATATCACAACAAACCCACTTCTAAACCATCCCCAATTTAACCCTCTATCTAAACACCAAAACCTAAAAACGGCTTACCCTCTACCAGTTCAACCCGCCTTAACCTGTTAACCAAACACACCCTAAGAGTGGGTATCCTTGAGCTACGTTCATTGAAGCTAGAAACGTGCACTTGCAATCAAAAATCTTCTTCCTTCTTCATTTATTGTCGAGCGAAAGCCAAAGAGCCAAGACCCCATAGGAAGCTTACTCTCCTCAACCATGAAGTTGTAAACATTCTATTATGTCCCATCCCATTGATCTATATGAAAAACTTGACCTAATTCTTTCTTAACTCCAAGATAACTATTTCTTAAAATAATTGAGTAAATTATGATGAAATCTCATCTGATGTTTTGATTGTCGAAAATGACTAACATATATAACAATTAATTTTACTATATTACGGAATTATAAAAATTTGTATACAAAATTCATTAGTGATCTAGATTTTGCTAGTGACTATATTATATATTTGTTTTATAACATGTTTGTCTTTCAGGCCAATGAGACGATGAAAGCAAAAAAAGTATAGAGAAATAAAAGAACCAAAGATGTAACTCAAACCATAAAATTCTAAACAAGTTAAGACTCAAAACCAAAGCTCAAAAGAATTTATAAAGAATATTTGATGTTTGGGAAGCTCAAGAACAAGTTGAAAAAACTAGGGACTCTTTTGCAAGATCACCAAGTCAGACAAATTAAAAAAATTTTAAATATGTTGAAAAACATTGTTATAAAATTTTAATATTATATACGTAAGCATGATAAAAGCAATGACTCATTTGAGTGGACTGCTAGGTTCACTGGTCGACTATTCTTGATCATCCAAAATCAAGGAAATCGTAGACGGGGATTCGATTCGTGATTTTCACGTGCTTTAGTTTTGACATTACAAGTGCAAAGTGTAATTGTGGTTTGCATTCTCTGTACTCTATCTTTGCGACTTATGATTTCTAAATTTAACATTGTCATTCAATTATGGTATAGTGTATATGTCACCCTCGTTCTCCTCCTGTCGCATTCACACTTGGTATTAGAGTGGATTCAAGATTGTTATGTATACTTAACCACCTTCTTGTAGATCTTTAAATATGGCACAAGGAAACATTGCCCTCAATTATAACTTGTCGACATACTCCATGATAGAGTTACCTTTTTGATAACTCAAACTATGCTTGTAAAGATAACCACATGACTATAATATGTAGGCATGAATGACAAAGCCTTATGTGAGGCCAACATTAAAAAAGGGTGTGGAAGATTTTCATCGAACTAGAAATCGAAGAATTGGAGTTATAAACAATGATGCCTAAACTACAAAACTCACCTATTTTATTCTAAAATTTTATTGATATTTTTAATAAATATTATTAGTTATAAAATAAAGTTTAAAAGTAAGGTTGGTTGATTTAGAGTTTTCTATAGTTATGAACCTTGGAAGTCAACTTTTATGGCTTTTTCGATTCATTATATTATTTTATTTTTGTATTAAATAATTTTTCTAATATTTTTATAAAAAATATATTTTTATGAACAATTTTTGTGAAGAAAATATTTTATTTTGAGATTTTTAGGTGGTGAATAAATTTGATGAAATATTTACAAGGTGGAAAATGAATAAATGTATTTTTGTGAACAATTTTCTGATAGTTTTATAAGTTAAGATCCTTATCCTCCCTACTTATATTTTACTGACTAGATCAATATTAACCTGGTCTTGGGGTTAGGATTAGTCTGTATGTATATATATATATTACATCCTTATTTTTCTTTTATTTTTCCTTTTTCTTTTTATTATTTTATTTTGGATAAAATAAGTGTTAAATATATGATAATGATAATTAGAATATTAATTAGTGAAAATTAGTTATTATTTACATGTATTTTATCAAGGATTTTAACCAAAATGAAAGAATAAAGGCGATGAATCATAGATTCATCAATAGCTAACCCAACAACTCTATGGGGGGGTACCTGGAGTAGGAAGAGCTTTGTCGGGGGTGCTATGATGACACTTGGACCACCCTTTCTCTTCCTTCTCCACGTCGACAAGGCCGGGGAAATGCTTGTTGTCACAAAGTATTTCGACCTAGTAACTCATATTGGGGTTACAATAGGAAGAAGGGATCAAAACCAAAAAGATGGAGTCAGGAGCTTATTTATAAGGGATTTTTACACCCATAACCCTGAATAATATCGTAATAACATTCATAACCCTGAATAATCGTGAATTACGCTCAGTACCTTAAATAAGTGTGACGTCTTACATCCATAACCTTCCGTTACTTGACTTCGCTAACTCAACCATATATATAGTAAATCTAACCATTCAAAGATCTAACTGTTAGGATTAACTTAAATAAAAAATTATCTCATCGGATAGTCAATCAATTTTTGAGAATGAACTCCTTGACATCAGGTCTCCAGTGAAGGAAAACAGGCTTCTTCGAGCCGGGGAGGCACAGGGGGTTTCGAGGATGGACGCTCTCGAGCTTCTCTGGGCGATGACGGGTGGGTTTCGAGGGGGGGGGGCAAGCAGGCGAGGCGAGCTAGACGCAGAGGCTTTCTCTAGGTGGTGGCCGATGGGTCTCGGGTTTCGGGGAGGGTGGCGGGAGGGGTTTTCTCTGGGCGGTGGCGGGTGGAGGGGAGGCAAGCTGGATGTGCTTCTTCGAGCAGGCGGTGGAGCAGGCAAGCTGGGCAGTGGCGGGTGAGTCTCGGGGGGGGGGGGGGGGGGGCTTGCTCTAGGCCGTGGTAGGTGGGTCTCGAGTTCCAAGGAGGGAGGCGAGGGAGGGCTTTCTCTCGACGGTGGCGGGTGGAGGGGAGGCAAGGTGGACGTGCTTCTTCGAGCAGGCGGTGGAGCAGGCAAGCAGGGCAGTGGCGGGTGGGTCTCGGTGGGGGGGGGGGGGGGCTTGCTCTGGGCAGTGGCGGGTGGAGGGGAGGCAAGCTGGGCACGCTTCTTCGAGCAGGCGGTGCAGCAGGCAAGTTGGGCACTGGTGGGTGGGTCTCGGAGGGGGCGGGGGGAGGGTTTGCTGGTGGCTTCTTGGCGGTGGCGGGTGGAGGGGAGGCAAGCTAGAAGCTTCTCTGGGAGGTGGGGCTTGCAAGGGCTGCTTCTTCGAGCAAGAGAGGCATGGGTTTTGGGTTCCGGGAGGAGGGGGGTTGCTTCTTCGAGCAGGGGAGGCATGGGTCTCAGGTTCCGGGAGGAGGGGGGCTGCTTCTTTGCGCAGGGGAGGTGCACGCGGGGGGGGGGGGGGGGCTTCGGGAAGCTTGAGGCGGAGCGCGGGGGTGGGGGCAACGAGCAATGGCAGACATGGCTTCCATGAAAAATGGCTTGTTATTATAAATAAGAATGACATTTAGGGGTATTTTTGTCTTTTTTACCAAGAACCTTCAAATATAAGGGGTGTATCAAACGGAATATAACACGGGGCTATATCATGTAAGAGTTAACCATTACTCAGGGTTTCTCATGAAATTTGTGTTTACTCAGGGGTATGAATGTTATTACAAAATTATTCAGGGTTATGGGTGTAAAAATCCCTATTTATAAACATGGTGAGGGGTAAAAGTGGAAAGAAGATGGCGTGAAGAGGAGATGATGTTGGTGGAAGCTAGAGGCCTAGTGAGATGGAGGAACGTTTGGGGAAAGAGGTTTGGTGTACGTCTCAAGGTCTAAGGAGGCATGGAAGTGGAGTAAGAAAATGGAGAAGAGGGGGTAGATGAATCTCTAACAGAAAAAGTGGGGGAAGGACAATTGAACAAGAGGTCAACAGTCCAAGGCCTTAATTGGTCCACGTGGTCCAATTAGAAAATTCGAGAATTAAATACCTTATTAATTAGGTTAAAAATTATAAACTATTATATTAATTAAAATTCAAAATATAATTTCTATTATTTTATTTACTATTTAATTGATATTTTTTATAAGCTTAATTGTTAGGTGTTACTTTTTACAAGTATATACATAAGTATAAATACCCATATTTTATTTATTTTATTTTTATTTTTTATTTTTAATTTTATGATTATATTTAAATATTTTATATATTTGTAATATCTTAAAATACATATTTACATATTTTTTATTTTATTTGTATGATTTTATTTAAATGCTTACATAAATACGTATGTATATTATATATATAGTATACCTATATATTTTAATACATTATTTATTTTAACGTATTTTTAGTGCTTTTATTTTATACTTATATTTTTATATATTTTAAATATTGTTTAAAAGTATTTAAAAATACAACAAAAGTAAAAATGTAAAGAATAAACTAAATGAATAAAATATGCAGGTAAAAAGTACAATGGGATCCCTAAAAGTCGGGTTTTGCGTGTTAACTCCATTTTTAATGAAATCGCCTCAATAGATAGATTAATTTTAAGAATAATAAAGTGAGTTTGATAATTTGTTAGCTCAGAAAGAGAAGATAATGGTCTATGAAATTTGATTTGCGACTTTTTCATCTATGTATCTCAATTGCAATGTGCATTATTTTTATGTACAATTAATTTTGCCATTTTCTATTAACTATTATGAACAAGTTTTATGTTAAACAAATATTCATTTGAGTGTGTAAAATGCATCATAAAATAGATGAATATTAAAATATCTACACTTAATAGAATTAGTGTTGGGATTATTTCTACAAAGTGATTGGCTCTATATCAATGATTGGTCACATTTCCCTTTACATTATTCATGATCAAGGTTTTGGGGTCTTGAGTCATTCAATATCTTTGTTACTTTATTCTTTTTATTTTCTTTTCCTTTATTCTTTTATTTTGGAATTAAATATTAATATTTATATAGTATTTATAGGTTAATTAATGAGTGTTATTTCTAGGAAATTAATGATATTTACATGCATTTTACTAACAATTTAAGGCCAAAATGAAAGAATAAAAGTGGTGAAATGGAGATTCATCATGTTGTAATTTAGAGGTGTTATTCTCTTTATCATTGAAATGTATGTTTGCTCACAATATCATCGAAATTGAGAGGATTAAGGTCCATATAGATGAACACTATTAAACGTGATCGTGAGGATGCATAAGGTAAACCGTTATGTTATTATGTATCCTAAGTTACATTTTATCATCTTACTTTGAGACATGCATACTGAAGTTGAAAACTATTAATTTATTTTATTCTAATTCAATTAAGTATGAGGTCTAATCTGTATAAAATATGATAGGAAGAATATAAGGAAGATGCAGTTTTCTAAGTAGATGAGATTTCTACATGTGATGATTTTTGCTATTGTATCGTCATTCATACTTTGTCTTCATGCATATACTTTCATGATTTTATAAGATGATTTATTGAAGATGCACTTCACTAAGCAAATGAGGTTAGTGCATGTGATTAATTTTTCTATTATTATCATTCGTACTTTGTCTTCATGTATTTACATTCATGATTTCACAAGATTATTTATTGAGTACTTGCATGTTCAGAGATGTTATTTTTTTATTGTTGAAAAGCATATAGATTTTTATATCCTTATAGATGAACATTATCGTGAGTATAAACATGATTGTTTTTTAAAAGAGTATGAACATGATCATATGGATGCTCATATATTATCTTATTTGTTCAGATTTTGGATATAGTAGGAGGAAGTTTCCATTAGAGTGGGTATCTTCATGAGTTAAAGATGTATTTTTGAAGATAAAATAAATCATGTTTATTTTATCCATATCTATTCATATATGTTTTTCATGAGTCACTGTTCTTTTATTAAACAGTAAATTGAATTGTAGTTTAGAGGCGATGTTCTTTTTATGGTTGAATAACATGTTCACTTCCAATTTCTTTAGAATTATGGAGATCCAAGTCCGTGCAGATTGTGAGTATGAACGCGATCATGAGGATGTAGAAGGTCAATCTCCGATTCAAGTTCATCTTTCTTTGACAGCATTGAAGTTTCAAACTATTAATTTAATTTGTTGTGAGTCGACTAGGTACAATGCATGATCTATTAAAAATATGATATAAAGAAGATAAGGATGATGTACTTCATTAACCAGACAAGGTTAGTGCATGTGTTGATTTTTATTATTGTGTCATCATTCGTACTCTGTTTTCATGTATTATTTTCATGATTTTGCAAGATTATTAATTAAGTACCTACGTGTTTAGCTATCTTATTATTTTTATTGTTGAAAAGCATATTCATTTCCAATTTCTTCATAATTGCAGAGATTTAGATCCATACAAATAAACATGATTGTGAGTATGAACACAATCGTAGTACAAATGTAGTCATGACGATGCTAAAGGCAACCCATACGTTATTAGGTATGCTAAGTTAAATTTTATAATCTTCCTTTGATACATGCATATTCATATCTTCCTTTGGTACATGCATATTCAAGTTTCAAACTACTAATTTAATTTCATTTTAAGCTTACTAAGTAAAAGGTCTGATCTATATAAAATATGATAGGAAGAAGATAAGGATGATGCACTTTACTAAGCATACAAATATAGTGCATATGTATTTATGTGTGTGTTAGAGTATTAATATGTGTATGCTAGTCTGTGGTTGTGTGTGTGTTACATTGGGTTAGTGTGTGCTATAGTTTGTAGGTGTTATCTTGTGAAAGAGATGGTGATTGTGTTATGTGCGCATTTGTCTTATGTTCATGATTATTTAAGTGTGCTTATGTGTATGGTAGTGTGTGTGTGTGTGCGTGTGTGGGTATATATGTGAGTGCAGTGTTAGTATGGTACTATGGTATTACACTATTAGTGTGCATGTTTGTGCACTATAATGCGCGTGTGTACACATGTATTATGAATGAGAGAAAAGGAGTGTGTCTATTCAATGAGAATGTGATCTCCATCTTGGCATTTAATAGGATGCTACCTCCAAATTTGCATTTAATATGTTTTTATATGATAACGATTCGGCAATAACTTTTTAATAGATGGTACAAGTTTGACATGGCTCTAAACCCCCATAGAACATTTATGTTATTTTCTTGATTCTTTGGAGTTGGAGGGCACGAGTCGTAGCTAAGTACTAGCTAAGGCAAGACCTAGAGAGCACTTGATAAGCACTTTATCAAGCACTTGCTCTCGCTCTTGTGAGTTGACAAGCACTTGGAGAGGACTTGTGCTCGCCAATATAACCCAACATCTAGAGTCATAATGAGTACAATGTTTGCCAGCACATGTGCTCGCCAAACCGCATGGCAAACAATTTGGGAGTACCAATTCTGGTAGCCAAATCTGTTTTCTCTTGTAGTGAACATTTGGACAAGCTCAATAGGTAAGCCTCTACAACCCCCTATACTTGACACTATGCATGTCTGATTGGGGAATAAGAAAATATAACCGAAGTTTTTACCCTCAACCTTATTTTTTTAGTTCTTGAAACTATTGATCTAATTCATTATTGCGCAATCATTCAAAAAATAACTATGCATGTTCCTTTAGTAGTGATTATTTCATAGTAACTATCATTTATTAAATGATACATGTCACTAGATCTAACCAAAGTGCGGGCCGGACGGGGCCATGGGTCGGGCCGAACGGACCGAAGTTCTAAAACTCCCTGTCCAAGGTCCGGCCCGGCCCAGCCCACGGGTCATACTTCAAGGTCCATGCCCGACCCATGAGCTGAATGTAAATTATTTTTTATTAATTTAATTAAGTTTTTTTAGCATCATCTAATCTCCCTAAATCCAAATAAATATAAAATAATATATGTTGGTTGATGATAATGATGTGCATACATTTTGGATATAGTAAGATTAAATGATGCTAAACGGACCATAAATTTTTTTTACATCATCATATTTGTTTTGGATTTAGAAATGGTCCAAGTGATGAATATTGTGCTGAATCCAAGATAACAACCGGCCACCCTATTAAGAAATGGTCCATTATAAGCACAACACGTCAGCAACAATCATCTAGTTATCATAATACAATGTATGGTTCATAATATGCATACATTTTGGATTTAGACAGTTATCTAAACCAGCATTCACTCTTTCTATAAAATCTCTGGTCCATAACATGCGTTACTTTACATGTAAACTATAAAATAAGATGTAATATTGATAATCTAAAAATAAAAACTTGAAGTATGTTATAATAAATGTATCTAAAATATAGTTTTTAAACCTATATTTTTATATGTGCATGTTGGATCGGGCCAGGTTTTATGACACATGCCCATGACCCGCCCAATTGACGGACGAGCCAAGGAGCGGACCGGATCGGGCCAACTCATTCTCGAAATCTCTTGGTCCAAACCCGATCCATGAACGGAGTGGGCTACCTGGACGGGATGGGTGGATAGGCCCCCAACACATTGGCCAGGTCTACCGGTCACCCGTCACACAATCTCAATAACAACAATTAAAAAAAGAATAAGAATAAACCTCTTTATATCACCACTATCCCACCAACATAATAAAACGAGAACAGGGAATAAATCTCTTTAGTCCTTATGTCACCCCATTATATATCCCACCATTTTTATTCCCAACCTAACTCCAATACATGTTAAGAAAAGCCATGTATGTTGCAGTAGCGTATAATTTGTTTATTAATAATTATATGACATTTAAGATCATTCTTATGCACCCAAGTCACTACTGAATTAAATGCTCTCTCATATTGTAAATTTTATCCTTATTATAACAATCCAATATTACATAAACTTCAACGATAGATGCTTTAGAAATCATGGAATCCAATATTATCATCACGTTAATTGACAAGAAAATAGTAGTTTTTAGAAGTTTTGGAATTCAATGGGACATAAGGTTACAAATCTTTGGGAATACCTCTACTCCAAAGTAGTATTGAGGCATGGATTGCGAAGGTCTTTTTTGTTACAGTAATTTATTGTGGCATTTAGTTTAGGACATGCTAGTTTACTAAGGCAAATAAATGTAAGCCCTGGTAAATTAGCATGGTTTACAGTTATAAGCTACCGTAACTTAGCATTCTAAGTGCATTTAAGCCATGTAAAACATTTCATGACGTATAGTTCTACACCACACTTTGTTGCAAATGGCTTATTATTTAGGGTTATGATAGTGTAGTGTGGTTATACTTTTTGACCATGGTATATCACTAGGGATGCCAGCGGATCGGGTTTGGGGCGGGTATTACTGTTCTTAAATCCATACCCATTTATAATATCACTACCCATACCCGCCCATTTATTAAACATGTAATTTTTAGCGGGTACCCATATACCCATCTGATACCCGTGTACCCAATGGGTACCCATATCTTCGATATGGTAAATTTTAAGTTGTTTGTAAATGTATACAAGATTTTCACAGATAGACGAAATAGAGTGAGATTGTGTAATATGACGATTCATAAAAATATGCAACATGTAGAGAATATTAAATGTTTATATATGTTAAGTTAAAGGTTTTTCTTTATTAAAGATGCAAAATGTTAGTTAAATAAGAAAAAATGGATGGAGAGGAGAAAATTGAGTTCGATATTTATACATGTAGATCGATACATATTATATATGAAATGGATTTGGATCTAGTTTGATTAAAATGCAACAGACACATCTATCTTTATATATATTTTTTATTTGGGTTTGGGGCGGGTTCCGCGGGTTCGGGTGCCCACAAGGAAATCCCAAATCCGTACCCATACCCGCATGGGTAGTCAATTCAAAACCCAAACCTGTCCAAAAGTAAATGGGACGGGTTTCGGATCCTTATATGTGACGGGTTCGAATCGGATACCCAATGAGTAGACCCAAATTGACATCCCTATATATCACCTTGGCCTATAGTTTTACGTCAAGGTAATTTACCTTAGTGTCTGCGTTACAGCTTTAGTCCCGGTAATTTTTTGACCACAGAGATATAAATCACCGTATTTTTTACCGTGGTTTATGATTTTAGGCCACGGTAATCGATCCTTTTGCAACGATATTCTACCATGGTCTGTTTTATGGCTTCTACTAATATATGTGTGTCTTACTCGTGTGTCTGTGTGGAGAACTATTGTTAGCATTTTTTTGTGTCTATATAACGTGAGATGTGATTACACTGTGGGATGGGTTCAGATGATGATGTCTCGGATGTGGAAGAAAATACGGTTCGCACTCGTTTGATTGCCACCATTCCTGGGTTGGAACTAGGGATGAAAACGGTCGGATACGGATACGAATATAGGTGTTATCATATCCTCATCCTTTTTTAAATCCGGATACGAATAAGAATACGAATATCACACGAATGTGTAAAATGTAAAATCATATCCTCAAAATACGAATACGGATGCAAAACAAATATTTGTAATTCGGATACGGATATTTAATAAACGAATACGAATTAATATATGAATGTTATACATGTCCAAATTTACTTAAAAGGTACAAACATTTAGGTTCATAACAATTTTCAATGTATAAAAAGTATAATGAATAATTTATATGTACATAAAAAATAATTAAATAATAAAAGAAAACGTAAAGATAAAACTAAATAATAAAAGAAAGCTTGCCAAACTTACTTCTTTGTATACCATGTAAGTATTTATATCAGTCAGAATTTGAACATTCGTATTCATATTCGTATTTGTATTTGTATTCATATTCGTATCCTTCAAAAAACGAATATCCGTATTCGTATCCTCAAAATTTTGAACATTCATATTCACATTCGTATTCGTCAAAGTTGAGGATATTATAAGTGTATTCGGATTAGTATTCGACGAACGTTGAACATTTACATTCGTATCCGTCAGATACAAGAAAATGACATCTATATCCTCTATTTAACGAATGCGGATACGAACTAATATGAATATATTTGTATTCGTTTTCATCCCTAGTTGGAACTAGTTGTAAGGATCGTACAATTTCTTTATTATAATATTTTTTAAACTACATCCAAATAAAAAACAATAAAAATATTATAATCATTAAAAAGTCAATATAATGCATACTTAATGTCACATAACATCGCATCACATTTACCATTGCAACCCTCCTAACCATTCAAACAGTTAATATTCATATGAGGTTACTCCAATCCATCCCAGTTACCAAACTCATGAGTAAGCCTAAACAACATAATATTGCTTTTATATAAAAAAATTATTTGAATAAAAGATATTTTTACATCACAAAGTCTAAAAACTTTCTAAATTACCTTCTCAGCCACGTATTCTTTGTAATTATTATGTAAACCCACAAACTTGCTAACTGTTACAGCACGACCTTTCTCAAAGTTAATCACGGAGTCTATCAGGGTTTGTAGCGTAAGAATTAGTAAATTTATAAGGTTAAGGTGATAATCACAATGGATACATGGTCGAGAAGGTAAATGATAAAGCTTTCAGAATTCGCGGTGTAAAAATACCTAAATAAAAATGTAATTTTTTGTTAAAGCGTAAAGAACCACACAAACACTATAATCCAAACCAAGAACGCATTGCAATAGGGAGTTATCAAGAATAAAAAGTCCTAAATGAAAATATAGTAACGGCTTCTATTAACAACGATTATTTATTGTGTTTTACTTTCTCCTGTTAATCTAACATTAGCAGCGATTAGAATAAAAACCCGCGAAAAATAGTGGATACTATTTTGATACGATTAGTAGGTAAGGATATAATAACGAATATATAATTCATGGGAATTCCAAATATGTAAATAACTTTTACAATGAATATTATTTGTTGTATATTTAATATCGAAAAATAGAACCCCTTCTCAGTGTCGTATGTGATCGGATGTTGACATTGTAACTGCTTATGATTCCAAGCTCAAAATTAATTTTTATAATCTCAAATTAAAATGTAACTAGTAAAAACTCCAATTATATTCGGATATATCTGACTAATTAGTAGCCGGCCGTACTTGAGTTTTGGTGGTCGCTTGTTTGGATTATTGGCATGATTTGGAAGAGATGGGGATCTAGAAGCAACCATTCATGTTAGGTCAAAGTTTATGTTTGTAGAACATTGTTCTCAACCGTCCTAAAATTCTTTTTTCGATTAATTAAGCTGTGATTTGATGTTGCATTGTCTTCCGCATCCGTGTGACCTTAGATAGGAGATGGTCGGTTATGTTTTTCCTAAGGATATTTATACACATAATCTTGAATAGTTTCGTACTTACGTATATAGCTATCGATAATTTATAATTACACGAGAAATCACAACTCACTCTTTCTCACACCCATAACTTCTCTTTAATTTAATCCATTAACTCATCTAGATTATTAAGTTGATCTAACCTATGTTCAATCCAACAACTTTTAATAAAATCTGAAAAAATAAAAAACCCTTACTCCTGAGGCGTCGTCTCCGTCCAACCCTTCCCAACACCCGAAGCCCCCTCCCCTCTGACCCCTCTGTCCCGTCCTCCACCTTAAGCTCCCTCCCCTCGAGCTCCTCACCCCTTCCTCCGCCTCAAGCCCCCTCTCCTTCCTATGCCCGAAACCCCATGGACTCCACCCCTTCTACCACCTGCACGATAACAGCAATCCCTACGCCTTCAAATCATATAATTCCATACAAATTAGTCAACCATAAACTCTATGTGCACTTCATCTTTCAATTAAATTATACCAGCACTTTGATAATTGTGCTGATAAATAGTGTGCCCCCAAATTAATTTACATTATGTGGACATGAGCAATGGCTCATTAAGTCCGCACCAACCATTTCAGACCGCTGCCATTGCTGCATACTTGTGTTCTGCGTTCTCTGGGATTCAAGTTATAATTGGCATTCTAAGCATCACGAAACTAGATCCATGGGAGAGATTAAATTTCTGTACGATTCCTTCTACCAGGCTTTTGTCATGGGCACACATTTGCCAATTACACTTTTATGATGACACCTTTATGTTGATTATGCCTTGAAACATAATCTGGTTATGTCACATTGATGAATGCATGATTCATCATCTTTAATTCCATTTTGGTTAAAATACTTGTAATTTACATGTAAATAACAAGTAATTCTCATTAATTAGCATACTGACCACATTTGCTAATAATTGTATAATTAACACTTATTTATATTATAATTAAAAAAGGAAAAAGAAAAATATTTGAAAGAATGATGTAAATATATAAAAATGTACAGACCGATCCTAAAATTCGAGACTAGGTCAATATTGACATGTCGACAAGAGAATAAAGTAGAGGAAGAAAGGAGAGCATCAAGTGTACATATTCATCACATTCACTTTGTACATAACTTGATCTATTTTATTTATAATATGATCCTAAATTTAAAAATTATTTACTTCTTAGAACTTGTACATAATGTATATTGATCTATAAAAAATATAATATAAATTCTTTATCGTTAGATAGCATAGTATAACAAATGAAAAAGTCATAAAACCAACATTCAAAGCTAAATATTTACCCATATGAATTTAAAATTTACCAAACTCACTTTCATTGCATTCAAAATTAAATTATCTTTAAAATGAAGTTGATTTCATTAAAATCATAATTAAGATGTAAAGGTTGGGGTTTTGGGCACTAAGACTGTACATTATCTTTATATTATTTATTCTTTTTTCTCATTATTTATATTTTTATTTATTTATTTGTATTTCAAATCAATATTTAAAATTAAACTAAAAACTACAAAATCTAAAAGAATCAATAATAAATAAATGTGTTTATTATATAGGTACATCAAACATGTATTGTAAATACACTTAATTATTTACCATTGTATATATATTTATACAAATATATTTAAAATATTTTAATGTATTTTAAATAAATAAATATAAAGGAATAAAATAAGTCATTAAAATAACTAATAAAAACATTTATATCTCGCATACAAGTATAATGTACCTTTAATGTATATGTTGCTAATTATTTACAATCTTATAAATAATATATTTAATTAATAAATTATAAAATAAATAATTTATTTAATAAAATAATAAAAAAATATAATTACTCTAATGTATATAGGTAATTCATACTTATAAATTAATCAACTTATATAATTTACTTATTTAATATAAATTATTTAAATTATAAAATGTATGATTAAATTATTTATTCTTTTTATTTATATTATCTATACATTTAAATTAATTTATTATTAATTGAGTAATTTACATTGTATGTAGTCTTTTTACCTCTTTCCTCTCTCCTCCACACGACGACTGTGATTATTACATTCAAGAAAATTTACCTAGTCAACATCCCCCCTCTCTTCTTGTTCTTCTCTCCACCTCTCTTCTTCTCCAATTCCCTTTCTGCTCCTTTCATCTCCCAATTGCCTAACAACTTAACTGACTCCCTTCTACCTTAGTATCCTTTACCGGGACCATCTCCACCTTACTTCCACGCCTATGAGCCAGATTCCCATCCAGGTTCAATAAACCTATACATCCTCCTTCCTTTATATATAGTCCCCCGCTCTATCTTGAGCTTGATATTTGACATTTGCAACTCCACCTTCCCGATGAGCTCAAAGAGAAAGGAAGTTAGTGACACTCGCATCGCCATATTTGTCATTGCAACGAGGTCGAGATAGGGAAGCCCTAATGGGATCATTGTTGTTGTGGTGAGGCCTTGCTTTCCTACCATGTGTGCAAACCCCTACGATCACCACCATTACATAGAGGCAAGGATCCTCGAGAGTCGAAGCTCAAGATCCACCGACGATTCCTCTGTATCCATTCCCAAGTTAGGTTTTCCAACTCCGATCCTTTTCCTTCAATTCTCCTCTCAATTCCCCCTCTTCTTCCATTTATCCTTCTCTTCTCCTTCATTTTCTATGCAAATCCATACCGATTTTGTCAATTTTAAGCCAGATTCCCTCGGATAGTTACTAGATTCCATTTCCCCTTTGTAAATTCTCTATTTACCCTTTCAACCTCGCATGCATATCATCTCAAATCACTGATGAATACATGATCCATCGCATTTATTCTTTCATATGAGCTCAAATCATTGGTAACGTACATGTAAATATAAATTATTTCTCACTAATTAGCACACTAACATCATTTGGTAATATTGTCAATCTAATATTTATTTAATCCAAAATAAAAGAATAAAGAGAAAAAGAAAACAAAATAAAGAAGTATGAAAATATGTACAAACTAATCCTATCCTCGATACCAGGTCAATATTGGCGTGATCAATAAGTAAATAAGTAGGAAGAGAAAAGGATCTGAATCTATAAAAATATCAGAAAGTGTATATCATCAAGTGTACATATGCATATTATTCACCGTATACATATATTCTTCTATTTTATTTATCATTTGTATTAATTCAAAATAAGTTTTTTTCTCCTTCAAACCTATTTATAATATATTATAAAATACAACAAAAATAATTTAATGTAAAAATACCAAAAAGTTGTACAATGAATATTCAAAGCTAAATATCTACTCCTTCAAAATTTACCAAACTTGCTTTCATCTTATTCAGAATTAATTATCTTTAAAATAAAAGTGGTTTCATCAAAATCACAATTAATATGTGAAAGTCAGCTTTTTTGAGGTACCATGTTATCTATATATTTGTACATTATTTTTACATTATTTTTTGTACTTTCTCATTATTTATATATTATTATTTCCCTTATATGTTATAATAATTATATAAAACCTATTTAAAATTATCAAAAGTTGAAAATAACCAAAAATAAATAAATGTGTATATAAAATAGGTAAATCTAACCTATATTATACTTATCCTTATTTATTTAGCCTTGTAAATATAATTATTAAAATATAATAAAAATTATACTTATAAATATCAATACATATATTGATTAATAAAATATAAATAAAATAACTTATTTGTTTGAATAAGTACTTAAAATAATTAATATTGTGTATATAAATAACTTATGCATATAAAATAATCCCGTTATGTTATTAAACTAATTGAATTAATTAGGTCAATTAACTAAAATTCACAATTAAGTTATTTATAAATTTTATTCATATTATTTATTTATTTAAATTAATTTGTTTTTAACTAACTAATTTATAAGGTTTTTATTCTTTGTTGTTTATACCCTTTTGTCTTCTTCTATTTTTGTCCTTTAGTGGATTGTGCTACGTGTCATCATCTTATTGGCCATTTCAAGAGAAGTTGGCCATGGTCTTCTTCCCCTTATTCACTTCTCCTTCCTCCCTTTTTCTTCCTTTGCTTCTTCACCTCTTCTCTTCTTCCTCCAATGTCCCAACTGCCTAACAAACACTACCTCCAAGTCACCTCCTCGTCAGCGACCCAATTCTCGTCCAACTGCAACATGCCTGGACCATTTTCCCTCCTCTATAAAATAGCGTCACCTCCTTTCTCACCAGCCATCAATCAACTTCTCCTAAAGTCTCCCTAGTTATAGAGAGTGAGAGTGAGTGTTGAGATGGATTTTACAAGGGTCTAATGTTCTACGCAATGCAAGAACATCGTCATTGTGGTGATCGCTCACGAAATCATTGTGGTGATCGCTCACGAACCGAATCAAGTAACAGTTAACCCACAATGGAAATAAAGCAATACAAAATGTGTGCAGAGTTAAAATTTATTGTGATCTATAGTGTGCATAGGTGTAAGTATGTAGAGTATAATTCATACAGCAAACATGATAGATTGGGAAAACTAAATCCAAAAATCATCTTTCTTGTTATCTTTTTATTTCAACTTTTTATGGGTTTTTAATATTTGATTTTTATAATTGTTCAATTTATGTGTTTTTTGTTTTGTTTTTAAGTTTATAGTCTTTATTTTCTTTTTCTATTTTCTTATTTTTAATTTTCTTTTTAATATGTAAGATATATAAACATATATAGATACTATATATAATATAATATATATAGGATTTAATTATATATATAATCTATGTACAAATCTAAAAAATACCCTAAAGGGAAGTCTTTTTTATTTTTAAGGGTTTTTAAAATATTTATGTTATTTTAACAATTATAATAATATTCATACTAATATAAGTGTATATGGCTATATATATAATATAGGACAATATATAGCTATAAATACTCAAAATCATTAAAATTAAATATTTTTCTCTTGTTATGATTTTTGTCTATTTTTGGTATTTTTCTTATAATGTCAGCTATTTTTTGTATTTTAAATTTACTAAAAAACGTGATACAATGAGTAATAATAACATGTTGGGATGTTTTGGAATTTTAAAATAGATAAAAGGATAAAAAATTTCCAAAACTATTTTTATACGCAATATATATAGAAAGAATGATTCAAAAAAACAAATACTTTTAGATTTTTATATAACTTTTAAAATTTTTATGAAGATTTTTAAGCTTTTTTATTTTTAATTATTTTATCTATAATTATAAAATATGGTAATAAATAATATATGATTTTTTGGTATTTTTATAATTGATTTTTTAATTTTTTTATTTTCAAATGAAAACAAGGAATAAATACTCTATTAAATTTTAATAAATAAAAAATATAGAAAATTTTCCTACATAGAAGTATATAAGGTAGAGCAAAATTTAAGGCGTGTAACTTGATTTTTCTAGGGTTTTTAGTGCATCAATGACATTTATAATAAATAAAAATCAATAAAAATTAAATACTGTAATGGTAAGGTCCTTTTTATAATTTTAAAAAGTTTTCTTGTTTTCCGTACTCCCTAAAGAAGGATAGGGCATACAGGAAACATGCCCAAGATATATTCAATTTAAATCACCTCGTAGGGATAAAATTGCAAATATCAAAATGTTTCAGGTCCACAATGCAAATATTTCACAATATAATATAACACTAATAATGCAAATTAAAAGACTAAAACAAAATACAAGAACCAAAGGGGCTCCTGAGCAAAAATTCCAACATCCTCATGTAGGGCATCACGAGAGGTGACCTGGCACGGAGTGAAATGCAAATACTGAGAAATACAGAGTCCTAGATACAACTATTACAAATGTTTTGCCTCGCAGAAAAATGAGAAGACAAAGCCATTGATTGATGGAGTTGAAGAGTCGTTGAGACTCAATCACCTTAATCGTTCAGCATTAGATAATTTGGGGGGCGGAATCATGAGTCTGTGACGGAAAGGTCTTATGTCTTCTAGTAGCGGAGGCAAATTCAATCTCACTTGCTAGTACGCTAAGTTGGCTTTGTCTTTCACCATACTAGCGGAATCGAGGAGGTAGGACCTTGAATCTTCGATTCAGGAAGAATAGAAGGGGTCGAGTGGTCAGGGAGATGGAGCAATGCACGGGAAGCAAGGTGGGGTCTTCAGGTGCAATGGAACATGGATGATGCAGGATGAAACTATGGCATGAGCAGAAACTCCTATGAACTACGAAATTTAAAATATACGCTCTTGTAGTGGATAAAAAATGTAAACTAATTGATGGCATGAAAACTGTAAAAAAAATCTACGTAAAGCTAAATCTACATTATGGCCCAATCTACAAATGAGGGAGTGATGACAAGAATCTTGGAAGGGTCTAAAATTATCCTCGATAAAAAAACAAAGATAGAGTGTTACTGAGGCGGCCACTCACAAGATCCTGAATCGATCAACAATCAACCCACACAATGTAAAGATTAAGCAATGCAAGCTAGTGTGAATAAAAATTTACTATAACCCTATAATCAAATGGTTATAATGACTAGTGTGGCATGGTGTCGAACATAGGGAGAATAGGGAATAGACAACAACATTTGAATATAAGAGATAATTAATGTTTTTAGGATTTTAAGAATTTTATGATTTTTTTGGGTTTTAATTATTTATATTTTCCCTTTTTGTATTTTTAGAATAGGGAATAGATAACAAAATTTGAATATAAGAGATAATTAATGTTTTTAGGCTTTTAAGAATTTTATGATTTTTGTGGGTTTTAATTATTTATATTTTCCCTTTTTGTATTTGTATTTGTATTTTTTATATTTTATTTTTTTTATAAATTTTTATTTCTATTTAAATTTTCTGTTTTTTATTTTTATAATAATTATAAGTAATAATATAAGTAAATATGGCTATATATGAGGATGTATGATTTTATATTTATAAGTATATGTATAAATACTCAAAAATCACTAAATAAATATTTTTTGTTTTTCTCAATTTATGGTATTATTTTTTAATTTTTACCATTTTTTTATTTTTAATTGAATTAATATGGAAAAACAATAACTAATATAAAAGGATCTAAATGTTTTGGAAATTAAAATAGCTAAATAGATCGAAATTATCCAAAAATATTTTTAATATATAATATATTATATAAATAAAATTATGAAATAGAAACGATTTTCATAGATTTTTTTATAATTTTTATATAGATTTGTGGAGATATTTGATTTTTAAGGATTTTTTGCTTGTTGATACGAAATAAGATATTAAACAAAATTTTTTTGGAATTCGTCAATTTTTTTTGTATTTTTCTAAGATATGGAAGGAATAATAGCTCTATTTTTATTTTTAATAAACAAAAATATTGGATAAAATATATTAATAAAATTATATGTAGTAGAATATTATATATGGGTATGTATCCTAATTTTCTATGAATTTTTAGGGCATAGGATCTATTTTTAACAAAAATAAAATCTACAAAAAGAAAATACAATCTAGTAGGGGGCATTTATGTATATATTTAAAGTTTAGGTACTAAACATGAACATCTTAGAGAAGTACATGGCCAAAAACACAAATTTTCCCGATATTTTCAATAATATATACCTGAAGAGATATTTCTATAATTAATACAAAGTTCAGGGTGCCAAGTGTAAAATTTCCAAAAATATTACACTAATATTTCAAAAATATGGGCTGAAATGAAATACAAATTACCCAAGGGCCCAAATGTAAAATACCCAATCCCCTCACCTGCACGGGTATGTGTTGGACCTAAGTGCAAATATGGAAAGTACAGAGGTGGATATCTAAAGTTTTTACGCTAAAGACAAAATTTTAAATACTAAAAAGAATTTACAAAACTACACGGTTAACGGGCAAAATTACCCCCATTGGGGGAGATCTAATGGTTGGGCAGATTCCACTTGACATGCGTTGCGCTAGGAACGGGCTAGATTAGATGTAGAGATATGGTCCGATGGTTGAGGTTCTTCACATCTAATGACTGCTGGTTTCCTAGAGCGACGCTCCTGGTCGAACGGTTGTGAAGGGAGCTAGACAAACTCGGTTGAAGGTCCACCTGGGTGACCTTCATCAAGTTGTATCTCAGTTGCTTGGACACCTGAAGGGTCGCTGAAGGGCTCAAAACATTCCTGGCTAGATTCCGCATCTGCTGGAGGTAGGGATGCAAACGGTCGGATACGGATACGGATATAGGTATTACCATATCCTTATCCGTTTTTTAATACAAATACGGATGCGGATACGGATATTGACGGATATTAAAACTATCTTACCATATCCTTAAAAAACGGATACGGATGTAAAACGGATATTAATCGCACACGAGTAATGTTAGAAATACTCTATAGAATTGACTTAAATATATAAGAATTGGATGGAAAACACATGATATTAATTTACTAAATGTGTTTGTATCATAAAAAGTATATAAATATGGTAAAAGGAGGTAGAAAATTATGTTATATATAGTTAAAAAAATCTACGACTATATTTTTATACTAAAACGGATATACGTATACGGATACGGATGTTTGCGGATATCAAAACAATATCCATATCCGTATCCATTTTAAAACGGATACGGATACGGATGTCAAAATTGGTATAAAACGGATACGGTGACGGATCGGATACAGATATATCCGTATCCGTTTGCATCCCTAGCTGGAGGTCTCAAGGATCTCCAGAGCACAACGACGGAGCTCTAGAGGGTTGGAGGAGTTTCGAGTCCAGGAGAGTTTCAACTGGAATCAAAATCGCCTCAGAAGAGACCTTCAACCTCCAGTACATTCAATGTTTTGTCCAGCAAAGAAAGAATGAGGTTGCGGTAGTCTGATGAGTCGAAGATGGGTGGAAATGGAAGTGGGCGAAGGTCTCCGATGATGGGCAGCGAAAGGAGGATGATTCTCCTAATCTGAGCAACATATGGGAGAATGAAGGTGGCTTGGGCGAAGAAGCAGCAATGGGGAATGAGATGGGGGCGAATGATGTGGCGGAGGATGGCCATGAAGAGGTTCACCGGAGCTCAGATCTGGCAAACTTTGATTTTTAATTTTTAACGAAATATAAGCTAAATTAAGTAGAAATAAAACCTAATCTACGTTATTGCTAAGCCTAGGAATTAAAATGGAAAGAAATAAATGCTCACTTGCTCGGAGGAGCAGGGAGCGAAACTGGCGGCAAAGTTGATCAATGGAGCTCGGAACTTCACCCTAGGTTCCTTTTCCTCCATGAAAAAGTGGTCCTCAATGTTCCAGCCACACCGGGAAGCTTCACAACACAAGCTTTGGGAATTTCGAGGGGTTAAGGGAGATCAAATCTGAATGGAGGTCGGAGGGTTGGTTTCATACAAGGGAGACTTTGACCACTGCCAGCCCATCGACTAATGCTCCATAAATCTAGGAAAGATCACGACATGTAATAATAATGACCGAGGAACAAAAATGTAGAGGGAATCGTTCCTCGAAAATGCAAGGAACAATGGGGAAAAAATCAAGGATCGTTTTTCTCCAAGATCTCTAGCAAGCAAGACTGCTTCTACTAGGTCAATTGTGAGATGATGATGACTGGGAACTTCTTCTCTTGTCCTGCAATTAAGGAATACTAAAGTGTTGTGGGTATGTTTTGATACTAAGATAAGTGTGATTATGAAGAAATTCTACCTCGACTAACTCTGGTTCTATGCTGATAGTGGATGGATTTGTCTCTATAGTAGCTGCCACCAACTTATTTGGCTCTGGAATCAGATTGCGAAAAGTATCCAAGAAATTTGCAAAAAACGTGTTTGACTCGTCATCCTCATATTATGATTGTCCTAAAGGTGAAAGGGCTAACATACCTAGTTGGGCCTTTGCGTGATCGAAAATGTTGGGGGATGCAATCTATGTGTGATTTGTGCCTTCCAGTTCAATCTAAAGGATCTCGCAAATTGTATCATGTACAATGTTATCTCCAAGGGATAGGAACTTATCTATACTAGATGGGTTTTGTCTCCCTGGTCCAATAGTGTCTACATGAGCACAATCTGCTTCTGACGAAGAGTACTCGATGCTAGATTCGAAATCTGGACTCTGCAACCTTGTTTGCTTCATCTCTAGTTCTGAATCTCTGTCTGGAGTTTGAAACTGAATCTTCTCGACCTTGTAGTCAAATAATGTCGTTATTGTCCTCAGGAAGGGCCTTCCAAGTATGATTTGGGAATTGCTCCAATTATGAGGGATATCCCTATCAAGGACTGTGAATTCCACCATGCAATCTTTTCCCTTGACAATAATGACAATGTTCCTTAATTCTCCCCTAAACCTCGTGGTGGAAATGTCATCAAACTGGAGTAAAGCTCTATATTTCCTAATAGGTCCTAGATTTAGCCTCTCATAGAGGCTATTGGCATTAGATTAATAGAGGATCCATTATCCAAGAGAGTGCATGTAAACGTTGTGTCATTAACTTGACTCACCACAAAATGGACACCCATGTCCATTCATTTCCTTGGAAACACATTTTTAATGGTGCAAGTAGTGGATACTGATAGAATGTGCTTCTTAACATGGATTTTTATTTTCTTGTTGATCCTTTTAGGTGTGCATCTCACCTTAAGATATTTTTGAAATGCAAATTTCATATCCACATACTTATCAAAGGGGATTGTATCCTTAATGTATTTTTTACATATCTCTTCCATCTTTGGATCATCTTTTTGGATTTTTTGGATTTCTTCTTTCCAACCTTAAGAGCACGGGGGAAGGGGTTATTGAGGAAAACTCAGATTCTGAAACTAAAACATGTTCAATTTTATTCAAACGAGAAAATGAGTTCTGTACATGACAATGACTATGACTATGCTTGGAAAGAAAATCATGAAAAGAAAACTGTGGTGCACCTTCTATTGTCGGTGCATCCTCCTTAGATGGAGGTACATGCTCTTCATCAGGCTCTCTTGATTCACTGTTGCTGCTCCTTTCCTTTTTTTTCTTTTTGTTTGTCTGAGTTTTATGATTTTTTGAGGATCAACATCACTCTTATTCTGCTGAAGGTGATGCTGGTGATGGTGATGCTCGTCCTCTGCCTCTGAATTCTCCTCAAGTAAAGGCTTGGAGACATCCTCCTCCTGCTCCCATACTCGATCAGGTATGATCATGGTCCTTCCACTCCTAAGGGACATATGATTCACATTATCATACGAAAGAATCTCATGTTCATATATGGATCACTATGAATAGTATACAAGATCATGTGGTCGCAGCTGACTCTAATTCTGGTTGTTGGGAATGGCATGAACCTAGGTGGGAATTGGAGTCCTTGGTGCCATTTGTTGATCCTGGTAGCATGAGACACTATTGAGATCTATCTTGATGTCATGATAATCATTCTTCATATGTTGAACTATATCCATCAATGGCTGAATGTCCAAGGTGAGGGACCCTAAATCGCTAATTGGTGGGGTATGTTTATGTTGTTGTTGGCTGGAGGATGGGTGATATTTTTGTCTGTACTGGCCATGTTGGGCCTATCGGTACTATTGTTGTGGATGGAACTGTGAGGTGTAAGGTGGCGGTGGACCCTGTTGTCCCGAGTAAAAAGTACGTTGTTGATGTTACTATTGAAGTTGGTACCCTTGTCCTTGCCTAAACAATACAAAGCATGGTGTGGGGACGGAGCTAGAGTCTTGGTAAGATAGGGAGGGTTGGTATGACTGACCACTCCTTATCCCCCATTGTTTGTCGATGTGGTTATGGTTATTCTACATCTCGTTGATCTCAAACACCTGTTGGGGCTCCTCATAGATAGACTCCATCTGTGGGGATGTGTGTTTCCGTGATGAGTGTACTACTGCTCCTCATACCCAGTGATATGAGGCCCCTATACTTGATCCTCTATGAGGTGAACTCGGTGTATAGGTGCAGGTGGTGTAGAAGGGGCAGGTAGACGCATCTTGGCTACCCTCCCTGACAATTCCTCCACTTACTAATCCCTTGAGAGTCTCAAACGACGAAAGACACTTATCATCTACAAGTAACTTGGTGTCTTTTGTCAGCAGATGAATAAGCGGTTGGGCAATTTGGTTGAAGTCTTGTATGAACCATCTGTAGAAATTGACAAGCCCTAAAAAATACCGCAATTGTCGCAAATTGGATGGTGGATTGAGCTTCTTAATGATATCTACCTTGGTCGGATCAACCTCCATACCCTTGTTGGAGATGATGTGGTCAAGGACCATCCCTTGTGTCATCATGAAATGACTCTTCTCCCATGATAAGACAAGGTTGAACTCGATACAACGTTGAAGTACTCGGTCTAGGAAAACAAGACAAGCATCAAACCCATCGTCGT
This sequence comes from Ottelia alismoides, assembly GCA_037367405.1. Classification (NCBI taxonomy): domain Eukaryota; kingdom Viridiplantae; phylum Streptophyta; class Magnoliopsida; order Alismatales; family Hydrocharitaceae; genus Ottelia; species Ottelia alismoides. The sequence continues at coordinate 516,234 of JAZKJV010005373.1, forward strand.
AGACCGAAAAGTCATCCATAAAGCCTATAAACATTCGCCCACCATGTTTGAGAAGATGGAAAGCATGCACCTTTAGAATGTAGTTAGGGCATTACATAAACCAAAGGCATATGTCTAAAAGCATACGTTCCAAATATACAGGTGAACATCATTTTCTCCTGGCCTTCGGATGCTATGGCCACCTGATTGTACCTCGAGTACCCGTTAAGAAAATAATAGTGACTCTTCCCAGCTAATCTCTCGATAATCTGATCAATGAATGGTAGTGGGAAATGATCCTTCTTGGTGGTCTGATTCAATCTTTTGTTGTCCACACAAACCCTCTAAGAAGTGGGTACTCGGGTAGCTTTCTCCTTTCTAGACTTTCTCACAACTATGGTAATATCGGTCTTCTTGGTTACCACATGCAATAGACTAATCCATTTAGAGTCGGAGATGGGGTAGATAAAATCGGCGCTCTAACAAATAGATATTTCCTTCATGACTACCTCTAGAAGGTTCGAGTTCAGCATTCGTTGGAACTCACTCGAGGGCTTGGCATCATCTTCGAGATATATTTGGTGAGAGCACAAGGCTGGACATATCCCCTGGAGATCAGCTATACTCCATCTGATTGCCTTGCGATTTCTCTCAAGAACCTCCATCAAATGAGATTCGTGATCTTCAATCAAATCTGCTGAGATAATGACTGGGAACATACCTGGCTCACCCGTAAGGAATCTATACTTTATGCTCAGCGGCAATGTCTTCAATTGGGGACAAGTGGGAGCTGACAGATCTAGCCTCTGAAAAAGTCTGCACGAAAGATACCAAATCTACATGGAAGAACTCACGCTGAATCTGTAAATCTGATGAAGATTACTCTACTGGTGTATCTATCGACTGAACTGGCTTGACTTATGTCCTAGTTGTCGGCTCTGCGGTAATCAAGCATGGTAAATAATCATCAATGTACTTCTAGTCAAAATTAATGCCCAAGTCTGAGGGATCTGAATCTAAATCATAAGAAATAAAATTTGCTTTATTACCTTGATCGTAATCATTAGCCTCTAGAGTGTCATATGCTATGAGTGTGCTCTCTAAACTCTCATCTACTGTCATATGTAACTCTGCAATACCTGAGAGTGTGACAAGAGCTCATGAAACTGGATCCGTCCAAATAAATTCATCATCTGTAATAAAAAATCACACTCCTAGTAGATGTCTAGCTTTGCCTCTATCATCTGCTCTGTATTTGTGGTCTGCTCTGAGCAAGTTGAATCCGTGGCTCTGATTTCCTCAATCGTCTCTATTTGTATACTCTTTCCCCCAATGCGAAAGTATACCTTCCGTTTATCATGATCGGATACTACCTTAACCGTGGCCAAGAACGATCTTCTTAAAATGATGGGGGTATCGGTGACAGATTCAGGGATCTCCATGTCAAACACAATAAAGTCCATGGGGAATTTCAGGCCCTGATCTGTGACGACAACATCCTTTAACATACACTTTGGCCTCTTAACTGATCGATCTGCAAACTAAAGGACTTTCCTGCTCTGTTTAAGAGGGCCAAACTCGAAACAGTCAAATGAGGCAGTCGTGAGGAGGTTAATTGAGGAACCACTATCTAATAGAGTCTGATCGAACCACTGCTCATGAATATGACATCTGACATAGGGAGCTCCTGCATCTAGTCTCTTAGTTGGCAATTGGTTCTGGATGGCAAAGCAAGTGGCAGGGATGAGCACATGGATTTCTGCATTGTGATTCCTCTTATTCCTACATATGGTGGTCTTATCTCTCAAGTTCTTCTAGAATAGAGGAATATGCTCAAGTGCCTCCTAAAGAGTCAATTGGATAAGAAATCTGTCTATCATCTGCTCTTTAAACTCTAACTGGTGCCTCTTTTTGGGATTTTCTATTTTTGTGCCCTTTTCTAAGCGTAGTGTTGAGGGAAGGGGATCGAAGGACCCTCTCTCGAAGGATGAGGGTCAAGAGTACGTACCTGGTCATTCATAAGGCTAGAATCCATGCATAAATCATCAAGCATCACAGATGGAGTCACATGCGATACATAAACCTTTCTTTATTCATATTTTTTTGGAGTTTTTTCCATTTTATATTTTTCTAAATATGTCCTTCGGTACAGAAGGAGTCAACACAAACAAAAGGACTCTTGGTGGCATCAGTACCATCGACAACATCTGAACTCACGATATCAGCACCGTGCTCTAGCCTATCAACTGGAATACGTGTGGCTCATACCACTGCATGTAACTGGAGATTCGACGGCCTCAGCACCGTCATCTAGATCAACATCCTTGGTGGATTCAGAACCACCACCACCATCATCATCATCATGGTGAGTGGCATCAACACTGCTCCTGACATTGTCTAGCTCCCTAGATTCATCATCATGATGTGGACTAGATGAGTCGTTTTCGGCTAGCTTCCTACCACTCCTAAGTGTCACAAAATCATCATCAAATAAAGAACAAGTATCATCCAAAATAGCACTAAGAGAGGCAGTCTTTGTAGACTGTACCTGCTCAGACTTTCTCTTTAGATTGTTCGAGTTAGGTTCAATCTGAGTGGGTATGGCGGCCTTGCCATTTCTTATCTCCCTCATTTCCTATCGGAACTCGTCCATCTCTCGCCGGAAGGTAGGATGCTGGTATGTCAACATGCAGGCAATATCATCATGGGTTGGGTTCTCATACTGGTGTGTATGAGAACCGAACAGGTTGCCTCGCTAGAAATGAGGCTAGCTCTACTAGTAATAAGGAGGAAGCGGGGAGTACTGTTGATGAGGCTATTGATGCCTCCACTATTGTCCCTGATACTAGGGATGAGGACCATGTTGCTGCTGCTGCTAGTGGGAGTACTGGGGTTGCCGTGTTGGCTTCCCTGCCATGCCTGTGCCAAAGGCTGCTGCTGGGAAGAAGTGCCTCTAGTAGACCATCGGAAGCTAGGGTGGTCACAACAGATCTCAAAATGTGGTTGGCACTGGGAGTACCAGATCCCGTTGACTTCCATCAATGGCTCATGTTTCCTGTTTGAGTGAGGGGGAAGGACTGCTAAGGGATGTTTTGAATGATATACCACCATCTGATTGTCTTAACAGGGTGATGGTAGTTAGGACTACTGGATTTGTTGGATGGGTTCCATCTGAATGTGGTGAACTTGGTGGTATGAGGTGGAAAACTGTGAAGCATTGCTTCTTGGATCAATATGTGACCAAGAATGGGGCTGAGAAGCCGTCTATGTCTCTTGGAGGCACATGATATGCGTCTTCAGGTCACTCAATGTTTGGGCCAACTCATCAATCATATTGAGCTTATCTAGGCCCTAGCACTACTTATTCTCGATGATTTCTATCTAGTCCAACTTCTGACTAATGATGCCCATATCGACATCTGAAGACTCTGCTAATGTTGCTGCTGAGGAAGAGGTAGAAGGACCGGCCTCAATGTGTGCAATCTTCTAGTATGAAATTGCCTGCGGGAGAGGCTTCCCCTGAGTGTAGACACAGGTCTGGGATATCACTATGTATTTTTTGTCCATCTCTTCATAGATGGCTCAAACATGGTCTTCATCTTTGGTGAAGTAGGAACCTCCACACGAGGCATTCACTAGCCCCTACAGCTCAGGTACCAGCCCACAAAAGAAACTCTGGTCGAGGTTGGGCTTGTTGATCTCATGGTAGGGACACATGTCGATGAGCTCTCTAAAATGATCCCAGGCTCATGGAATTGTTCATTTGGTATTATGGTGAAATTGTTGATCATAGCTCTAGCTGCATTGGTCCGGTTGAGTGGATAATACTTGTTCAAGTACTCGGTTCGAAGATGCTACCAAGTAGTGATGACCTTCCCCAGGTGTTTCAGCCAGTAGGATACTCTATCAACTAAGGAGAATGGGAAGGCAATCAGCTTGATAGTGTCCTCATCAAAAAATCTGTCATGGATAGTGTTGTAGATCATATCGAACTCCTGCAGATGGAGATGGGGATCTTCAGTGGCTAGCACATGGAACTTGGGCAATAGCTTGATGGTTTGGGGGCGAAACTCGAAATCGCCCAAGATGGCCAGTGGCTGAATCCATCTGTCGGTGAGGGTTTTACCAGGGTTGTGCAACTACCTTATGGTACGGGATGGTCTTGATGGATCCTATGGCTCTTCCTGACATCTGTCTCTTTCCTTTGCTCTCGGTATCTCTCCACCACCGGCTGGACATTCTAGCTCCTCTGGCCTGGCTTGCATCTACGCAAGCTCTCTCCTTACTTCATCCATGAATACTCCCTGGTCCCGAATCTAATGTTGCATAGTCTCCAAGGAAGATAGCAAAGTGTTGTTGATGGAGGCCTGATCTAATACAAACAAGGAAGTCTGTGGCTACTTATCAATCATGTTTTCACTACTGGCCATCTCATCGGTCTCTACAAAGGCAAAATACCCTAGCTAAGGTGTTATCAAATGAATATATAGTTGTGTTGTCCTGTCTATCTGTATCTCAGGATCTAGAGAAGGGTGGTCTAGGGGGAACAGGGTGGAGGTGAATTCAGATTCAGAGAGCAGGTCTGAGCTCTCTGAATCCACCCTAGATGAAAAGGAAGGAGTGCTAGAAAGCAATGCTGCTAGAGGCAACCTAAGAGGCCTCCTTCCCATCATCGTGATGTGGGGATTTATGAAGATTATATCTGGGACGCAAGCATGATGACAAACAAACCATCGGTTCACCTACTCGACACAATTATGATGATTGTAAAGGCTCAATTATTTATCTTGTAAAATTTTATTAGGTGAAATCCAATCTTTTTAAGCGGGTCAGTGAGTTGTGAGCAACCCAATTCTCCCTGGAGTCTGACTCTGATTCCTATGACTAGTTATACCTATTTCCAGCCAGTATGGGTGTATACGGACCATTTACCGACTACCCGATTCACCCACTCCGCTAAAGAAATCAGGATCGTTTACCGGCTACCAGGGAAAATCCTCACTAGAGAATAGCTAATTAAATTTTTAAAACTGGTAGTCTGAAGAAAGTCCAGGTGTGGCTCTATCCTAGTGTGTGGATCTCTCAACTAGCTGTAGAAAAATCAGACAAGGAGGGGGTTACCCTGAAGGATATGAAATAATCCTTAAGCACATAACGGAAGCGTGAGGATCGTATCATATACGATCGAGAACGACCACTCGCAATAGTTGTTCAATGCAGCGAAATTACAATTTTTTTATGCGATGAAACCACGTGATACAAGAATGATTCTCGGATCATTTCATCTAAACCACATCATAGATAAAGGAATACCTCTTGTATCGTGGTTGCGATCAAGCCTTTACGAAAAGAGACCTCTTGTCTCAAGTCCGATCTTTGGAGGAGACGCTTGCGAGCGCGGGGATGAGTCACATGATCCTCGTAATCTAAGATGTTGATACAAGCAAGGGAACTCCCGATCTCGTGGCACGAGATTGAATGTCTTCTTCGTGAGCGAGGCACACCAAAGAAGATGGAGAACCAAGAATCGTCGATGCGGCAACACCATGGTGGAGCGACGACGAATTCTTCTTCTCTCTAGGGTTAGGTGGACAGCCATCAATGGAGAGAGAGGAAGAGAGGGCATGTGAATGAAGAGAGAGGAGAGAGCTTGTTGTGAAGTTGTTGACTTCTTGGAAGGGCAAGGAGTCCCTAAGATGAGCAACTTCTATTAGTGGGAAGAGTTCGTAGTTAATTAATCAAAGAAGAGTCCTGAGTTCGGTCTTGGAAGTCGCTCGATGCTTTCCCCAACGGGTCTTGCTAGCGTTGTGTGCGACTTCTTATGGTGCATGGTCTATTAATCGATTAAATTAGATTTTTCTTTACTTAACTAAGTCCAAATATGATCTATAGGAGCAGATAGTCTATTAAGGTGTTTTGAACTTAGATAATTACCGACCTCAAGCAATAAAAGTTCTAAATCTAGGGGACAAATCCTCGAGAATCAAATAGAAAATACAAGTCGAAAACAAAGAAAAATACGATGAGGTCCCCTGATTGCACCAGCACTCAACGAAGCAGACCCCAAATAAGGTTCAAGTATCTAAGAGTGTCCATATGTCTAAGTTATTACAAGAATATGTTGAAATGAAATTAAACTAAATCTATCTAATATAATTTCTCCTTATGCTCCTCTGCTCCTCCTCAAGTGCAGGTCCCTCCAAAGCAAACCAGGCCATCCTCAAAGCGGTACCTCGTACGAAAAGCAAAACCGAAGATTGGTCAAAACGATTATAAGAGATAGAAGCAAAAATAAACAAAAATAAATGAAATCTAACTACTTATCCGTACTCCACGGCAATGACATCATTATGATGAACGTGAAATCGACTTAGGTTAAGTATGAAATTAAGGTGTCATTGCGACCCAAATCGATCGAGCGAATAAACGAGAAACTTATACCAATTAGAGCTGAAACAATCAAATGTAAGCGGTTTTGCTACTTTTATTTACCTAGTATAATCACTAGGATCGAACACAAGGAGCACAATTATGAGCTAAGTAATGAGATTTCAAGAATAAAAATCTTATCAATGGTTTTTTATTTTTCAAATTTTAAATTTTAATAAGAAAGGAACAAGCACAAGTGATAACAAACATACACAAATGCTCTTTTTGTATTTTTCTAAGGGATAAAAAACACTCAGAAAAATGCAATAAAAATATTTTTTGATTTTATATGTTTTATAATTTCCTTGGTATTTTTTATATATTTTTAAATGTTTTTTTGTAATTTTCTAAAAAACCAACAGTGACAAAAATAACAAATAGTGCAAAACCATGAGTAGTTTGCAAGTTAAATATAATCAAAATGCCCAAAAACTTGGAGGTGATTTTTATGATAAAATATAGGTAAATATCTATAAACAGAGGCTCAAATCACTATTTTTGGATTTTCTATAATTTTATATGTTTTCGAGTGTTTTGTAATTCTTACGTCTTTAAAAGGTAATTTCAAGCAAAATTAATATTGGGTCTAAAAGACACTAAAATTCAACTACAGAAATTTTTATGGGATTTTCATATGATTTTTCAAAATTTTGTAATTTTTCTAAGACAAACATGACACTTTTTCAGGGTTTTTGAATTTTTATTAATATAAAATAAAAGAAAATTAACCGGCAAAAATTACCATAAATAAAATGTGCAATCGGGGATTACATGTAATGTTGGAAAATTTAAGGAGTCAATTTAATAATTATTGCACTAAAATTAAAGACAAGTATTTAAGACAGATCACAGAGAAATATTCTCAGTCCTAGGGCTTAGCAGATAATAAGACAATAAAATACAGGGGCCTACATGCAATTAATCCACCAAATACACCTGCAAGACACGAGCCCAAGTAAATAGGGGTATAAGTGCAAATATTCAAAATAAAACATTCATTTCATAACAGATAAGAAGTTCAGGGTAAGATCTGCAAATATCCCAGAACACTCATGGATTTGCACGTGACACGATCTTGGCTGGACCAAAGTGTAAATAAATAAAATATGAGGTTCTAACTGCAAAAGTTCTTAAGTACTTATTACATTTATTGGACTGAACATAAATAGCATAAAAGATAGGGTAAAAGGTGAAGTTTACCCTTACAAATGCGAGTTACAAGTGGCTCTGATGAAATCTGATGGTGCAGGGCTCAACAGCAGCATACGATTCTGATGATCGTTGGGACGTGGATCTGACGGCTCAGATCGCACGTGAGCGTGCATGTCAGATCCACGTCTAAGGCTGATCTGACGCTCTGAAAAAAGGGCATAAATGTACGGTGTAGGTCCAATCTGAGGGAGTGTCTTTTGATCTGGCAGGCATGAAGACTGATGAAGAACAGGTAGTAGGGAACTTCGATTAAAGATGGGTGGCGAGCTGATGATCGGATCGAATCTCCCAAAGGTACAACACCTTCGTAATGGTGCTCCGCATTGAATTGCCAACTTTGATGGATGAAGTGACGGTCGGATGGTCGACACGGTGGAGCTCTGCCTGGAGCTGCTCAGTTGGGTCTGTCGAAGGACAAAATGATACTCTCGCGCATGCCTGAACCTGCAAGGAAACTCCAGGCTCAGAGGCAAAGCTCTGATCGATGTTATTTTGCGAAAGAAGCAATGGAAGCGATTGTGGATGATGTCTCGACCTCCGACAGAAATGGAGGAAGGAGGTCTCTCCCAAATCCAGCTTCGATGAGCTGGTCTAAGGATGGTCCGGATGCATCATAAGATGATGGGTGAGTCAGTGGATCGATCTGTGTGAGGAGGATCGCATGACGGAGCTCCTGACCTAGTGGTCGGAGCAAGCGGAGTTGCGGTGGAGTGAAATGGCTATATCGAAGTGAAACGAGGAAATGGAAGCGAGATAAGTGGTACTTGGAGTTGTTGATGTGCTCAGGAACTTCAAGAAAGGTGGTCAACAAGGTTATGGACTCAACAAAGTGGTGGAAGGCCGGGAGGATTGTTATGGTCGAGGACTCCGGCCATGAGCTGAGCAGGTGCAACACGGTGCTCACTAGAGCTCCAAAGGGGTCCTCCGAGGAGTTGTCACTATCCTAGAGGTGGCTAAGTGGAAATGGTGGCACGAGGCACGAGATGTTGAGCTCAAGAGGAGGAGGAGATTATTTATAGGGGAAACCTAAGGTCTAGAAAGATCAGATGATTCAACAAAACCCTAGGGCAATCCGGCTGTGCCTAGGGATTCGCGAGTATCATGGATCATAGGAGCAAAATCAGGCACATGAATCAATGTAATGGAGGTCTGACTCGATCAGGAAAATGTTGAGAAGAAGCTCCGGGCGAAGCGTTTGTCGGGTCGGGTCTGTTGGGGTGACGGTTGACCATGGTCTAACATTCTAACGTGGTCCAATAAGAAAATTCCAAGCTGATAAATGAAAGAATAATGAATAAAAATAGCAAATGATTTAAAAATAAAAAGTAAATATAATAAAGAATGTTTATTATTTTATAAACTATTTTTCTATGATTTTATTTGGAATTATTATATATATTATATACCGTATAATATATTATATACAGGTATAATATACCTATATATTATATACAAGTATTTTTATATTATTTTTTAAAATTTCTTTTATTTTATATTTTATTTATTTACAAAATATGTTGAGGAATATAAAATGTTTTTTATTTAATTTTTACAATTTGAATAAAGGGTTAAATAAATAGGTAATTTATACAATGCACACACATGTGTACAATGAATTGTGGGTTTAATTTTTATTTTTTGTGTTTTCTAATTTTTATTTTATTTTTATTTTATTATTAATACCATATACAAGTGTTCAAAAATAATATGGTATTCATAAGATATAGATATTTATTTATATAGATATTATCTAGTATCATATCTCCTCCTACTGATATTCCTTGTCGATCAGGCCAAGGTTTGGCCTTCTCTTGAGGTTTGGGTCACTCTGTATTTATACTAAATACATTCTTCTTTTTTTCTTTTCTCTTTATTCTTTTATTTTTTGAAAAATATGGGTTAATTATGCAGTATTAACAAGGACCTATACAATGTTAATTAATTGTATTTACATATAATTATAGGTGATTCTGCTAAAAGATAAAGCTAAAACAAAAGAATAAGAATGAAAATCATATATTCATCAGACATTTGAACCGGTAGGTGCCGCGATTAATGTGCTAGTTTGTTAGTATCTATGGTCGGTCCTAGTCAACACTTATCTAAATGTATAACATCTCAAATTGTTGAGTATATGGATCATATAACAGCATGCCATTGTACATCATCTTATAAAATCCTATTATATTCCATGATATGTACAGATAGCTAGATACCTAACAAGAAATGAGAGTGGTAAGTTGTTACCAATCATATTGTGAAGATTAAGCATTTGATTACTGTAATAAAAATATATTCAAATATTCGGTGTTATAGATAGTGATCTCAAAGTCTTAACCTTAGTGTGGTTGTGAGCTTATTTAACCCTGACAATTAAAATAAATAGGATTGTAATCCTGAAGATCCAAACATATTCAAAAGGAGAGGCAAATCCTGCCTTCCTCAACAAGTTATTTTCAAGAATTGGAAACACAAGTCTCTCTCCCTCTCTCCATACATCCCCCATATCTCCTCTCTCCCCTCTATGATCGTACCCCTGCCCCAGGGCTGACGACACACACATCCAGGATGTCAGTCGTGACCTTGCATGCCATTATACTGCTGGATTGGTTTGACCAATACCATGCGGAGGATCTTTCTCTTCAATGCTTCATGCTCTAGAAGAAGGAAGAGGATTTCATACATGAAAACGGAATGAGGACATGAAGATCATCCGATTGGATTGTGGGAAGCACGTGGTTCATCCGCACGTCTGCAAGTGATGTCTCCATTGGATCGAACATGAGACATGAGGTCTTTTCGTTTAGAGATTCGCTAATCACGATCTTGCGTCGGAAATATGTTCTAAAAACTAAATTGAGAATGGTTCTCAATCCCCATGGTTCCATCAAGATTTTTTAAATTCTACTACTATCATGACTTGTACAACAAGTCTATTTTTTATCGGATATGATCCAACCTACCTCCTCCCTTCTTGAGCATGCGGAATTTCAAATTCCAAGACAAATGAGTGACAAAGAGGTGATGAACAGGAAAGTTCTATGTACTTGAGCTACATACACATATAAGGTGGTTACCTTTTTTGAATTGGTAGCTTTTGTTTATCGAAGATACAAAAAGGTAGTTGAATCTGAATAAGTAAATGGAAATGGACATATCTGGTTGGGTTTTTATACATGTAAACTGAGAAATATCAGACATGGTTTGGGTTTGATTGGTATAACTAAAATGCTACACATACATAGACAAGTATATATTTGTATTTATATTATTATCTATATTCGAGTTTGGGTTGAGCTTGAGTTCAAGGTACCACAAGGAAATCCCAAATCCAAGCATATATCCACATGTATAGTAAGTTTAAATCATAGGCCCGTCCTAAAATAAAAGTGATGAAGTTCAGATCCTTATGTGGAATAGGTTCGGGTAGGCTATCCAATGGATAGACCTAGATTGACATACCTTTCTTATCCTCCTTTTCCTTACATCAACCTGCAACCCTCTTGAGTTTAAACAATGCAACAGTATAAGGACTCATGTATAACTGAAAATTTTTAACAAGAATCGAATTTAAGTAAATCATCGTTTAGTTTAGTTCATAGATGGTTCACTAACGGAAGATGACAAGGTGTTAACCGCAAAATAATACAAAGACTGTGTTATTGCAAAAGAAGTATTAGACATAAGTCTAATATCAAAAGGTCATTGGGTGTGCAAATCCCTTGAAACTATCTTCTTAAAATAGAATCATCCTCAAAAATGAATTCATGTATGAATGATATATCATAATTCATTCTAAAAAATCCTTTGGATGAAGATCGAAGGTTTGTTACGAGAGACGGTGTAGAGGGACAACATTGGCATACATATATAGATAAGAGAGGATCCTCAATTGTTACAGTATCTGATGTAATGGGAAGGATCCATTGGATGAAGATCGGATGGTCTCGGGATGCGTGCCGATAATCCAACGAGCAACCACAGGTATCTCCATCTTACCCCCTTGAAAAATATCCAAATCTGATCTAACCCCCGAAATGCATAACTACGACACACCGGCCACTGTCCCTCCTCGCCCTTTCGAGGAACAGTGTCCGTCCCTCCAACTATAATAACCAGCAGGAACCTCTCCTCTTACCCACCCCACATCTTCACCACATCCCCTCTGCTATTATTACAGCTGCTAAGCATGAACCTCTGGGCGGACGACTCCCATTCCATGCTGCAAGCCCTCATGGCCTCCACCTGCGACCTCTCTCACTGGTCTCCCACGCCTCCGGCCCCCAGGCTCACGCAGGAGACCCTCCAGAAGCGCCTCCAGTCCCTCATCGACACCGCCCCCTCCCACTGGACCTACGCCATCTTCTGGCAGTTCTCCGCCGACTCGGCCACCGGCGCCGCCATCCTCGGCTGGGGCGAGGGTTACTACCGTGTCACCGACGACCACGACGGAGGACGCCGCTCGCGCGAGCCCTCCGTTGCCGAGCAAGCTCACCGCAAGCGTGTGCTCCGCGAGCTTAACCAGCTGATCGCTGGGTCCTCCCCCGGCGATGACGTCTCCGGGGAGGACGACGTCACCGACACCGAGTGGTTCTATCTCGTCTCCATGACTCAGTCCTTCGCTAATGGAACTGGCCTTCCAGGGCAGGCCGCCATGTCCGGGAGTCCTATCTGGATCTCTGGGGCCGCCATGCTGGCGGATTCCGGTTTTGACCGTGCCGTCCAGGCGAGGGCGTTCGGTATGCAGACGATGGCTTTTTTCCCCGTCAATTCCGGTGTGGTGGAGTTGGGATCAACGGAGGTTGTGTACGATAATCTCGAGATTCGTAACAAAATAAAGAATTTGTTTGACCATGGAGACACGCCACCCCTGCCACCGGCGGTGGCAACGGATCCTTTGGCGTTCTGGCTGGCGGATCCGATGATGGTGGAAATGAAGGAGCCGTCAGTGACTCCCGCTGTTCCGGAGCTCACCACAATTCCGGAGTCGCCGATTCCGTTCGAGAGCAGCGTGGAGAACCCAATAAGCTCTCATAAACCGCAGCAGTCGCCGCAGAACGCACAGAGCTACTTCGACAGAAAGGGGCTCACCTTCTCCGAGCAGGGCCTTGCGAGCTTCCACCCGTCGAAGCCGTTGAAGCTCGAAGCCGAGGAGATTCTCGAATTCAGCAGCTCCGGCAACAAGAACACCGGAGAAATCGCGCATAGCCATATCTCGAGGTCCACCGACGACAAGAAGACGAAGAGGAGGAAGAAGGACTTGGGCATGACATCGAGGTCGGCGAACGACACGTCCAACGACGACGGCATGCTGTCGTTCGCGTCGGCGGTGACCCACCCAACGTCAACGGGGCCGATCAACGTAGGCGGCTTCAACGACTCCGATCAGTCCGACCTTGAGGCCAGGGAGGCCGAGAGCAGCCACGTGGCGGCCGCCTGTGACCCGGAGAAGCGGCAGCGGAAACGTGGCCGGAAACCCGCCAACGGGCGGGAAGAGCCGCTGAACCACGTGGAAGCGGAGCGGCAGCGACGGGAGAAGCTCAACCAGAGGTTCTATGCGCTCCGCTCCGTCGTGCCCAATGTGTCGAAGATGGACAAGGCGTCGCTGTTAGGCGATGCCATCACGTACATCGACGAGCTCCGCTCAAAGATCCGGTCGCTTGAGAGCGACCGGGACGGCCTCCGCACACAATTGGATGCCGTCAAGAGGGAGCGGAGCAAGGAAAGGCCGTCGTCGTCTTCATCGACGACGACTGCCCACGAGGAGAAGTCGGTGAGGCAGCAAGGAATCGAAATCGACGTGAGAGTGGTGGAGGGCGATGCCATGATAAGGGTGCATTGCAGCAAGCACAACCACCCGGCAGCGCGGCTCATGACCGCGCTGAAAGATCTGGAGGTCGACGTGAACTACGCGAGCCTCTCCATCGTCAAGGACCTCATGGGTACAGCAGGTGACAATTCACATGGGCCGGCCGGCGCTATACCACAGAGCAGCTCACCGCCGGGCTTCATGCCATGCTCACCGGCGCCCCCCTCGCGAGGCGCACCACCGCCGAGAACCGGCTGCCGCAGTGGTAGAATCAAGAGTACCTTATGATAACATCGTTGTATAATGTAATTACTTGTAATCAACGATAACTTTCTCTTAGTCATCTTTTGTTTTTTTAGTGTAATCCGTTGTTTTAATTAAAAATCCAAGTTATCGACAGCTGTTCTTTGTTCTTGTGTATATGTAGGATTGATTTGGTTTTAATTTCGAGCTTAAGCCCGAACCTACCTCGATGCTAATCCTACAACTTTATTAATCCCCTTCATTTCTGTTCTTAAAGAAATAGACTGAAAATCGTTCCTTCGAGAAGACGCACGATATTATTTTATGGATTATTATTTCAGACTCGTGGGAGCAGGAGGATCACGAGGTTCACGATGTGCATGATAGTACGGACGTCTTTCGGATGGGTATCTTTCGGGATTCGATACTCTTCGTATACGTAGACAATTATTTTACTTTCGGCGTCGCTCTTCTTTTACTTTAATTAAATCAAAGTAGAATGTAAAGTTTATTTTTGCAGAGGAAAATTTTTTGTAGATAAGTGTGTAAATCCTATTAATTCAGGGGTAGCTTGGCATAACGGTCCAGAAACCGGACCATATATTAGAAATAAAAGACGTAAGAACGTACAGAAAAAGATAGGGACCTTTAGGTAAAGAGTCTAAAGACGGTTAGAAAGGTAAGGATGGATCCCAACTGTGGATTTACACGTATTCTGCTGCCGAGGACTGTGTGATCGGAAGTAAACGGTGCAGCCTTACCTTTGATTCCTTTTTCTACCGTAATAAGGTAAGGTTTATTAAGCTCGAGTTTTAGTAATTTGAGTATTGCAGTTCGTGAGAATTGATTCTCATCTGTTAATCCACTAAAAAGCATGTTCCGATTGTTATATCTTCCTATATTAAATTTATAAAATAGAATATTATTCTTTATTTAATTACCATTTTTTCCTGCAATTCTCAACAAATAACATATTCATTGTTAATAATGATTATTGGTTAACTTTTTATTGAAAATTTTTAGCAATTATTGTTTATTTAACGATTACTAGAAAAAAGTCAACAAATAACCGTTATCATATGAGACATTTTTAACAATATATCTAGGATGAAAACGGATCAAATATGGATTTGATATACCTATTTCCATATCCATATTCGTTTCATCTCTATTGAATATGAATACGGATACGGATATGATTTGGATATGCATTAGGGAAATTATATCCTTAAAAATACGGATACAAATTCGAATCAGATATTTATCGAATCCGAATACGGATCGAATACATAGTGGATCTGAATATAGATCGAATAAAGAGCCAATCTAAATATGAATCGAATAAAGAGTAAATCCAAATATGGATCTAATAAACATGGAATCCGAATACAGATAGAATAAAGAACACATACGAAAATGAATAGGAGTTTTATCAAAGTTCATAGTGAGTTTAAAAATGACATTGAAATATAAATAGTTGTATCATGACAAAAGGAGATTTCGAGATGACCCACGTTCTTGATTGGAAGCAAAAATTGGGAGGTAGGATTTTGTAAATTTTATATGTTCGCATTCCCAAACAAACAAACGAAAGTTTATTAATATCATTAATATATATTCTATTAAATAATACTAATATAATAACAGGGATGTAGCTATTATTAAATTAACGCATATATAAAATAAAATTAAATATTATATTCGGATATTAAATCCAAAATCCTAATATTCAATCCATTACCATGCATATTCATATCCGGAAAATTTTCGCAACTCATTCATATTCGATCCGTATTCGATTAATATTCAGATATGGATATCCGTATCGGATAAATTTTCAAATAAGGTGAGCGGATATTCCGATATATCCCTATCCATTTTCATCCCTCAAAATAGCTAAGAAATCAAATCTCTTTACAAATTTGAATAATTAAAGATAAATTTACAACAAATAATATTCATTGTTATACATCTAGTTGAAAAAGATCAATCAAGAAATAATAATTGACTCTGTTGTTGTGCGTGCGGTATTAGTATACGAGTACGTATTATATTTATGTAGGAACTTTTTCTACCTTGATGAAACAATCTGAATCATTAATCAAATGAATTCCATGGTTTTTCATAATGTTTACGAGGAACATCAATACTTTTGATGCTAAAAAGAAAAAAAAATCCTGACGTTGTATAATCTTCTTCGAGACAGATTTGGACAAGGCCAAAATCCCTGTTGTTGCTGCATCCACAGGGGTTAAATATTTTTGTAAGTCCATTGATACATCTGGACATGTTGTCATCCATTTTGTTGCCTATATGATTGGCAAGGAATGGAACTATTTCCCATGAGGAGAAATTTTATACTAAAAATGTATTGGAGCATGTCAGACTTTTACGTTGGTCTTGATCTTTGTAATCTTTGCACTTAACTTGTGAATATACATTTTTTGAGTGTCCAACTTTACCATTCGGAACCATTTTTCTCGTAAAAACAATTATTTTAACTCTACAAAAGATGTGTATAGTGCAAGTAATGTAGAGGTCGAACATAGGGAACAAGCAGGTAGATCAAGGCAAATTATGCTCAAAATTAAAGATGATCATCTATATATGTGTTTTTTTGTGGATTTCTAATTTTATATTTTTTATTTGATTTTTTTATTTTTATATATTTATATGTTGCTTTTAATTTTCTAATTTTTAAATTTTCTTCTAGATTTTATATTTGTATACTTTCTTTTTCCTTTAATTTATATAAAACTATATAAAGAGTATATATATAAGAGAGGTAAGAGTGAGATAAAAGTAGGTAAAAATATCCAAAATACAGAAAATAAAATCTTTTGTGCTTTTTATATTTTTCTGATATTTTTATTATTTTACTGTATTTTTGCTAATTGTTTTGATATTTTTAAAGTCCACAAATACTAAAAATAGGGAAGAGAATAAATACCCAAATTAAATTGGATATAAAAAATATCTAACAGAGTAGAAAATTCTCCAAATTAATTTTTATATAAAGATAATAATATGTAGAAAATTTAGCAACAGAAATTATAATTTTGTGATTTTCTATGGATTTTTTATATTATTATAATGTTTTAGGGGTTTTCTATTTTTAGAGTTTTATTTTATAATTTTTAGTGATTTTTTGATCTGAAGTTGCAAAATATGTAAATAAATATAAAATATATTTTTTGAAATTTTCAAAATGGTTTAGAACTTTTTTTGTATTTTCTAGTGCAAATAAGAATGAAAATGCATGTTTTTGATTTTTTATAAATAATATAAGGCTTCAAAATGTAAATTAAAAATATGGCATGGAAGAGTGTTGCAACAAGAATCGATGCCTATTTTTGGGGATTTTTCGAGTTTTATAGATGTATGAACAAATACTAGAAATAAGAGAAACTAAACTCCTGGCATTGGTATTTTTATAAATTGATAAAAGTTCAAGGGACAATGTATAAATTTCACAAAAATATATAATCGATTTAAAAAGTTACAGAACTGAATTCAAATAGATAAAGCCTTGAGGGCTTCTCTGTAAAATCTCCAAAACCACGCGTACTAAAACGTACGCCCATGGCGAGGGCTGAAATGTAATTTTCCAAAATCAAGGGTCTAACTTAAAAAATATCCAAAAAATTATAACTGCATTAAAAAGTTCGAGGACTGATTAATAATAATAAAAGCCCTAGGGTCCATCCACTAAATGTCACCTCACGTGAAGCGTCACATGAGGTGACGTAGCCGAGGATCGACAAGCAATAATAGAAAGCTTGGGGGTGTTTTTTACAAATTTTACAAATATAAATAAATAGTAGAGGAAAGTTTATAAACTAATATTTAATTACAAAAACGGTGAGGGGTGAAGTTGCAAAATACCCACATCTATGGCACTAATCCAACGATCCTCCTTCTCCCACTTGCCACGTGGCGGCTTGCGGGTGCACGATAACGGGTTCACGATCCAACGTTCTAGATTAGATCGCACGAAGACGATCAACAACTGCTGGACAAGAGCGATCAGACGACAGATGAAGGGCTGGAAGAACGGGGTGCGAATCCAATGGCGACGGAGAAGGCTGAACGAACCGGGAAGAATCACCGACGAAGCGCTCTTGCGCCGGCTCAACCTTCCTTCTCCGGCACTCCTATCTGCTCCAAGAAGGCGCTTGTTATTCCTATGGGGGCCCACTATATACTGGTGGCTCCAAAAATCTCTGACAATGGCCGGAGGGCTCGTGCGCGGCCGTCGGAGGAAAGAAGCTCCCGGTGCCTCCCGCCTCCCTTCAAAATGAGACCTAGGTGCAAGTAAAGGCGCAAGACTTGCAAAAAAGAGTTAAGAGGGTCGCGGGCAAACTATTGCAACCCTCCAGCGTGCGAAATGGGCGGAGATGGGGAGGTGTGGTAGAATGGAAGGCAACCAGAGCGGAGCTCCGGTGCGGTTAGTTGGAACTTAAGTCAAGCGATCAAATGATGAATAAAAATCAGAAAGGAAGCTATGGATTATTCTAATGTAAAAATACAAGGAAAGAGGGGCAACTCGACTGGTTGGCTTCCATGAAGATAAATCTCGACGGTTGATGGCCAGAGGTGGTGGTGGAAGCCACTAAAGACATCGCCCGACCTCGCACGAAAGCGATGGAGGCTCCCCTTTCTTTGGAGTCTATCCGGAGTGTGATAGGGAGGCCAAAGCTTCGTCAAAGGAGGATCAAACTTTGGATGGAATATTGGTTGGTTTTTGAACAAACGGTAGGGAAGGCTCAAAGAATGAGGCATAATAGAGGATGCATCGATCCAATCCCCCGAGGTTAATATTGGGCATGAATCATCGATCGAAGGGGAGAAAAAGTGAAGAAGCGACCGACGCAAGAAGATGAAAGGCTCAGCCTCCAAAAATGGTCAAAAATCGAGGTGGAAAGAAATTCTAACAACTTGCAGGAGGGGGGGGGGGGTCAGACAGTTGACCCTTGGTCAACTGTCCGAGTCACCTAGTTGGTCCACATGGACCAATCAGGAAAAAACCTCCTGAAAAAGAATTCAGAATTCATTTGAAAATAATAGCTGATTTTATTAATTTTATGATATAAAATTAAAAATATTATTATTTTCTAAATTATTTATTATGATTTTTATTTATTTTTTCGAGGTCTGGAATTACAAGTTCCCTTTTAAGGGCTATATATAGGTATATTCATATATGTTTTTATGTATTTTATTTTTATTTTTTATATTTAATTTTACAAATTTTGTTTATTATTTTATATATCTATAACTTATTTTTATAAACTTAAATATTTTTTCATTTTTTATGTATTATATGCATTTATAAAATAGTAGTATCATTTATATATGTATAAGTATAAGCAATTCATCTATGTCTTTTATACAAGTATTTTATTTTTAGGTTATCTTGATTTTTTCTTATTTTAATATACATATATATTATAAATAATATTTAAAAAATTATAAAAAATACAAAATTATAAAAATAACGAATAATAAATAAAATGAATATTGTAATCGGTATAAGTATAAAATAGGTGTCCAAAAACTAACTTTCAAATCGCAATTCCAAAAAATATGAAGTCGCCTTCATCAAATAGCTTTTTAAAAGTTATATACAATTAAAAGTGATTTTGATATATTTTGAGTTTTTTATTTGAGAGATATTGGTCTGGGAAGTTGAGAATTTGGAATCTTATTTAGATCATAACTTTTATCTGTACATTTTTTTTGGAAATCAATTTTGCATTTTTCTATATTTAATTATTTACAACGCTCATGTTCAAAGTTTCTTTATTTGAAGTATAAAAATTGGAACTAAAAGTAGGTCCCAAAAATGAATAAAAATGAATTGAATAAAAGGAATTTTTATTGTATTTGGCCTTTGTCTCCCCCTACTTTATTCCTTGTCGACCTAGTCATCGAGATGCCTAGGTCTCGGGGTTTCGGGTCATAAAATATTTTCAATATTTCATTCTTTTTTCTTTTATTTATTCTATAATTTTTGGCTTTAAAAATCGTATTTTGTACACTATTTACAACACAATGCATGAGTGATAAAATGCATGAATTAAGCCTATTTACACACATTTACTAGGGTTTTTATGGCTAAAATGATAGAATAAAGATGATGAAATGAATATTCATCATACCCCTTGATGAATCCACTATTCATCGCTTTTATTCTTTTATTTTATCTTCATTTCTTTAGTCAAACACCTGTAAATACCCACTAATCTCATGAAATTATCATTTTGCATGCATTCGTTAAATATGTATTTTTAACACCTTTTCTACTTAAATAAAAGAATAAAGAAGAAAAGAAAAAGAAAAGAAAAATAAAGGATATATTTATGCAATAAATGCATACTGAACCGAACCCCGAGAGAAGGTTAAGACTTGACCTGATCGATCGAGAATAAAGTAGGGAGAGATCGGGTCTCTAATCCAAAAATACAAAAATAAATTTGTACATAAATTCCATGTATATTTGTATAAAACTTGTACTATTTTATTTATACATAAATTGACCTCAAATAAATTATTTTTGTAAACAAACATTGTAAATAAAAATGTGTTGTATATAATAAAAATAATTGCAAATAAAAATAATGTACATATTACAAATAATCACACTTAGAAAAAGCCGCAAAGCGATAATTGAAACACCAATCCGGCTCCATACAAACTTAAATTGAATGAAACTCACTTCCATTATACTCTAAATTAAATTATCTTTCAAATGGTTATGATTTCATAATTTTTGGAGTTACGGTTAAAAAGTCAGTTTTCTGGGGTGTTTTGTGCAGTTTCACCATTATTATTGTAACTATTTATTTCATATTTATTTTTATATACATATTGTACCCAATTGTAAATATTATTTTCATTAAAAATAAAATAAAAAATGTAAGTAATAAAAAAGATATAAAAATTATTTCCTTATTTGTACATGTGTATATTGTATTATATGTACATAATATTTGTATACAACTAATTTCCTTATATAAAAATGATCAACTAAATTAAATATCTAACATTAATTAATTAATTTAATTTAATTACGAAATTTGCATTTAATTATTTGATTTATTTGATTTAAAAAACTACCAAGTATATAAGATTTTATTCCGTACCTTTAATAGCCACCATCAAGGTGGCTAATTAATTTCTATGAATTAATTTATTAATTTAATTGATTTAATTTCAAAATTCAATTTTAGTTAATTAATTTATTTAATATTTTATTAATTCACCATTAAACACCTTCCACTTTTGTATTTTCTCATTCTCTTCTCTCCTAATCTCTCTCTTCTCCCTCAATTTTCCTCTTATTTGATCTCAAAAACTGATTCCACATTGCATCCACATGCATTCCAGTTCTCTTTCAATTCCATCACAATTTATCATTGTTTTGCCCCGATCCACCACCATCGAAGAAGCATCCCACTCGTAGTCCTCTATTTTCATTTAGGGCCCGTTCGGTTCGGGAATAAGCAGAATAAGGATGGGGAATAAGGAGAATAAGTGTCTATTCTTTGTTCGGCTGGAGGATAGGAATAAGGAGAATAAGGTGAAATAAAGGTAGGTAAGGTGGGATAAAGATAGGAATAAGAGTGAAATAAGATAGAATAATATGGAATAGTCGTACCACTGGGAACCGTGTCGGGAAGAGAAATTGACCCCTTATTCCAGGGCTTATTCTCCTACCAAACAGGGCCTTAGGGTCAAGGCTCAGATCTCGAGTTGTTGCTATTTTTTCAGGAGATCATAAAGATAGTAGATTTGCAAGATAAAATGCAGGAATAGATCCTGATCGCTTCAGGAGATTTCGACCAACGCCGCCTAAATCATCGACGAAGCGTTGCCTGCACTTGGAGTGGAGCGAACCCCGATCAGAGCAAGATTAGGAACACCAGAACGTCCTCAAGAGAGATCTGAAACCAATTGCATGAAGCACAAAGCATCTGGAGATCTCACAAACACCTGCACTTGATCGCCACCCTGCAAAACTATCACCTCGACCATCGTCGCAGATCCGTATTGAACATCAGAGAACTAGAATCTCCGCCAGCTATGTAGACCACAACGGAACACTGAGCAGAGAGACCCTCGTTCTGTCGCTTGCAACCTCAATAATTTGGGGAAGAACGCGCGATCTTCAGAAGCTACAATAATCGTCTGATAAGCTTGCATTGGACGGATCAGATCGAAGCACCCAATCGACTCAGCGCTTAAGCGATGGTCACGTGCACCTCACGTGATGTGGGAGGGGATATATTCTTTGGTTATTTTGGAAAAGTCTCCCTGAACTTTCTTCGTATTTCTAACAGATCCCACCGATTTAGAGTGCACGTGACTGTACGTTGCACTACTGGGATACTTGCATATAAACCCCCATAACTTCGCGAAATCGCAAGAAGGTCCCGTACAGATCTAGGTGTTTGAAGCCTTCACGTGAACAACACATGTTATGCTGTCATTGCTCGAGACTCCCCTAATTTTCAACGTATTTACACACGTGTCCTCAGTTTTCAGATTATTACTATACTACTCCTACTACAATATACTATATAACACATATAAAACACATATTAAATAAAATACAAAACATAAAAATACACAAAAATACCTAGTACTTTACTATATACAGTATTAAATTAGTTTTTAAAAATAAAAAGATTTTCTATTTGAAAATAAATAATTCAAATATAAAAATACATAAACTCATAAAAATATAAAAACATGTTTAAAAATATGATAAAATTATTGTATATTTTGTTATATTTTACACAGAAAATGAAAAATAAAATAAAAGATCAATATTAAAATCAATAAAAAATACAAAAAACATAAAATCTTGAAAAATTCAGTACTAAGTAAATAAGAACCATATAAAAATGTACAACATATCATTTAAATATATTTATACTTACTTTCTAATTAAAATAGAATAAAAATATTTTCTTAATATTTTCTGTTTTTTTAAAAATAAAATTCTATTTAAAAAAAGTTTTCAACTTTAAAAATCAAATAAATATTACAAAATATTTTTTGAAAATAAAATAAGCAAAACATATAAAAGTTACAAAATTATATACAAATATAAAATATAAAATCTATATCTATATTTTTCATACCTACAATAAATTTTTAAAAACAATATGGAATTTATAAAAATAAATAAAAATCTAAAATATAACTTAAAAATAAATGAAAATTAGAAAATCAATAAAACCTTACTTTTCTATATTTTTGCCTTAGTTCTAAACAGTTTGCCTCATTGAGTTCGACACTCCCGTACTTACACTACACACATCTAGGTTTATGAGTATAAATAACAAAAAAAATAAATTTTCTACTAAAATCCACCTTATCGATATTAAGATCTTTTTTATCCTTTAGATAAAGTATTTTTTTTCACCTTACAAGCTTAAAGGGATATGCATGCTTACATAAGTTTCAATTTGTATATGAAGAAGATCGCATACTGTTATATACAACCAATGTCTCAATAGGTATATAATATTCCATGACGCTCAAGCTTTGGCATCACAGAGACGACCTCTTGAGACTCGTTCTCCTCATGTCAAATATGAGGATGCATGAATGTGACGAGAAGATGAAAAGTCTCTAGAAGAGAAAAAGATGCATCGCATTTTTTCCCCTCACGTGAACCTCATGGAAAGAGAAAACAAAACAATAAATTTACGCGTACCCTGAACTGTTTATGAATGCCCTTGATGTCAAAACTACCAATAATTGGTGGGCGTGTGAGCCCCTCAGGTGTCACCGCCCTCTCTATCATTGGTGCTTTGGGAACCTTTGCAGCTGTCACATTTGTAAGGACAGTAAATCCTACTTACTGTCAATGATATGAACAGAAGAAAGAAAGTCAGATCTATGTTTCTCGCAGTGATTTTAATCCCGCGTTCGAGGAGGAGTTCAAACTCGTATCTATACGCGTGCGTTTGTTTCTTTGACAGCAATCTCAACCAGAGAGATTCATAGAAATCAAATTCATATTAAGGTTTGTCTACTGTATATAATGGTGTAAATAGGATCAACCATGCATATAATAAACAATAATTATATGGATCTAAGTGAACGGAAATAAACGTATCACAGATTAATATCATTAACGTCATATATTTCCAATCCATTATCCGATTACGAAATGCAAGTAGGAACCGATTAATCACACGGAAACAAACAACCAGACGAGATCCAGGAAAAGGGTAAGCAATAAATCAATTGCAGCAAGTCTTGACCTTCTCCCCATACTTTATTCCTAGTATTGCATTTTGGATGAAAGACTCTATCTCCCCATACTTTATTCCTAGTCGATCATGTCAAGTCTTGACCTTCTCTCGGGGTTTGGGTCAGTCTGTATTTATTGCATAAACACATCTTTTCTTTTCTTCTTTATTCTTTTATTTAAGCATAAAAAGTGTTAAAATGCATATTTAACAAATGCATGCAAAATGGTGAAATTATGGAATTACTGGGTATTTACATGTGTTTGACTAAGAAAATGAAGCTAAAATAAAAGAATAAAGGTGATGAATCGTGGATTCATCATTCCCATATACTTTACCTTTGCTAGTCCCTTAGCAAACACTTATTTGGAAAATAAGTGAAAACAAAAATAAAGAAAAGAAAAAGGAAAGAAATTAGAATAATATTGACTTTTAAACTTATCTTCATAAAAATGTAGTATTGAGCTCTGTCGGACCTTTGGATTATTAGTATGTCGGAACCTTACTCAGAAATGGATTTAAAACCTAACAACCTCTAAGTTCCACAAGACTCCTATTCATGTCTCCTCAACAGTCAGATCAGAACAAGTCTACATACAACAAATTCTTATGAATATGAATTCTTACTTGTACGGTGCAAGTGAAATATAGCTCCTCATCTCAGAAGTAGTAAAGAAACAACCTCTCTCAACAAGGTAACTCTAAATCCCCCTGTCTAGCAACTCTTTCCTCGAGGAGCGGGGATATTCCCTTCTAAGTTCAAGTACAACCATCTCAAGAAGAGGGGATGGAGAAGAGAATGGACGGTAACCAATGTAGTTACCTATCCTTGGATGCATGACCAGTGTAGCCATGTCACCCGCTGCAAGCTCACAAATATTTGACTTTTAAGCTCTTATTATTTTTTTCACTTGTATATACACTCCGGCAGGCATTTTACTTTTCAATTAAGCCTGTCCACTTTTGAAGATTATGCATTTTTCGATTTTTTTAATATATACTAGTGCAACATATACATAAGGAGTTTTTCCTCTTGAGCCAGTAGACTATCCCTCTTTTGAAGCAATATTGCAACCCCACAACATTGTGTCTTTAGACATCAACATCACCAAACCAAGTTGAACGCACTTCCCTCCCTAGAGGAGGATGAGAGGTTCCTCCTAGAAGTACTACCCTCATATGCTACCCCAA